>JAODJX010000027.1:17591128-17601385 GCA_026776945.1 Isichthys henryi
CATACACACGTACTTTTTTTTCTTGGTACTATTGCTATTTCTTATTAATCGTTCGTGTTCTTCATGTTTTATTTCTTGTTATGGTGCCCAGACACATGACAGTGTTTCCTTGAAAAGTAAGGTTGCTTAGTTTGGATATAGGCTACATTGTTTTTGTAAGAAATTGGAATATCGTTACTGGACTTCAGAGTTTGTTTTGTAATCGTATAAAACATAGATTATCAAAATTGTTGGCACAGTTGGCTCACTTCTATTCAAAATGCTAAAGGACAAATATAACGTTAAACAACATGGTCTGTGGAGACATTTCTAGCAAAGATCAACTGCTTTATCCCAACGGGAAGCCCCTGCGCCCTCACACCCCAATAACAGCGTTTCCGCTCGCAGTAACGCGTCCCTCTACGCATCAAATCCTACCCGCATACGCATATTTTAACTGGAGTTCAGCTTCGTTTCATGTAACATTTTACGAAAGGTAACATGTATTATTCAACAGGAAGAGCGACTCGATGCGTAATATGCATGTGGTAAAATTGCGTAATCGAGTAATATTATTATACCAGTAAATAAAACCTGCTGATTTTTCCTTCACTCTTTTTCGTTCCCCTCCCTCATTTCCCACTCAATATACAGACTGTCCGACATGGATTCCCTTATCAACCGTCCTCCCTGGCATTTGACCCCGTACAGAAAATATTGGCTATCGGGACACAGACTGGAGCGTTGCGGCTGTATCCTTTCCTTTGGGAAAATGTTTTTTTTTTTTTTTTGGTTTTTCAACTTTCTCTCTGAATGAGCTATTGATCGCTTAGCTCCAGGTAAGTTACTGATGTGTTGGATTGGACCTATGGAAAAAGTGATTGCAAAGTTCCATTACAAGTGTGTTTGGAAAACCCTTGTTTGTTGAAGAAGAGCTTAAGTTGTCATGTGAATGAATACCGGTGTCCTAAGATTACTCTTTAACCTCCAAGTGAACATATTCTTAGGTGACTTGAACCAAAACCAACTAAATCTCACGGCTTTGAATTTGATTTAGAAGTGTACGGTGCGATGATAATGAAGTCTCCAGAGCTGTCTTTGTCAAAATCGGCTGTTTAGGAAGTATTTTGCTGTCCTCTGAAAAAAATATTCCCAAGATCAATCACTAGAGGGAGACGTTCAGCAGTACCCATCCGCCGCCTGCTTTTGAAACAGATTTAGGTGTAAAACAACCTTCAGTTCGCTTGTGGTTGTAGAGGTGATGGTGAGGTGGTTGTTAACATTATTCGTCAGTTAAATAACAATTTTTGTATATCTGTAAGAAGTAGTCTGATTGGATGTAGTGTATGAGAGCATTAGGTGCTCTGCTGGCTTGATTTACTTTTGTGATTATTGTAAACGGATGGACAGTTAGTTCTTTTTAGACACCTGCTGCATCCATTTCTGTAAGCAGCTGTTTTTCTGTCCTCCTACTCAGTGGTGATTTGTTTTATTGCCTGTATAGGTCCTTTATATGGTTTAAAGTCTCATTCCATGAGTTTGGGTTGCCTGGTTCTGACTCAGCATAAGTGATTGTCTCAGATACTGTTCTGATTTGGCATAGAAACCTAACCTGTATGCTGTCAGGCTTCGCTTCCATTGGATCATGACTTTAAGTGCCCTTTATTCCCATATTGGTGGCTAGGGTTTCCCACTTCATTACTGTCATGCAACAGAGGAGTATTTAACGCTATTTAAGCATTAATGTTCCCTCACAATTAGTTTACCATTTCTTTGTTTCCCTTCCCATTTGTAATTTTGCGGCTGTTGACCGACAGTGTCACAGTCAGGCTTCAGGTCTCCTTTTCAGTTTCGGTCTTGAATTGTTTTAGGACGGAATAATCATCTGCTCTATTAATGAGATGGTGTGAGACTGGGGGAGCCTTTCAGTCTGAGTGTGTGAACAGTGATGTTAGCCGGAGGAGCCATTGGGGTATATGTTGGGTGCAGTGATGTCCAAAGCTGATATAAAACAAACTGGGAGCAGGTCTGATCCAAGCAGTTTTTTAACTTATCGGTATCTGCTATCAGGGTCCAATTCAAAACCCGATTTTTAAATTCCGGCTGATTCGTGTCTGTTGCGTCTATTGTAAGGTTTTGTCACTTGCTACAGTAAGCCTGACTACCTGCAATGTTTGCAATGCATGCAATGCCATCCTTAAGAGAGCAGGTCGCAACAGAGCATTGTTTAATGCGACAGATCTTATTAGGCACTGTTAGGAAGAATGATACAAAAAAAGTGAGACCCTTTCTACACTTGGTATCATACCAGTCAGAAGTTTGGACACCCCTATCTATATACGAATATTTGTACTATTCTGTACTATTCTCTACATTTTATAATAATGTCCATCAGAACTATTAAATTACATATTTGGAATTATGTACTGATCAAAAAAACGTTTTCTGCTGTGCTTGAGTTAGGTGTCCAGGTCGTGTAATGCGACACTCCATCACTCTTCTCTGTATGCGACTTGGAGTGTCTGTACTTTTGACTTGTATTCTATGTTCCGGTGCACCATGCCTGAGCTTCACGGAAGTCTCTCTTGAAACAGTGAAAGTCATGGTTTTTCCAGTTTCTTGGCTTCTCCTTTCCTCCGTGTGCAGCATTAAGTTCCCCTCGCCTCCTGAGGGGACCTGGTCTCTGGTCAGGCTCCACGGGTGGTCTTGTCGCCTATATTCGTCACCCAGAAGCCCTGGCTTTATTGCTTCGATTGTGGGCTGCGACTGAGCGCTGAATGAGCTCATCATCTGAAGATGACAAATTAATACAAGAAAATGGATCCTGTGCAACTGCAGCAAAGGAGAGAATAATTAATCATGGTTTTTTTTTTTTTTTTTGCCCACTCCATTTATACGATACGGCTTATGAACCCCCATCCTTGTCTGTTCTGAGTGATTAAACTGTAATAGCTATGGACTCATGCAAAGCAGTAACTTACTTTATGGCACGTCCACTTTATTATTGCATTTGAAGCCGTTGGTACTGAACATTTGCCCTGCGTGTGTCCTCTGTACAGCAGGATGCCCTGATTTAATAGGCCGAGGTGCCGTTTCCAGAATGTTTGTACGTTTCCCTGACAGTTTTTCAGGAGTGCGGGAGGGATTCACTCACAGCATTCTGACATGACTTAGATTGATCTCAAAAACTCTTTTAGACAAGTAACTGCATTTCACAGTTTAAAAAGTAGTTATGGTTTGTCCCCAAAATGATAACACTGAAGAGATTCATTTTGCGTTGAGTTTACTGACTGTGACTGTGGTCTAGTTGGTTGAATCAAAGTCATCAAAATATCCAGGACTGGTTCTTGGAACATTGAGAGTTGTTAATAACATAGGGGTTTGGTAGAGCGATCATATCACGCAAACTTCTGCTGGCTCTTGGGTCGATGCATTCCCTTTCTGAAGTCGGTGGTCTGTTAATCCCTCTGCCTCTCAGGGTCTGCCATTTTCTTCTTATTTTCTGCAGACCTTCTGGGGTTTCTGCAGATCGGCTACAGCCATCTATGTGACCTTATGGGGGATTTTGTTCATCAGGAATCTCGTTCTTGAGCGGAATAACTTACTATAATGTTGCCCTTCCTCGCTACGTTCTGAAAGCCCAGCGAGCAAAAGCCGTTTTTTGAAATTTCAGCGTGTTGCCGAGCTTTGCTAATGGTTTTCTCATCGTTAAATTCATCGCAAAGAGCACGTGTACCTTTCTGCGAGTGTAACCGATACGATAAAGTTGGGAGGGGGTTTATTTCAATGACGGAGCACAAAAAAAGAACAATCTCTCCATGTTTTGTGTTTTATATCGGACGCTAATGGGTGTTTTGGGTTCTGGCGCGTCTAATGCTGGCAGATTTTTAGGAAAGACAGAAAAAAATGACAAAAAAAAACAGCCGAAATCATAGCGGTTTGCTGTAGAGCCTTGTTTGCCAGGGAGAGTGGCCAATTCGCCAAGCTGTTTATAGCCTGGCATGTAGGTAGCCCTGCATCTGCTGCCCTTTTCGGTTGTCACAAAGCCCCCCCTCCTTCCTGCGGATTAATGCTGGCAAGCATGCAAAAAAGGGGGGGGGGGTGGCACCGACGAGGCTCTCTGGTGTGTCAGAGACACCCGGTGGAGACCAGCTGTCACCTGTGGTTGATGCAGTTGGAAGCGTGAGGGAAGCGATCGGATCTTGGCAGGAGCCCCTCTCTCCGCCGGAGTGGTCGAGGAGCAACCTCGGGGGACCCGCGAATTGGAGCGGGGCTAGGGACAAGGTCAGGAGCGACCGGGCCAAGGCCTTCTCTGGACGGGTCCGTGTGCTAGTTCCGCTCGCTGCCTCTCGGCGAAAGTCTTGTGGGAAAGTCAGGGTGACGGGGGTTGGTGGCTTTAAAACAAATGATGTTCTTGAGATCTTTCAACTTTTTTCGAGGTCGACCTGTTAGTCCGTTAATTCACATTTACTGCCCAGATGCTTTAAACTAAAATGACTTTCCAGTTCCAGGAGAAATTGGGTTTTTAGGGCCTCATTCAGGGGCCCGGTGGTAAAAATCACTCTGCCGCTGCTGGGATTTTTCACCGGCGACATTCTGGTTATAGGCACGGCTTCCTAACCCACAAGCCATGTGCCGATTCACCATTGGTGCCAAGTTTACAATGAAACCGAAGACTGGCGCTTAAGAGTCGAGAACTTGGAAAAGGTTAGCCAAACGTGGACTGTTTCTGACCACCTTGTTTGACCTGCCTCCCCAGCTGTGGGGAAGCCCAGGAAACTCAGTCTCCAGAGCCCCATCACAAGAGGACTCCTGAAGAGGCGAAAGCTTCACCTGTGTATTCCGTTTTTTAGGGGCAGGAGAGAGTGGAAAAGAAACAGGACAAGAGAAACCCTTATGAATAAACAAACATTAAATGGCTGCTCTGGCAGAGAAGGGGGCTAAAGTAACCCCAGTATCTGTCAGTATCTTAGCAGATCTGGATAACGTGTAGGGACACCCCAGAATGAGGATTGGGTGGAATAAATCAATTTAACCAAAACCGATCACCTGACTCGATTCAGAGAGAGAGCCCCCCCCATAGAATCTTGTCAGCTAATGTTTAAATTAGCCATGCCTGATGATTGCTGACACAAGCGTGACCTTAAACTCTTTATCTTGTACTGAACTATTAAACAAGTTCCCTTTTGCACCGTAGGAAGTTAATTGGGTAAATTGCCACAACGAACAAAACGTTCCCAGTTCTTCACTAGAGGGAGGTGAAGTCAGACGTTGCGCGTGATTGAGCAGCTAACGGTAAAATTTAACGGAACGCAAGTGTCATCCCTGTCAGGTTCTAAATGGACTTGGGCTCCGAGGGAGACGTAACAACGAGCTATTGGCTAAGTGAGGTAGGCTAATCTGCCCCACGATCTATCAGCTGCAGGCCCCACGAATGCCGGTTTCTGCCTCCCGACCCCGTCCATGAGCCCACCGCTGACCAGCTCCCCATCCACCGGCTGTCCCCCTGGTGGGGTGCTTTCCGCAGCCGCTCCCACTGCTGCTCCATCCTGGCGTGCCCAGCAATACACCCGGGGGGAGGGAGAGTCTCCTTTGGGGGTGAACCAAACCTGCTTCCCGGCTTCCTTTCATCTTCAGGAACTGCACTTGGTGCATTTTTAATGGCTTGTGGATTAAGCAGCCTAAGCCACCGCTGACCTGCTTTCAGTGAGTGAAGATATAGACGCTTAATTCATGCAAACTGTAAGTGTATCAAAAAACACTAAGATAAGATATTAGCTACATTTATAAAATAGCCTTTTAACTTTTGTTTTGTGTGTGCATTAATACAAACTGTTTAAGTATTGCACTGAGACCATAGTCTGTAACTTTGGTTGCATTTACAGAAGATAACGACCAGAGATGCACCGTGTGTTGGTTGCCATTTTGGTATTGGGAGATATTCATTAAATTTAAATATCAGCATCACTCTAGGTGCCCACCTAATCCATGTCAGGGGAGAGACACTGAGCTACTGTAGGCCAGGGTTTGTAAACTACCATTTCAAATAAAAAGACCTGGATTTCAGTTAAGCACTGAGTTCTTACTTTGTGCTGATTGGTCAGTCTATATATTCTATAGTCATGCATGTGTCTCTGATGTTAATGTGAAACAGCTGGACGAGTCTTTCCATCAAGGAAACAAACCAGTCGAAGTACAAGAAGAACTATTTAGGCGAGTACAGGAGCCTTTCAGTTTTCAGTAGTTTGTAAAACGTGAAGTAGCTCAAGCCGTCCCCTCTGACATTCGCTGGTCACCCTAGTGAGTCAGTTTTGGCTGGTACTCCTGGCAAATATATAAAGTTAATCATTAATCACAGTTAGCAGCACTAGAGCTAAAGACGTAACTACAGAAACAATGCAGATGATTTCATTGGGTTATCATCCAGTTTCTATAATGAAGGACGAAGGATTTCATTGGCTTGGCAAGTGGCTCATAGGTTAGCGGTTTTGGCGTTAATAGACAAAACTCTCATTGGTCAAAATTTCCACATCAGTACACAGCTAATAATGAACCGTAGACCCAGATGTAGCTGATAAAGCAAACTGAACAGGACAGATGGACTGTAGCTCAGTGCCTCTGGCTTTGGTTCTCCATCTCTGTGTAGTTTTCTTCTCGCATCACAGAAACTTGTAGCTCTGTTGTGGTTGGGTTTCTGAATTATTTATAGTTTGTTTTTGGTTTTTCAATAGACTGCTATCCCATCCAGAATACCTCTTGGCTCACATATTGATGAGTATATTCTTAATTAGCCAATCTTTGCTTTTTTTTTAATTAACACACTGTTAATTAATATGTGTTCAGGTTCTTGGGTTTGAGTCAATGAGTGGAGTGTGTGGGGAAAAGCTGCTTTTTCCAAAGCTAGGGGAGCGCATGTTGTGGCACATCTCAGATATCTCAGATGGGTTGATGTTTCGATGTGGTGAAGGCCAGTGCCCCAGGACAACACAGCTGGAACATGACCGCAGTAGCAGAGGAGGACAACCATCAGAGGATTAGTGGAAACTCCAGAAGGAACAGCATGAACATGTCTCCCCCAACTCTCAGCTTCAGTTGCTGGTATTTCCGAGAATTCCAGCTGGCAGGTAAATGGACTCCATAGCCACGGAAACATTACTGCATGCACTTTCGAGATTCAGGTAGAGAAGCGCTCTTCCCGGTAGGTGTGGTCATCAGTCTTTGCTGATGGGAACCATAGGTCAGTGTCAATTTCAGGTGGTCATGTCTTGCCTCTGGGGGCTTGTGCTCAAAAGGAGAACCTTGTGAGGTCCAAGACTTAGCCATTGATCTAGAGTAGGGGTGCCCAACTCCAGTCCTGGAGGGTCAGAGTCCTGCACGTTTTTGGGTTTCCCCTCATTTAACACACCTGATTCAACTCCTTGTGCTAAGTACCACAGAGCTCTTGAGCTGAATCATTTATGGTGGAACAGGGAAAGAGTTAAGCCACACAGGGCTCTGGTCTCCCAGGACTGGAGTTGGGGACCTCTGATCTAGAGGATGCTTTCATCTTACTATCCAGCATATTTTTGTGTTTCCCAATATGTTTGTTGCATAAGATTCAAGATGCATTTCTGTTCCTATTTCTCACTGTCACTCATAAATGAATTCCTGACCGCCGACGGCCGTAGAATCAGGCAGGCAAAACAAGTTGAACGGTCCCTTTTTGCTCGTGATTTGCATGTTTTGTTGTTCTTCGGGTTAAAGCTCAGATTTCCATGCCTGACTAGCACCAAGGTGCTGTCTTGAGGAGTGGAGTGCTGAGACTGGACCCCGTGGGCGGAATCGGCATATGTTGACAGGTGTGGGTGAAACAGACGAGGTTTGCTAGAGTCGGAAAGACAAGTGACCTGCTGTCCTGTGTTCTGCCTTCTGTTCTTCAGCTTGCTGATCACTCTTGATGTACCGTAAGCTATGTCAAAATTTTTTGTGTACTATTAGTGTAAGGTCATTGTTGCCCAGAAGCCAGCTGCTGTGATATCCGAGTCTATGCTGTGTTTCCTTTGTTAATTCCTTTGTATTATTAATGGCAACCTTTACCAATTTGCGGAAATTGTCTCTCAACAACAGAGGGGAGGATTTCGCTCTGTTTTCATATCCGTTTCTTGGGTTCTGCAAAGCGGGAGTCTTTGCGAGTTTAGCAGGGGAGTGCGAGGTAAGTGCGGTAATTCCTGCCGAGTGCAAATCCACCCCCTTTCTGCCTCGCCTCGGAAGCATGGCATTAGAATTGAAGTCTGCACTGCCTCTGCTGTTCCTTTTGATGTCTGGGTGCCCATGAAGGGCGAGTTGAGCCGGTACTGGGATCCTCGGCTGGAGCTGAAAGGGCAGCTTTGCATGCAAATATTGCTCTTCATTAGTATGTTACAGATTGGAGGATTTTCTTCGGCTGCCTGCTGGTTGGAAAAACCTTAATTTGTCCCACGAATGTTTCAGGAGCTCTTGGAATGTCACAAACGGTTTCTGTAAGACTGCTTTGAAAGGCATCCTGCAATTCTTCGATGAATCTTCACCTTAATACTTACCCCCCCCCCCCCCCCATCGTTTTGCCTTTTGGACCCATTTAATCTCAAAAACCAAGAAATCCCAATGTGTTCCTTTCATCCGTTTTGCATAACACGTATTGTTTACTTAAACTGAGAGAAGTTTTTGGGGGGTTTCAAGCAGATTGGCTCCCTGAAGAGGCAACTTGAATGCAGTTTTCCCAACATGCAGATGTAATCTAAAGCGATTGGCATGACTCCAGACCTGGGTGATTGGCTCAAGGAGGAATCTGGGTATCAGCGTTGGACAGAGGAGTTGACTTTTGGAAGCCACTTTCGCAGAATGAATGTGTGCACTGAGACTGACAGCCCCTGTACCCAGTAGTCCTCCTGATCCTGAAATCCAGGTTAAATCCTAGCTTTAGCTTTGTGTGATTGATGTTTTATTATAAACATATCTCTTCTTATCTTTGGGGCACATGGGGGCCATTGCAGGAACCCACCCAATGCTGCTCAGGTTGATTTATAAAGCTATACATAAAAAAAAATTGTGGGGCTTATTTGTCTTTATTTATAACATTTCCCTGTTGTTTATCCAGTGTGTTCACCACATCACTCTACCCCAGTGCCTGCATTTAGACTAGCTCTTGACAGTCCTGACTGGAAAACCACAGGAAGAAAGTCGCCCCCTACTGGCTACTGGGATGATATTTTTTAAGATTGGCTTTTGAGTCGTTATCCATGTGAAATATTTACACAACTAAATAACTGGATTTGTTTCAGTTCTGTCTGAATTGTTAAGCTGTCAGAAGAAGGTCTGTTTCGGTATTATGGCTACAATCTATTTTTGTTGGTCTTCTGTGTGAACTAAAAATGCTTTTTTATGTTGCTAACTTCGTGCGCAGGGGTGATCAGTTTTAGTATTTCATGTCGGGATTGTGAAGCAAATATCTCTCAGTACGCCGGAATATTAAAGCTCTGAAGGGGTCAGCTGTTTGTATACTTGAATGTTTTTCTGGCGTATGTCTGGATTCAGACTCCATTCCTGTGGCAGAGAAATGAGCTTGGCCTAGCCTCTGGTATTCACGTCTCCATGGCGATTGCCTGCCAGTGGAGGTATATGAAGAGTGTGGCTTTCCCGCCAGCCGGCGATAACTGCAATAATTTTTTGTGAATAATTTTTCAGGGCCTGTGAATCTAAGGAACAGGACCCTGCCGGAAGGAACAGCTGAGCTGGACTAGAGCCTTGTAATTTACCAGCTCTTGTTCCTGATTATCCCCACACTATCGACATAACATCTTTTTTGTTTTGATATAAAGTCAGCCGGACACAAGGGGGCCGCACTACTTTTTTGATAATTTGTGTTTGTGTTGTAGCATACAGAAAGGTGGTGTTTTATTGATCCTTGGGGAATTGGGAAAGTAGAAAATGAATGCCAGCAAATCACTAAGAATGTCTGGCGGGAGGTCACATGCTACATGTTTGTCACCTAATTGCTGAACACGATCCCCCTTAATGGAACGCCTCGCAGCTTCGGACGGCCGGGTGTGGAGTGTTACTGCCAGCATGAGAGCGGAGCCGCCGTCATCCAGCTCCAGTTCCTCATTAATGAGGTGAGTCCCCTCCCCACCTGTGGGTGGAGCTGTGCCGTCACCTGTCATCCATCCTGTTGTTCGGATCCCGCCCTGTGCTCGGGTCTGTCTGCCTGTGTTCCCGCCCTGTGCTCGGGTCTGTCTGCCTGTGTTCCCGCCCTGTGCTCGG
>JAODJX010000027.1:17618828-17631791 GCA_026776945.1 Isichthys henryi
CCCCCCTAAAAAAATAGAGTGGTGTTTGGAAATAGCAGTGGCCTTGCAGTTGTTGACTACTTCCAGAAGACTGTTCTGCTTAACATGGGAATGTTGCAGCTATATGGTTCAAGCGACCAGAGACAGCTACGCTCCCCCCGGAGAACAAAACAGGCACCTGGAGGTAAGTTTATAAGTTTAAAAAGTATACAAGTGTAGCGGCAGGAAGCCCTGACTTTGTGTGGTTAAATGCTGATTCTTACTGAAGCCTTCTGGCTGTGAGCTGTTCAAACTACACACCCGAATTCCAATAGTCGCCCCTCGTCATTGTGTTAGACCAGGAGGCCCCCAGTCCTCGGCTGGCCCCCAATGGGTTCTCCATCTGTCCCTGGTGATAAGAAAATCCAAGTTTTGCAAAGCAAAACGTCTAAGATCCCACGTTTGGTGATGACGGTCGGTCCCGTCACGACGCCCGGTAGGACTGGTGCTCAGATCTCTGAGCCGGATGTGTAGGTGCTCTGCGGGATGCAAACCCCACTCAGCTCCCGACCCCAGTGCTGGTCGAAGCCCATGTGGCGCCTTGGTGAGCTACAGCACCTTGTTTCACTGTGTCTTAGATGCTACACTGTAGGCGGTGCTCCCCATGTTCCTCGCACTGGAGGGTGGTGGTGATGCAGCATCCCCCCCCCAGCCCCCAGTGGTTTGCTTCTGGGTTGACAAGCACTGTCTGACCCACATCTTCCGGTGGGGCCCCGCACGTACTCTAAAAGTAACCCCGCCTTCTCGTCTCACTGCTCTGTGACAGATGCGTGTCCCCGCTCTGATGCTGTAACACCTTTTGTTGTTGGTCTCTCCACTGTGCTTCGGAAAAGACGTTCCCACTTCTTGCATGTGCGGCCTCGCTAGCTTATATAATGAGTCTGTGAAAAAGCTACGGGCCTCTTACATCAGTAAGTCACCTGACAAGAATTAGCCTATTAGAGAGTCCCTGTCCCCCGTTGTCCAATGTGGTTCCGGCCCAATTTTCCTGCTTTTTTTTTTTAATAGCTGTACCTCACATGCTATTCTACTAACCCTCTGCAAGCTGCATGTTTTATTTACACCACTTTCCTCTCAACTCGTAGATGTGTCATTCCCCTTTCACTCTGCCCGTTTTCTGTCCTCCACCTTTCTTTTTCTGCAAGTTTCGACATCATCTGTAAATTGAAATTAATAGCCGAGTAATATATCAACAAAACTGTACATCAGTTCCTTTACCTCGGGTATTTTATTCATTCATGCACATCATTATATATCTTTGGCGGCAGAAATTGGTTTGAAAATAGTGTGCTAGACTGAGATCAGTCACTCTTATCAAACATGATTTTCATTTATAATTTTATTGTATTAACATAGTCATTGTAGATAATGACAGATTTTCCTGTCACCCTCTTTCCTATTATGGGATCTGATTATTATTAGTAGTAATAATATTCTTATCGAAAACTGAACACATTATATATTATTAAATATTCCCAATTCAAAACGGATGTGGCTGTAATGCACGTCCCTCAATTACTGATTCTGCATGAAAGTAGATCTGAGCTTGTCCTACAGTGCCAGCTACTGAGGCAGTGCAGAGTTCCATTTTTGTGCTTTAAAACTCTTATTATCATAATGACAGAGTTCTATAGTTCAGGCCCAGAAAGTAATAATCCAGACCAAGATTTTCTTTCAACCAGCCAGTTGAGCATGATGAGTCTCACTCACAGAGAACTCAACTGGTTGGTTTGAACGAAATCTCGGTCTGGATTTCTACTTTCTGAATCTGAACTATCCACCTCTGCGTGATAGTGCTGTAGCATTTCGTCGATATTAAACCGTGTATGGATGTGGTCTCAAATTTCCTCATTGACTGAACTTTAAATCCTTTATTTGCTGGATAGATGCACAAGGTGACAGGATGGTAGATAAGCCCAAGGATGATGTCATCAACTTCTTTAAAGCTGGAACTGCTATTTATCTGATGCAGGTTGTCTTTATATTAGCCCCTCAGCCCAGCCTTCTCTCTTTTGTAACCCCTGAAGTAGAAGGTTTGTCATCAGTTTCTCACATACAAA
Source organism: Isichthys henryi (assembly GCA_026776945.1). Lineage (NCBI taxonomy): Eukaryota > Metazoa > Chordata > Actinopteri > Osteoglossiformes > Mormyridae > Isichthys > Isichthys henryi. The sequence continues at coordinate 17,620,907 of JAODJX010000027.1, forward strand.
GGGCTGCATTAACTTTCTTTGTTCGACTTAAAAGGTCTCTGTGACATCAGTGAGGGGTCGACGTCTTCCGAAGACCGGTGCAAGTCTCCCACCTCAGGTAAAACTATAGCCTTTCAGAACTTCCTGTTATCTGTACAATAATTTTAGGATCTTGTGCCTGGTCACAGAATGCTCTAACTGCATTTTGGCAAATGTACCATTTTGTTGCAGTCGTTGATTTCCGATTTGTGGCATATCTGCTCCCATGTTTTCTGGAGTCTCACATAGACACATAAACATGCAATATATACTCCTGTACTATCAGTACATGTACTTTATTTATGGAGGATCTTGCTGTCTTTCAGGTTAAGGGGATTTCTTAATAGAAGTGTGTTAGTTTGAGTAGTTCACAATGAAATAATGAGGGTTGCAAAATTCTGTTATCCGTTTTCCTGTAAATTCCCTTATATTCCTCTCAATTCCCCTGGAAAGTTTCCAACTTGGAATATTTCCTCAACTACCCAGCTCAACTTCCCATGGAATGGAAGGTTTCTGGAAAGTTTCTGCCCCTTTGTAACCCTAGAAATAATTAAATGTGAAATATTTTATATTGAGGAACAGCTCAGAAGCTGTATAGAATTCTAGATTGTGTGTTTTGGCAGAGTAATTCTAGTTATCAGCCACTGAAATTCCCCTGCGATGCAGGGGACCTGGGTGGTCACAACCCCCTCATATATCCTAAATGCGGTTCCCAGGAGAAATGAGGATATCCACTATGAGCAGGACTAATCTGCTCCAGTCTCTTCCTGGCTGATGTTTCAATGACCTTTGGGGCCTGATGTAATGATAGAATGAATTATTTTTAAAAACATCTGAAATACAGTGTTATTGTTATTGTTGTGAAGTATTATTAGTGTCCCCTTGTTTGAAGCAATAGAAGTATCCTGATTTATAATTCCTCGTGTTTTAATTACAGTAGCTGAGATTTTTACAATTATCCTGTAGTTTGAGTGCACAGAATGAACAGGCTGACAACTTAAGACAAACAGCAAATACCCAGGGACTCGACAGTCAGGTCAACTGACACAAAAACATTGCATGAAGATGATCGATTTGCCTGGGAGTGTAGATTTATCGAGCCGCCCGGCGCTGATCGTCTGTGTCACTTTCACCATCTAGGCTGTGCCTTACCTTGCAATTGTGACGATGGCCACAAACATCCTGACTTTATAGAAATGGGTATGTCATCATATTTGGTCTCCACAACTTTTTTTTTTTTTTTGAGATTCGTATGTGGAGTAAAACAGCTTGTCATGTCTTTTATTGCTTGTGTTCTGTTTGGAATGTTTTCAGTGAAAGCCAAAAGCAGAAAGTTTACCAGGATGGTAGCCATTGACATTGGTATGACCTCGACATCTGACAATGGCACACTCCCTTCTTGCTAGTCCGGCGGTCCCCCCCCCCCCATTCACACTAACAAGTCATGCCCTGATTAAACGATGATCTGTGTTCGCTGCTTGATGCCTCTCAAACCCTGTCTGGAATGTAGGAGATATGGACTTCCCTTTTATTCCTACTAATTGTAAGGTGTGTACTGAAAAGTCAATCGTAGAATTTACAGGTTTTTCTCATTGGAGGGGATTTATTTCATTTCCCCCCTCCCCTCCCCATGACTCTAACACTATGCATGATGTCGTCTCTTCTTATAGACTCCTCTTGGAACTCTGTGGAATGGTCTCCTATACCTTGTATACAATAAATATGATTCTAGAGTGATTTCAAAAATATATATAATCTTACACAATAGCACCTGTACGTGCACAAACCCCATTGATTTTAGTTTGCCCTTCAAAAATCGTTTAAAAAAAGTGGAAAATTTAGCAACTTATGTGTATAGATTTTTATCGGTCCACTTGCTGTCCAATTGATTTGATTTCTTACCCATGTCATTCAATACCAAATGAAGTAGCCAATCTGATATTTGTACACAGAAGCATTTGACATTCTGTTACCAACTTGATACCTAGTTACATCGTAAATTATGTCTTTAACAAAGAAGTGAGATTTACTCATTCCCTCAGTCCCCCTCGAATGGGACTCATCTATGTAGATTGGACAGAATTTTCATATTGTTTTTTATGTTTAGATAGTTTATAATGGTATAAGAAGCGTATAGGCAAAATGTACCAAAGGGAGGCGATATTAAGATGAATGTGAGCTTTGAAGGCAAATCAGAAACATTAGTACCAATCTATGCGATTTGGAGAAAGTTTGACAAGACCTCCTAAACGGAGCAGAAGCCTTGATTGGTCTTCCTCTGAGAATGGCTGCTTTTCTCCGAAGCCTTTGGAACTGTGATATCATGCATGTTATTTCTTCATACCCCCCTTGCCAAGGTGCTTGTTCTGTCAGCCTGGGATGCCTGAAGTTTCCCTTCACTGGTTATTAATTCTCTCTCCCCGGCTGCTCTTGTCAAGCGATTTTTCTTTTACAGACTAAAACACTGGTTTTTAACTCTTTCTGGGTTCTGTCAGTGCATAATGCCGATGGAGGATCATGAATAATCGAGACGGATCATTAACGCTGTGGCCGCAATTATATATGGAACCCTACTGAGGGATATTGGAAGCATTAAGTGAATCTCCTTACCCGGGGTCATTATTTGTATGTTATTTATTTTTCCAGCAAAGATGTCACGGAAATTAAACTTGCCTACTGATCTGAAGCCAGACGTGGGTAAGCCTCGACTCTTAACGTGTTCGTTGCTGCCGGCTGGGGTATTTTAGGCTTGAAATCGATTGCAGGTATAATGCTGTGGCTGCATCAGACAAGCGATCGCAGGAAGCCCCAGAAAAACCTGCAAGCGAAACGGAACAGCATATTGTCCCCGCCGTGACATGATCGACTCCGACACCTTTAAGAAACTTTGTTTTTGTCCCTTAGGGGGATGGGGACTAACCGTGGGCTTTTTTTGGGGGGAGGGGGGTGAATTCAGGTAACGTGCATCGACTATGTCATCATGGCACACAATGAGGATAAAGGCAGAAAGAAGATCATTTTTTTTTTAAATGAATTCATTCACTGGATTATCCATGAAATACTTTTCTCTGCTACAACATCTCCCCATTGTCCACCGGATAGACGGAACTGGTTCAGACGGCCATTGTTAACGTGTTCACTTGCCCCAACTACATAAAGCCATTGTGTAATTGGTGCCGAAAAGTATTTGCATACTTAGACCTTATTATATGCAGCTACTTTTGGTCCTTGAGTAGGTCTGAAACGTAACTTTACGACCTTGCTTATAACAGTTGGGGAGAAAAAACCCAGTAATGCTACATAATGGATAACCATTGCAGATAAATCGCAATTAATGCCTGCGAAATGTAATTCCCTTTCATGCACAATAAGCTACCTCATCTGCACTTACCTGTAACGGATTTGAAAGGAAGTGTTCAAATGTCTGGCTGACTTGCATTTCTCCAGCCCAGATAACAGCTGCTGTTTCTGGAAATAGCTGCTGTAGCTTGTGGGAAATGAACATGCTCTTAGCTAGTTGACCAGATCACATGCAACTTAATTAATCTTAATTGATTGAGAAATGCAAATTAGTAACCGGTTTTATTTGATGAAAAGGTCCTAAATGGATTTATGAGCAATCGTATGGAGTCACTCATGCGACGCCCATCAAAACCTCAACTCTTAAGGTCTCTCCTACTTTTCTTTTTCTTCCCCTGTGTTCGTCACCCTGATCCCTTCCTTTCTGCACGCTGCTGGGTTGCACCCTCTCCAGATACAAGGGACGCCTCCTTCAGCCGAAGCTCCAGCGTCACGAGCATCGACCGGGAGTCCAGGGAGGCCATCACCCTCTTCCACGTCAGCGAGACGTTCGCACGCAAGTCCGACGGCGGCGCCACTCCCTGCCTGTGGGTCGGCACATCCTTCGGCTCAGTCTTGCTCATGGTGCTCAATGTGCCACCTGCTGGTGAGCAGAGGATACTGCAGCCTGTCACAGTCATGCCCACTGGTGAGTGCCAGCAGTGGCTGCTGTATAATGTTACTACTCCATATTACAATAACTGCAATACTGTACAGTATTTAAAGGAGCAACTGTATGAATACTGTGAAAAATTTATGTATTTATCTTAATTTTAAAGACCGCTGCCTTAGGGTATGGATTAGTGTGTGTGTGTGTGTGTGTGTGTGTGTGTGGCACGTTCAGTTCATTTTCATTATAAAAATGGGAAATGAGTAAATCATAAATCTGTTAAATTTTAGGTCCTTACAGCTAGACCTTAGATAAATGATACTACTTACTTACTTTGGTCATTATTTTTTAATAATAGTGGAGAATTCTGCATAAATCCAATAATAAGAACATAAGAACTATACAAACGAGAGGAGGCCATTCGGCCCATCAAGCTCGCTTGGGGAGAACTAAACTAATAGCTCAGAGTTGTTAAAATCTTATCTAACTCTGATTTAAAGGAACCCAATCTCTGTGCAGTTTCATTTTCTGCATCTTGATGAATGCAAATAGTAAGTTTATTATTAGTAGGATCAATGGATCGTTAGAGGAGGTCATTGGAATCCGGAACTCCCAGCCCTGTGGAGGCAGGATGTGTTCTGCGTGTATCCGGCTGACATCTCGATTCACTCTTCAGGCACGTTGTTGAGACTCAAGGGAGCCATCCTGAGGATGGCGTTCCTGGATGCCACCGGGGCCCTCCTGCCTGGGCCCTCGGAGCCCTGGCGCGAGCCCGACTGCGCCAACGACAAGGAGCGACCAAGGAAGCGGCGGACGGCATCACCACCAGGCTCCCAGGAGGCCGGCGAGATCCAGTTTGCAGTGATCTGCTCGGACAAGCAGGCCAAGGTGATCGCACTACCCTCGCAGGCCGTGGTGTTCAAGCACAACATCACGGAGACGTCCTTCGTGCTGCGCAGCGATGTCGTGCAGATGAGCGGCAGTGTCTGCATCGCCTGCTTCTGCGCCAATGGCCACATCATGACCTTGAGGTACGGGGGTGGCGGACATTTAGCTTTATAACGAAAAATTTGCATCAGATGTCAGCTGTGGTTAGCAGGTAGCCTTGTGGGTAGGAAAATGAGATTTCATGTACATTAACGTTTAATTTCTTGCGGGCCTTGCTCGAGGACCCAGCAAAGAAATCACTCCGCCAACCAGGGGGGTTCGAACCCACAACCTTCTGATCACAGACACAGCATCATAGTTCAGAAGAACATGAGTCACCTGTTCCCTGAGACTGAAACTCCTTTCTGAATGCAGGAAGGGGCAGTGCTTGGGTCAGGTTAAGGGTGTGGGTTTGAATCCCATGGCCGGCACAGTAATCAAATCACGTTGTACAAGGCCCTTAACACCAGCTGCTCCAGGAGTGCCGCATATTCTCTGACCCCAAACTATCGCCACTCATAAATTGCTAAATAAATATATACAAAAGATGTGACTTTGACATGTATGTTATCACATGTGACTGTCTTGCCGCCCTTCGTCCAGCTTGCCCAGCCTGCGGCCGCTGTTAGACATCAGTTACCTTCCGCTCACTGACATGCGGATAGCCAGGACCTTCTGCTTCTCGAACCATGGCCAGGCTCTATTCCTGACCTCGCCCACGGAGATCCAGAGAATAACATACAGCCATGAGACTTGCGAGAACCTACAGGTGAGGTGGCTTTTCAGACTCCATGCCGTCGGTCACCGAGTTTCTTACTTTTCTGCAAAACGCAGTGTTGAAGAGACTAAGCTGTATATGGAACTCTGCACTTTTATTAGTTTGATTGTCCTAAAAAAAATCACATGGGTGCCTGGACACCATGGATTTCTGCCCTACTGCAGGGCTGGGCAATCTCATCCAGAAAGGGCCGTTGTGTATGTAGGTTTTCGCTGCAGCTCCCTAATTAGATCACTAATTAGAGGACTGATTGGCTGAGGAGTTTGAACAGTTTACCTAAAGGTTACCCCAGAAACCTGCATACACACCGGCCCTTTGCGGATAAGATTGGCCACCCCTACCCTAATACATAAACATATTCCAGTTTTTTTTATGTTTTAAGGTCAGTTAAATTCAGCATCTTCGGTTTAGCTGGTGTGTGACTGAAGATACCAGCTCCTAGTGTCCACAGACACCTTTTCGGTGGTTGACTTTCTTCAGTGCAGCAGCACATGTAAATCTAGCGAGTCGGCTGTGTTTCAGGAGATGTTGGGGGAGCTGTTTACGCCTGTAGAAACGCCAGAGGCCCCAAACAGAGGATTTTTTAAGGGCCTCTTTGGTGGGGGGGCACAGTCCCTGGATAGAGAAGATCTCTGTAAGTAACAACTTTAACATTTTTTCTTTTCTTTTTTCATTCTATCTCTTTCTGAACTCAGGTAGACGTCTAAAAAGTTGCTGGTAATATTTTACTGAAATATATAGTTTCTCTTTAACACACTCAGTGTATTGTAAGATAAGTAAATGACATATTTTGGTTAGAGTAGATACCAACATAGAATCATTGCAGACATTATCACGCATGGGAGAGCAATCCTCCCTTTGGGAGACTGGCATCTCGTCAGGCAGGGATGTATCCTGCTTTAACATCCCCTTTTTTGTTGGAGTAGGTTCTTAGTTGTCTTTAATCTGATTGACTAAGCAGTCATCCATCCATCCATTTATCTTCTCTCTGCTTATCCATTACTGCGGTGGGGGCTGGAGTCTGAGGTAGCATAAAGCAAAAGGCAGTAGAACAGCCTGGCTGGGATGCCAGCCCACACACACACACACATTCACACACTATGACCAATTTAGAGACATCTGATTGGCTCTGCAGTTTTCATGTGACAGTGAATGAAAGGAAAATCAGCCAATTGCTGTAGAGGTATGCTAGAGATAATAATATGCTAGCAGGGCCGCCTGCCCCTTAACACGATCTCATGGCTTCACCTGTATCCACACAGTCGGGGAGGCTGTAGCCGGAAAGGCCGCGCGGAGCCTGGCACAGCACATCCCCGGGCCGGGCGGCATCGAGGGCATGAAGGGCGCGGCCTCGGGCGTGGTCGGGGAGCTGGCCCGTGCCAGGATAGCACTGGACGAGAGGGGGCAGAAGCTGGGTGAGCTGGAAGAGCGCACGGCGGCCATGATGGCGAGCGCAGACTCCTTCTCCAAGCACGCGCATGAGGTGAGGAAGGAGTTAAACCCAAAACTGAATCCCTATACTCACTCAATCCAACTCATCCATCATAATAAACTCCGCCCCCTTTCTCCAGATGATGGTGAAGTACAAAGATAAGAAGTGGTATCAGCTGTGATCGCCACGTCAGGAACAGACCCCTCCCCGCCCCCTCCTCCTGCAGGACAGCTGGCTTTTAGCCTTCAGCCCTGATTTTTCTCCTTTCTTGGGAGGAGCAAACATGGAGATCACATTCAGAATACGTAAAGGAGGCACTGCGCGATGGATTTTTTTACCATCATTAGCATTATTTTTGTTGTATTTTATTTTGCCAAGTTGGGTTTTTTCTTTCTTTCTTGGCACCTGGGTGGGTGGTGATGGGAGGGGTTGCAGTGTTACCCTGGTAACTGCAGTGGGCCAGCTTGGTCATTGTGAGGATCCAGGTTGTGCAAGTTACTCACCTTCGAAGCCGAAATGTCCACCAGACTTGGCAGGGATAGAATCTCTTTTAAATGAGTTCGTTTTTGCGGGAGAGGTAGCGATCCTATTTAAAAATAAAATACAATTTCAAAAGGGTTGGTAATTTCAAGGGAATCCCTCGTATCCATCCATGTTGTGCGATGTTACTCAATATTTCCTGTTACGTGCGCCTCAGGTCATAGATGGGCTCAATTTTAACGATAGTGAAAATGAACCACTTCCCCATTATGCAATTGTCGTGGATTAAATCTAAAAAAAATTTTCTTATAGAAATTACTCCTAAGGGCTGTTATAGCACAGAATATTTATAAATCTGTCCAGATAAAATTCAGGCTCAGTACACGAGGTATTGGACGTAACTAGTCACTTGTTCAGAGAACTGCTGAGTTTCAGTTGTTTTCCTGCACATATGTGCTTAAAAATGAACAAAACTAATTTTCCTGAGTTTCTAGAGCAGCTACGGCGTTTTATACCCACACTAACGAGCTCTTACAGCCTGTTGGGTGTGTGGTGAGTATGTATATATCAAAACCAATACGCCAAAAACGCACATACAGATTTCTCTTATTTTTACATGGATATTCTGAACTGGAATTTAAGTAAGTTTTATTATTATTATTATTATTATTTTGTCGATGAACTTTAAATTTATAGGATGCTGTAAACGGAATTGCAGAGTTGCTTCTTTTCGGCAGCGCGGGCTTCCTCGCGAAATTTTGAGAGTATATTACTATACAGTTAAGATGCTTGAGTTTGGTAGGCTATGTGAGTGCTGAGGCTTTAGACGGTCACCTAGTTTTGTATATTATTGTTGACCCACTTTTCTATTTTTTTCACATTTTTATTTTTATTACTATGGACAAAGTGCGACGGAGAAAAGGCTGACGCCGCAGAACTCGGTAGGCCTATAAATGTTTAACTGTAAAGTGTATAATAACTACGCTACTTCTGATTTCTGTTAATATTTCAGGAATCTTTAACTGAAAACTACATATCAACTTGATTGTTTCTCATAGTAGACGCATATATTAAATATATACGGTAATAAACGATATGCGTGTATGTTAGTGTGTGTGCATATATGCATGGCTACGTAGCTTCATTCATTTTTTTCTTTGTACACATACACTTAAAATCATGCTGATATTTAATCCCTTAATGGTGTTTTCAGTGCAAGTCTTACTACAATTTTTTCTGCCTTTTTTAGTCTTTATGAAGCGCGAGAAAATGCTGCTATTTGTGTAGTATGTATCAGCGTAATATTTTCAGATTAAACTGCATTTTTTTTTCTTGGTTTCCGGTGAAGCTTTTGTTTCATCGAGAAATTGCTGCCATTTTTTAAATACTGTAAATAGTGGGACAATCTGAGACCAACCTGGAAGTGTCAGGTGCTCTAGGTGGTGCAGACGGGGACTCAGGATCTCCTAACGTTACCACGCCACCCCAGAAAGCTGTAACGCGTCTCTCACGGTAAAGCCTGTTTGTCCAGGCGGACAGATTGCTGAAGTGTCGCTGGTCAAATTGCTATGTACTTATTGTTAACGATCATAACTGCCTGTAAATTAAGTGAAGCATTTATTCCGTTCCGTTTTCTGGTGTGTTTGGTGTCTATAAAAGCAAATGCTTTCTTTAAAGTGGACCAAAAATCATTTTGAATCGTTGTGCCGGAGTGGCTGAGGTTGTGGTCAACATCACACTTTCAGATTTGTCTTTTCTGTCAGTTTAACAATATACTCAAATATTTGTATATTTGAAACATTCTTTTAATTTTACTATATTTGATAAATGGAAAAGTTTACTTAATTTAACAAAACCTGCTTTAAAAGTTCTTCTGTGCAAAGGGATGTGTACTGTATGTTCACCCTGTTCAAAATTAAAAAAAAAAAATGTTTTGTGATAAAAGATATTTGTGGCTCTGAGGCGCAACATGGGGGGTCGCCATGAATACGCCAGGTTTTGTTGTGTCTTCAAGGGCTTTAAGTGTCAGCCAGGCCACCGATGCACTTTCCGTTTGCCGGTATTAATTTCCCTCTTGCACAACAGCGAGCACCCAAAACTCAGTGTTCATTAAACGTCAATGTGGTCGTTTCTGTCTCAGCGTCTTTAACTTTATTAACGAAAAAAAAAAACAAATATGTGGTTCCTACTCAAGCATTCGATATACTACTACTCGTTTGCAGTGTTTTTCCTCATGTGGCCAATTTTTGTTTAATGCAGATTTCGTAAGAATTAATGAAGTTGTCACCCAAAACAAACCAGATTATGTAGATCAACGGTGCATTGGAAAATAAAGATGAAATATATAAAATCTTTGTTTCTGGTCATTTATCTAGCTTATTTATTTAGTGCATTAATGATTAGTGCATTTTGTGGAAGGATTATCTATCCATATAACCATCTTCCAGTTGTTTATCCAGTACAGAGTCGTATGGGGCGATCGGAACGCATCACGGGTGGCTAAAGACAGGCTGGGTTTTACGCCAAGCCTTTAACTGTAGGCCGCATTAATTTCTAGAGGATATCGCAAATTCACTTAAGACTAGTTAGAATGCAAATTCTTGGTATCGGAAATTCAGTTGTAACTAGTTGTAATTAGGATTGCTATAAGAGATATCAAATTTTAACTCATTAAAATGCATAATATTTTTCCCTTTTTCCTACCTCATCTTGCTCTCATGACACACAGACACATATTTAGGTGACATAAATATTGGCAGTCAATTCTTTATATCAGAAATTATATTTTAGCTAGTGAGATTATCTCAATGGGAGTTGGAATCTGAACGAGTTAAAATGCCCATTTCTGATAACAGGAATTGAATTGTGACTAGTAGTAACTAATTTGTGATATCAAGAATTGGCAGTATAACTAGTCGCAACTGAATTTCTGATAAAGAATTAGTATTTTAGCTAGTTAGCTAAAAAAAAATTAGCTATCTTCTAGCCTATAATAAATTAATCAAGGCTGAGTGTGGAACCTACAATAATTTAAGCCACCAGCAGAGGGTGTAAGAGGGTGGGATCACCTTTGTATGGAATAGGCCTTCGTGAAGAAAAATGCCTGTAGTACACATTAACTTCTTTATTATACCATTATTATTTACCATGAGAGCGTTGTTGTTCCAGACTAAGATACTTAATCCCATGTAATTGGAAAAAAAAATGCAAGTAAATGAATCCGTAGGGGGCGGCATGGTGGTGCGGTGGTTAGCACTGTCGCCTCACACCTCTGGGACCCGGGTTCGAATCCCCGCCTGGG
>JAODJX010000027.1:17639457-17653485 GCA_026776945.1 Isichthys henryi
CCCCCCCCCCCCCCCCCCCCCCCCCCCCCCCCCCCCCCCCCCCCCCCCCCCCCCGACCGGCTGTAATTACAGGGTGAGATGCTCCTGACAGGTAATGAGTGTGCAGACATCCATCAGCAGCTGTGTGCAGAGGTGATTAAGGAGATGGACTTGAAATTTTATGTCTATATCAAAGGATTTGTCTGTCTGTCTGTCTATACATACGTTCTCATGTATCTTGATACGTTTCACTGTTTCACATCTATTACTAACTTTACTGAAACGTACTGTGTTACCTTTCCATCTATCTACTAACCTCTAATCCTAGTCTGGGTTCTGGAGGCACTCTCTTACAATGTAATACAGTATCATATCCTATTATGTGTTGTTCTATATCCCCCCTGTTATTCATCTCCGCTGCTGTGCCTGTGAGCAGTAGGGCATCGGTTCAAATCCCAAAGCCGGCAGAATGATTTTGGTTTTGGTCCCTTGATCAAAGCCCTCAACCCTTTGGTGCTCTAGACCAGGGTTCCCCCGGTTCCCCGTTCAGTCCTAGAAGGCCCAAATCCAACAAAGTTTGTGGATTTCCCAGCAGAAATGCATCTTAATCAGCTAATTGCCAGGTTTAGTAGGCGTGTCTGAGTAGGGAATTCTGCAAAGCATGTCGCAAACTGGCCCTCAAGGACCAGAATTAGGGAACCCTACTCTAGGGGCAGGCTGACCCACGCTTTCTCAAAAAAATGTGTCAGTTTGGGGAAATATTGTCTGAAAAATCAGATGAGAAATGAATTGTAAGATTCCTTAATTGTGCGAGAGGACCTTTGAGCATAGGCTAACCCTTTAGCATTTTTTGCACTTTGCAGGTAACCTTGGGCTTATTAAAACCCTCCTTGTGCTCGGCGAGCCGGCTTGGAAGAAGGGAGGGTCTGCTGGACACAGTCATAACAGTGTTAATATGGAATGGTGGGGGGGCTTCTAACCCCCTGTCATGGCCGCCGAGATGGCTGAGCTCCTAGCCGAAGCTAACGGGGTAGCCACGCCCCCTTCCCCATGTCCACATCCCACGGGAGACACACACCTATGCTCCCCCTGGGCCTGACACGTTTAATATGCTCAACCCCCCCCTCCCACCACAGAGCCACAGAGACTCGCTCTAATCTCTCCGTGGTGAATTGCAGCCCGTCGAGATGTGAGGGTGAAGGGCTTTTTCCCCGACTTTGCTGGGTTCCCTAAATCACACCTAAGACCAGTTCAGTCGCCCCTATTTTTTTTTTCTCCAAACCTTATCCCTTACAGCAGCAGCTCCTCTCTCCTTATCCTGAGCTGGGGGGGGGGGGGTTCCAGACAATCCCACTCAGCACACCTGTATTTCAGTCTTTTTGCCTAATAGATCACGCTGTAAAATATTTCAGTATGACTAAGTATATGTAATAGTACACAACTGTTGTGCAAACAGCACAAGGCATGGCTGGATCAGAGCCTCCATCACCGGATCATCTTCACAAGATCATGAAGGACACTGCACACCCTGAACGCCATCTGTTTGAGCTCCTCCCACTAGGCAGGCACCATAGGTCAATCTACACACGCACAAATAGATTTTAAAAACAGCTTCTTCCCAAAAGCTGTGGGTCTCTTGGATTCAGACACTTCCACATTCTGACCGACTGATGTGCCACTATTAGTTGTGTGTGTGCAGAATTACTTAGGTGTTGTTTCAAGCCAGCGATTATGTGTAATATTTTACACCAGCCATACTCTTTTATTCCACATCTGTCACACCACCCCCTTTATGAATTACTGTTGCTGATTCTTTTTGCACCCTGATGTTAGTGGTATTTTTATATTTCATATTGCCAGTATTTTATATTTAATGCTTGTGTTTTGTATTTTTGCATAGTGGATATTTTTTTATATTCCTTTGTATTGTTTGCATATATGTGAAGTTTTAAATATAAATGCACCATTCGAGGCTGACACAGTTGCATATTCGTTATTCTTGCACAATGACAATATAGTTCTTGAATACTTGAGTACATGCTTTAGGCATTAGGAGAGCTACACTAAAGGGTTCATTTGTCACCCAATTCTTTGCTAAAGTGCTGCAGGCAGCCCTTCAGTAACTGTGGTGAGTCACTGGAATCAGGGCATAGAGGGGTGTGTGTGCGTGTGTGTGTGCGTGTGTGTGTGCGTGTTTTTTGTCCCCATTCATGTTCTGGTCTCAGTACAGCTCTGACAAATACCAGAGTTCTGTGTTTAGGGGGGAAACAAACATGTAATCAAATTCACGGTAGAGCCAAAGGATGAATTATTGAATCTCTTAATAATAATTTGCCTTTTTAATTCATCAGTGCATTTTCCAGAGCCCACTAATCTGCCCAGGACCTGCAGGTGATCTCAAGAAGCAGCCGCAGACGAGATATGGGCCTTAAATCAGAATCATATGCTCATGTTCATTTTATTGGTTTTTGACAGTGAGAGGAATTCCATGGCAAGACAAAGAGAACATAAGAAAGGTGTTTGTATACACAAACCAGGGACTGGAGATGGACCTGCAGATGCAGATACGGACATTGACGATACCATCTTTACTTTGTCAGTTACGACCATCTTCCTTTAAAGAGCTCCCATAATTCTTCAATCCCAGCCATTTTTGGATTCAAATTTGTCTCTTCCTGTAGTTGACAGTTTTTTGCCATTTGTGTGAAATGTAGTGCTGGTGAATGAATGAGTGACTTGAAAACAGGACTGTGCAGCAATGCTTTCCCTGTCTACCCTGTTTGTGGGAACAATGCCTGCCTTTACGTTTCCATTCACAAATGCATGGCAAGTATTCAGCAATATATCATTGTACTTAAATGAATACAATGTTTCACTAAGTTATTCAGTATATGCTTTCATCCAAAGTGACATACAATCGAGAAAGTAGGGTCAGCCAGTCCCTGGAATAAACGTGGTTAAGTGCTTTGCTCAAGGACCTGATGGTGAACTCTGCTGACCATGGGATTTGAACAAGCAGCCTTCCGATCAAACTGACATCATTCTAACCCACAGCGCCACACACTGCCCCCAACATTCCCGATCTGTCATATGTACACGTTTTCAGCACAGTGGCAAGGAGAAGGGAGATAAAATCACTGGAGAGAGGAGTTACCTCACAGTTTGTGCTGTTCTTGGGCTGACAGTAGCTCTCATGGTATTTCAAGCAGGTTCCTGATAAATTTCAAGCATCACCGTTAAAGGAACTTAAAAGGAGAACAATGGCGCTGTCTCAGAGACAATGACGGGTCGTAAAGCCTTTCTACCGGTGACCATTACGATGTAGCACAGGATACAGAGATGTATGACTGACTCAGTACTTCACGTGAAGTATTTCTCCTAAGAAGGTCAGAAGAGTTCTTTGGGGGGAAAGGGACACTGTTAATGTTAAGGGACCGAACAACGAAAAAGCAACTTTGCATACAGAAGTTTACAACTGAGTGAGTACATACTGTACAGGCAGGCACCCAAACAGGAAATTGAGGTGAGGGGAAGCTAAGTTCCGTGCCTGTGAGCACAAGGATTATCCAGGTTTTGAATAAAAAAAAAGCTCTTTGCATTAAAATTAAGGTGCTTTAGAATTTGGCTTCTTAAGCACATTTCCCAGAGTTGGCTCACAATAGGCTTTGTCACCCCTGTGACAGAATAGTCATTTGAGGGAGGATTGGTCATTTTAAGGTGTTCTACCAAAGCTAAATATCTGGTGTGCTTAAAGAGAGTTCGGTACATTGTGCTGGTGTCAATGAACAATGGAATCAATAAGAGTGTGTCTTTTGTAACGGTGAAACAACGGTTAAGTACACTGCCTGGCCAAAAAAAAAAGTCGCACACTTTAATATTTCGTTGGACCACGTTTAGCTTTGATTATGGTGAACATTCGTCAATGCTTTGTTTCCACGTGCTGATGCAACATCTCAACGTTTTTTTTTCCCATCCAGATTTGCATTAATGCCTCGTTGAGATCTTGTATCGGTGATAGGTGAGTTGAATCACTCCATAAAGTCTTATAAAGCACATCTCTGGATGACTCGTTGACAATTCAAGCCCGATGATTCTTGGCATTATGTTCATACCGTTAGGAAAGGAAAAAACCCACTAATGGGATAACCTAGCCGTTCAGGAGTTTCACGTACTCAGCTCACTTCACTTTACTGCCGCATTACATTGCTGAACTGTAATAATGATCCAATCATTGGCTCTTAATGACTTGCTGATTTAAATTCAAATGGTGACCATTTTTTTGGCCGTGCATTGTATGTTAATAATATGAAACGAAACGTTAGTAATCGGAAAATTATGTTATGATGTTTGTTAGTTATGTTTCATTACGTGAAACTTCCTGCTTTGTGGGTTGCAGTTTTTTCCCCCCCTCTTCTCCACTTCTCCCGGTGAAGCAGAAAATAACGCTGCAGATTGGTGAATGATCGCGGGCTGTAAAGTTCCCGAACTAGCGGGCTGCTTATCTGCAGACATATTTTCAGCCCCGTTTCAGCCGTGTAGCAGATGTTCGTTTGTCCGCGGAGCATGCGCTTCGCAGAGGTTACATCGCTGGGATGATCGCGTCGTTCTCTGGGAGAAAAAGCCATTCAAGGCTTATTTTTCCAGATTGGCAAACTGCCCTTTTCGCACACTTGAGGATTTATGTAAATCCCTGAATGGTGCATTGAATAGTTGAAGCAATAATTAATAAGTACATACAGTATACAATGTATACAAAAAATGCCAACCAACTGGCTTCTTACACTGTGTTCAGATAACGAAGGAATCCTGCTAATCTTGGCACCAAACTTTTTTTTTTTTAAACAAGCATGTCTTGGGACGTGGAAGTAGGTTTTTAACTAACAAATAAGTATGTCAGGCACATAGAGTACATAAAGTGTTTTTATGAATTCAGAGGAGAGAAGAAATTGAAGGAAATGACAATATTGAAAGTTAGATGACTTTCATCACAAAAGATACTAAATTCTTCATAATCACATTTCCAAGATAATTTCACTGGGCTTCTGGTAAAGCATTAAATAAAGTTTCACCAAACACTAGCAGTGGGGGAGATTTACTCACAAGCCTTTCGACTTTTCTTATTTATAGATTATGACACGTTTTACACTGGAATCCCACCCAGGGTGTTTACTGGGATAAAAGCTAGTTTGCCCACATCCTTGTACTGGGTATGTGAGTAACAGCAGGTCTGTCCTTGATGTCCATCTCGTATCCTTTTATCACAAAGCAAACAATCCTTTTGTCAGTGACAGACGTTTGTTAGCATCGTCCAATAGACGTGCGGTTCCCACAGACACGCCACAGAAGCATCCGTCTTCATTTGTGAGGTAGACATCTTATTTACGAAGTGTTTTTAAGCATAATTGTTTGCCCCCCGACGCCTGCAAGTGTGTAAGCGGACAAATGGGAGTGTGTTTGGGGGGTGGGGTGGGGAGGGGGCTTTGGAGCTGCAGGCTAAGTGCCTCAGCCATACTTCATTTCATGGTGTACTGGGCTGGCCTTCTCTCTAAAACACTGCTATTTCTGCGGTGCATTTCAACACCAGATGCTCCCCCTCCCCTTACTTATTCCTGCATAGATGCATCACACCAAGGCCAACTCGACTTCACGCGTTACTGTTTGTTACACAGCGGGTCGTACCATGAGAGTAATGGGGGAGTGGCAAATGCAGCCTTGGGATACAGTACCAGAGAAGAATAAAGGTGGAGGGGATTCTGGCGTGTCATGTGATCAAAGTTATTTTACCATGATCTCATTACTATTGGGGGGCCCCCACTGAGTGAAATAAAAACACATCATTTCATGCGACCCTGTGTTTCAGTGTCCAATAAACAGCTCTGCAGCACCGCCAATCCGATTATCAGGCCACCTTGCTAATGGCTAAGCTAAATACTGGCCTCCCATCGCGGTTCTATGATACCGTCAGCATTTCACGGCCAGCTCAGGATGTGGCTGCTTGTTGCCCGTACTGTGTGCAATAAGTGCAGTTTATTTATGTCATGTCATGGAGTCATAGGCTCACAAGCAAAATGACCAAAGATTTATTTCAATATGTCTTTGTCCAGGAATTTAACATAAACCAACAGGATTTTAAAGGTGTGTGAGCTGGAAGGACCTCCCAGAAAACATAAACTTGACAAGATCCCCGTGTATGGCGCTGGCTGAAATGACCATCAAACAGACCTGTATACAAAACAGACAAACCTGTGTATATAAATGCAGGGACTAAGCACAGGGGATGGGAATCCGACCCAGCCAAAGGGGTGAGCGGCTTCTTGAGGATTACTTTTGTGTTTTGGGTACTAATGAATTATAGCTCACTTGTAAATGATGTATTGTATTACTACAATGGTAATTTATACTGCACACCTGTCCTGCTCCGAGCCTGTTTAAATACAGACAATTGGATTAAGTCCCACCCTAAGACCCGCTCTAAATAGCAGCGATTGGTGATACCCCAATTTTCTTTTTGATCCAATGCCATGTAATATCAAGGTTCTATCCAAATACAGGTATTACATTCCTGCCCTGTTGCGGCCCCTACCTATCAAAGGGCAGATCTTAGTTTGCATCGTTAGTTTGCAGGGCTGACACCCCTCCTTATTTGAATGCACACAGATGTTTCAGTTTTAGTTCCTGTTTAGAAGATTGCTTGTATTTCTACCCTTACATGCAAAACTTGTTGATGCCATCATCACATTACTGAGCGTGAGCGAGAGAGTGAGAGCGAGTGAGCTGCCCTGTGCTCCGCTCTTCGCAGGCAAGCTGGCTGCCCCATGCCCCACCCCTCACAGGCACGTAGGATGCCCCGTGTTCCACCCCTCAAAGGCAGGCTGGCTACCCCCATGCCCCACCCCTCACAGGCAGGTAGGACGGCCCGTGTTCCGCCCCTCAAAGGCAGGCTGGCTGCCCCATGCCCCACCCCTCACAGGCAGGTAGGACGCCCCATGCTCCGCCCCTCACAGGCAGGCAGGCTGGCCGCCCCGTGCCCCGCCCCTCACAAACAGGCAGGCAGGCTGCCCCATTCAGCCATCTATCCAGTGCCCCTGAGGCGTTTTTGGGAGGGGTTAAGGACCTTGCTCAAGGTCCCAATAGAGATGTGGCTACTCTGCTGAGCACAGGATTCAAACCGACACCTAACCGACTGAGCCACACTCTGGCCAACAAACAATATCGAGTGAAATACCAGCTGCCTCCAGTCCCCTGTCCTTCATAATGACAGACAGCAAGAATTAGCTCAGTGTAACTGCACCCAGAAAAAACTGAGCAGGGATTGGACGGCGGTATCTAGGGTGAATAGACGGGCCTGGCCCAGTGGACACCGACCCCAACACCAAAGCATATGCTTTTATCCATGACAAATGAAGTTCTGATCCATTTATTCAGAGCAAGAGGTACCTATTGATTACTATACACTTCCTCAGCAAGCATAAGGCTGAAACCATGTCAGCTTAATTCATCTTACTCCCGTTAATGCCCTTTATTTACAATGAGAAGTACAGAGTTGTACAGAGCATAAAACAATGTGAGCTTCAAACGTAAGTGTTAACATGTATGACAAACAAACTGAAGATAAATGTGGACACGGAGGAGAGGAAGATAAAGACCACCAGCAGAGAAAGTCAGGCTGGTTACAGTTCTGCAGAGTATTTTTCTCTAAAAAGCTCATCAAAAAATGAAACTCAGGATAAGAGATGCTCCAAACATGGTGAAGGCTCATTTGCATCTAGTAATAAATCCCCTGTCGTTTTTCTGGAGAAGAGAATCATTCCTGGTGCAACCTCCATGCGCCGAAGGCCTTCCCAGTAGTCAGGTGATGATTTGTACACACTCTACCTGTTGTCACGTCGTCGAGTGACATCTGTGATCTTACCGAAGGTCAGCTACTCGAGTCAGAAGTAAAGGTCAGACTCTAATAAATTTAAGCTGGATGGGAAAAATGGCCTCAGGTAAGAAGGGTCTTCATATGGTAAGATGGTGCATCCATCCATCCATCCATCCATCCATCTCCTAACTGCATATCCTGACCAGGGGTGCAGGGAATATGTGACATTTATATGTTAACGCCATTAACAAAAAGGGTAGTTTTTCATAAAAGAGGGAGATTGTGGCACTGGCTGAAGAACAATATTCATTACATACAAATGAGTGTTATTGTTTCCCGCGTTACATTTTCCTAATGCATGGTTATTACTGTGCAATTTAGCCACGCAGCGATGCATAATTTGAGGCAATTTTAAATAGCTTATTAAGACGTACTGCCAGGCTATGAAAGTCACCTTTGCAACAGTATTCACAGGGTGATACAGCGAATACCTCGTCTTAGAAACAAAATAATAAAACAAACCCCCTGTTTTCCACATTAAAAAAAACCACGTGTGTTAATAAAAGGGAACTAAAAAGCACTTTCATATGGATGAAAGATGTTTGCAAAGCAGGCAGTAAAGGGGAGATGCTGATTTTTTTCCCCGACTTGTTTGTTTGCAGATGTTCGCCGCCGTTTTCGGTACAGAAAAGTCCCCCTCAGTCAGCTTATAAATATTTCAATTAGCCACCTTTTCCACTGCTGTGGAGAGTGGCGCTGCTTCTCGTCCCTCCGCTGGAAGAAAAGAGAAATGGATTCTTCACACCCTCCCACCGCCAGTTCAGGGAGAAGTCAGATGAAGGGGGGAGTGTGCGATGGGGGGGGTTGTGGGTCAGAAGCGTGATTAAACGGTGCAGGAGTGAGATACAGGGGAGAGACTCTCCAATTGGGCCGCAATAAGATTCTCGTGATTTGGGGACCGGTAATCGGTGCATTAGTGCACATTTCAGGTCCCCTGTAATAGAAAGTGCATAGGATTTCATACTAGTCATATACATTTTATGCTAAATGTGATATTTACCCCATATATAGGCTATTTACTTTAATATTTAAATTGACAGAGGCAGCAACATTGACGAAAAACTTATGATAATAGATATTTAATATGCAAGTGTGCATTCTTTGCGCCTGAAAAAAAATTGCGCTTAAACTTGTTGTCGGTTACCATGAATAGTTGGATTCAGATTCTATATTATTATTGTACGGAGTACAATGACATTTTAACAACAGTCCAGTCGGTGCATTAACACAAAAGAGTAATGTGTGCAATTTTGGATATGAGACATCGCACAGGACACAAGGGATGATGTCATGAACCCAGTAAGGACCTGCCTGCCATAAATAGATGAGTAAGGTGCAATAAATGCGATTTCTAGTGCAGTTAATACAGATAAAGCAGTTGGGTGTAAACATTGCAGTGTTGTCATAGTGACAAAAATTGACATATGGAAATAGGCATGACATAAGACGATAAGTTGGGGTAACACAGTAAATTAGAATATTGCAGTGAGGATGTTGTGTGCCCCCGCGCTGGTCACATAGCTGACAGTGTTCAGTTCACGTCTGGTTCTGTTATAAAAGCTGCTCCTTAATCTGTCTGTGAGCTGATGGACTCACCGTTGTATCTCGTCTGTCATTATTCAGATTCCAAGCGACCATATAGATGGAATTACCCAATCAAACACTGTAAAACAGTGATTTAAATGACAAGACCTAGACTTTAATATTTCAAATATCAAGTATTTCAGCTTTGCTTTCTACTGTAGTTTAGCTTTAGGTATTAAAGGTATTTCTGCTACAACATGATTCTGATTAATTTTCCTTAACCAGGATGTAAATTAGCCTGCAATCATTAGCTTTTGAAATAGGGTCGTAAATGACAGAATTTTGTAGCACTGTGTCGTATATGTCCGGGCGGCAGCTGTTCGGGGAGCGACAGGGGAGCCCTGGGGTAATTGGCTACTTGGTTAAGATTCATTTATAGAAGAGCCACACATTAATGAGGGATTATGACCGCAGGCTAAGCAGAACCTGCAGTGATTACAGAACTCAGATATATTCTTTGGCCGTAAATTAGCTTGCTAACTGTAGGGTCGGCCATTGTCGCTTGAGTCTGTGGCCCATATGGTACATTTCAGCAGTCACCCCAAGGTGAGCTTGGGTTTTGCATTAGATGGAAGGATGCTGGATTTCAGCAATCATAATGACTGTAATATAGGAGTACTCTAAAAGCAGTTGTATATGACAATGTTCTGTATCAGCAGATTCCGTATTGGGAGGTCGCATTTCATTCCATCACTTCATCTATTGAGTTAATGATGCCTCACTGCTCTGCATGGCCTGGAAGTCTGAAAGTTCTATTCAACGTTACCTTGACTTTAAGGAATTATCATGCAGTGTCCATGCATTACAGATATTCAAAAAAAACAACTGAGGTTCAGTCACTAAATTGTTTGTGGAAAATATACATACCTGGAACAACAGTGACAACTGAGAAATTACGCATTATTCCTCAAGGACAACTGCCTTTAATGGCTCCTTTTGAAACCACAGTGTCACTTCACAGAAACGCACTGCACTGAAAGCTCATTACTCTGGTGAACACAAGAAAACTCTGGCGAACGCGAAAAAACATGTAAGGCCTACGTGGAAATGCAGTTTGCGCGCAGTGTGGCGAGAGGCACATTTTGTGGCAGCTCTGTCACTGTCAGCTGTTTCTCAGCGAGATCTCAGAGGAGACATCCTCATTTAGATAGAGAAATCCAGACCGACCGGAGCCTGGTACAGCTCCGGGATGCTAATTGCCAGAGCTAATTGGATTAAAAGATGCTCGTAGCCTGTCACCATAGGCACACTTGTTAGCCTGGTGCTGTAAGGGAGGGAGACTGACTGCCCGAGTGTATGATTCAGCTTGACTACTGTGTACATTCATCCCAGAGGGACTTGCATATGGCCGAATCGTTACTTCTGAACCTGGACTTGCCTTGGTTTAATAAATATGCATTAGGACATACTTTCCTGGCATGTTACAGCAGTGTGACCAGGATCGTCACCTAGAGATTCATGACAGGGAGCTAAGCCGTTACTGGAAGGATGTCATTTTAATTATAATGAATGAGAACACACTATTAAAATTAATCAGTGTACATTTATTTGGGGGGTCGAAAGCGCCCCAAATACAGTCCTAGCGGCTCCCCTGAGTATGATACAGGTTATCTTCAGCATTTTAAGGCATTTTACACCTCTGATCCTAAACAGGAGTTTTTGTTACCACGCCTGACTCTGAGTGTGAAACGTTTTACGTATTCTTCCTGTGTTTTCATGTGCATCCCATGTACGTGGTCAACTGGTGTCGCTGTCCATGGTGTGGGTGTGTGTGTGTGTGTGTGTGTGTGTGTGTATCTTGCTAAAGGCTGGTATTACATTTAGAGGGTCTCCTTCTTCAGGCCCACACCATGGATGGATGGATGTATGGATGGGCTAAACCACTGCCTAGCAAGAGCGGCCTCTATGGTCAATGTGACTCTTGAGTGAGTTGAAAGTCTAATTCAATTTGACAGGTATGCAATCTAAACATTTACTTGGAAAAACTCAAGCTAACTGCATATGCAGTAGGAATTTTGCCAGTCAGCGGTGTCCTTATAAACCAGAGCATTAACACAACACAAGAGAGGTTATCCTGGAGGGACAATAACATTTGATGCTCGATGAAGCAGCTCTGGTGTCTATGATTTTACACCTACCAGTGTTAGCCACCAGAGTAGGTCACTCTTACCCTAATTCCTGCCAAAGGCTTGCCCTTGAGCAACAGGGGTCTCTAAAACACATTCATCACACTGACAAGAATTAATTGCCAGAGACCTCCATGCACAGCACATGGTAGATTTACGTCCTACACGCGCAAAAAGAAATCAAGTCAGCGGCTCCATTGCTTCTCACGCTGATTTATTTTCATCAACATTTCAATTTTAGGTAAATAATACCGATTGAGGACCCGGGAGAGTCTTAGGGGTCATTTAACAACGGTAAGTGAATTGGGTGTCTCTTTAGTATTCTGCACAACACAACCTCTTTCAGACTTTATGGCCCCACAAGCAAGATCCGCCATCTGCCACACCTCGCGGGCTAGAATTAATCTCTAGGAAGTGGCATCCGGGGCGAGTTGCCCATCAGCGGCTGATCCCAAGTCACGGGTGGGACAGAAAAGCTGTAATGCAGTTGAAATCGTAGGCTACTACTAAATTGTGTATTATAGTGCTACAAGATGTTCAGGTAGGCTTTGAAGGGGAAAGGTCTACGTTTAGTGCAGTGGTTCGGTTCTCAGTCGTGTTCCTGGCACCCCTCCGCCAGAATATTTTCATTCCAACCCTACCTTAATCAGGCTCAGGTGGTTCTTAATAGGCTAATGATGAATGTGGCAGGTTGAAAGCAGTGTGGGTTGGAATGAAAACATTCTGGCAGTAGGGGTGTCAGGAACAGGATTGAGATGCACTGGTTTAGTGGAAGTGCAGTGAAGCAAAGGCTCCACTGGTCTGTTCCTAGAGGAAGCCCCCCCCCCAATATGCACCACAAGTTTTTAAAACCCTGGGAACAGCTAATGTCATGCTGAAATGTAGTCAGATTTATTTCACAGGTGCTCCGCTGAAGGCTATGAAAGGAATTAAACAAGTTTCAGGCAATGAATGAAGCATTTATTGCTGTTGCTTTTCAGCATAGAGCATTTAGGGTTTATTGTTTCAGCCTGAAGCCTTCTGAAGGTCGAGTAACGACTCTCTGAAGCAGACCCAGATCCGTTGATTAATAAAATTCCGATTTACTATGAATACCAAATGCCCCCAATTCCCAAATCCCAGATTCTTCCAAATCCCGTCAGACTTTTCTTAAAACGGCAGTGATTTCATGTCATCGTGGTATACAGCATAGCACGCAGTCTAAGCAGATGGCAACTCAAAGGATCAAGTTGAGAAACCATGTTTAAAGTCGATTGCAAAGCGTGTTAAATGTAATGTGTCGTGAGAATTACATTTTTTTTATGGTACGGGACTTTTTTGGCATGATGTATAAGCTGATATCATTTGCTGAGCTTGAGAATGGATTAGAATAAAAGAATCAAAAGTTGTAAAAAAAAAAATAATAATTAGGATTAGATGGGAAAAGGCCTTCAGCTTCCAGCGAGAGCCTTGGGTTTGTAACTGCTGGGCTGAGTGGTCCTGCTTTCTATGCAAATTCTCTTTGAAAGTGACAAAACTGGATTTAAGGGTTTTAGTGAGCAAGCTGGTAATTTAATGCCGGTATTTGGTTCTTTGGAGGAATTTTTCAGATTAGTTTGTTGGGTTCAATACAGCACTGATCTGGAAAGTTTGCATTTCCTTTTTCAATGCTGGTGTTTGCGCAGCCTGTTAGCAGACACTCATTTGGCAGCAGCTGGTCAGACTTTCCGTGAGTTGGCATAAATCCCCCATAATGCCCTCTGGTTTGACGAGGGGCCGGATTTCACCGCACTGGACTACATGTTGCTGGCAGATTCAGCACCTTTAATGGTCTCCATGAACTTCTCTGCATTCTGTACCATTACGGCACATGAGAACCAGGCTCTTACGCTGTGAATCCCAGAGCAGGGCTAACAAACTGCTTCTGGCAGCACGGACGTCTACTGCCTTTTATTCCAAAACATTTCCTTTCTTTAATTGGTCCAATTATTACTTAATTGTCCCTATTACTACAGCACAGAAGGCGTTGAGGTATTTCCTGGATTTGCACCAAAATCTTCAAATGCACTGTGTAACCTTAAAAATAAGATTAAAAATACCAAAATGAGATAATTAAGGAAATATTGTTGGGGAAAAAACGTGACCCTCCACCCGGTATTTATCCTTACAATTTTTTTTCAGTAAATATACTGTGTTGTGATACAGAACATGTGTGAAAGGTAATATTTTAATATTAAACATAACCCCAAGTTTCCAGTAATTTGTGGTTTGTGATAAATACATATATATATACACTCTCCGGCACACCTGTCCAACTGCTCGTTGACACAAATTACTGATCAGCCAATCACATGGTGGTAACTCAATGCATTTAGGCATGTTGACATGGTCAAGACGAACTGCTGCAGTTCAAACCGAGCTTCAGAATGGGGAAGA
>JAODJX010000027.1:17653585-17675801 GCA_026776945.1 Isichthys henryi
AACTGCGTGATGCTATCATGTCAATATGGACCAATATCTCTGAGGAATGTTTCCAGTACCTTGTTGAATCTATACCACGAAGGATTAAGGCAGTTCTGATGGCAAAAGGGGGTCCAACCCGGTGCCAGCAAGGTGTACCTAATAAAGTGGCCAGTGAGTGTATATGTGTGTATGTGTATATATATATATATATACATACACACACATATATAATTTTTTTTTCTCCTTTATGTAGTCTACAGTAATTTTCTCTAACACACTGTCCACACCACAGTCTCCATGTTACTGGTGTCGGTGACTTAATTCCCAGTTGCACCAGAACAGGATTTGGAACCGGAACACCCTGCACATTGATTAATCCTGAACATCTCTCGACTCTCTGAATCATTCAGTAACAAACATTTCTGTTACTCTCTCTTTGCATCCGCTCGTGGATATTCCTTATTTGCATGTTTGCTTTGATTGCACGGCGCTTAAATATTTATAAGCGCTGCCAAATTAGCATGGCGCCTTCACCTTGTCACGTTCTGCTGTAGATTTACCTCGCACTGACCTGGGTGGGGTGCCATACACAGGATTCTCTGTTGTAATATAAACAGTTCAGGATGTCGACGTCTTAATGCCAAATCGTTGTTCCTTTCAGCGGCTTAATCAGTCATCCAAACAGTGCTTCAGTCCTCTTTCATTTAGCTGTTGTGCTGACACTGTGCATCATATGTGACAGGGAGGCTGTGGAGTCATCAGGCTGACAAGCTATTTTTATTGACAGATGGCTTGACCTGTACAGGAAGAGCTCATTATTATTGCAGTAATGCCATATTTGCTTCAGCAGTAGTACATCTGGACAAAAGTATCTAGTAAATAAAGTTTAAGTAAATGTAATATAATAGCTTCTCAGCAGATTGTCCAGGAGAAAATCTCCATCCAGTGAGTGTGAACTACACCCAGGTCACATTTATTGTGCTACAAATATCAACCTTAAATCCTGTGATCTCAGTTAAGAATGGCATGAATCCATTGCCGGACTATACAGCTTTTTCTGGGAAGAGTTTCACTTTCAAGTTCTTAGTCATCAGTGATTGCAAGCCTGACTGAAGTACATTGTGCCCGAAAATGGTGTTTTTCAGAAATCCTTTTATCGCAAACCTTCAGTAATAATGACTGCTGCAGACGTGAAAATGAGACATAACTGCTGCAAAATCAGTTATAGCTCAATGCAAACCGAAGACAATTCGGTTATCCTGTAATAGGTGTGCCAAGCCTGAATTAGATAACCATGAGAATTAAAAAAGGCATGAAATATATTATCTGCAGCTAGACATGATTGACTTCAATAACAAGCATCAAAGAAGTGAATGTTTGTCTATTTTTAAGTGTCTCTTCTTGGATTCACAGCACTTAAGTGGCTTCACTTTCCTGAGGTCTCTCAGGGAGACCGTGCATGTCTTGAAGGAATAATCACTGGAAATACATTTAAAGGGCCAGTGTCACCCAAGCGTCTCGTTCTCCGCACCAGCAAATATGCCGTCATTTATCTCGCTGCTTGTTAAGCATTATGGCACATCGAGTTCTTGGGTGTGACAGAGCATCACAGCCTAGGCAATAAGTAACTTTTGGGTTTATGATAAAAGTCCATTTTAGATCACGTTAGAATGAAAGTGATTGTCCTCAGCATCACAAAGGGCTGGAGGGATCCTCACAGCTGAGATCCGCAGCCGTCTTTCTGCACCAGCAGGTTTCGACAGCCTTCCTCCTGCGGTCCAGTGCTTTCCATAGCTCCCAGAATCAGATATCCGTGTCTGTTCCAGCTGATATTAACTTCAGCGAAGCTGCCTGACTCTCACACCATAACTGTACATTAACTGCCGCAGTAGCACTGTATTTTTATGTGACTTTTTATACAAAAACTCACTGCCATGTGAAATTATCCCTGAGAATCCATTTTTGGCACATTCTAAGGCTTGTTAAGGCCTAAAAAGCACTTTTTATTTATTGTAAAAACCTTAATTGGCATTGGATTCATTTTGCAACACTAAATACTGCTTTATTCCATCTATCTTCCATAACCGCTTATCGAATATTGATGTGAGACTGGAGCATATCCCGGGGAAACGGCACGAGGCAGGGGGACGCTGCGGGTGGGAGGGGGACACTACGTCGGGATTAGTCTATCACCATGCAGAGTCACAGACGCACTGCCATGCGGGAGGGCATGGATATTTCAGAGGAGGGACAAGGTCATGGCACAAGCCCTTCGATATAACTATTTCATTTTATTAAGAATATAAAACAGGTTCGCTGAGAAGAGAAATGGTCATGCTCTTGCGTTACTAGCTGACGTATCTAAGTTTGACAGCTAAACAGGTCGCTTTTTAAGTTGTTCAGTTCGCCAACCTAGCAAACACTCTTACTACTTGCTATCTATCCATCTAGGTAGTCCTGAGGGGAGTTGGCTAATTTTGGAGATGTCGGCTGTAGAAATGGTCGGGCTTCTCTCGATTATAATGGGAGTGAATGGCATTTGTTCTGTGGTGATTAAAGCCTCAGATGAATACGTTTGAAAAATTTAGCAGTAATGTCTCTTACCAGAAATCATGACCCGGTTATTGAAGATAATCCACAGCTGTTTAGTTTAATGTAGGAAGTATTTTCTTCTACCGAACTCCGCACACCGACCGTATCACTTTGCAGAGGGTACAAGCATAAGCACCTCGGCAATATCTTCTATGCAGTGATGCATGTCTTTTTTTCCACTTTTGGGGTGAACTGTCCCTTTAATGTGTCAGTTGCTGTTTTAGTTGTATTGTATGATAGTTTTCATTGAGTAAAACGAGTGAAGTTTAGAAAATTCCATTTACTTTGAATATGCAGCGTTCATTGATTTGTTTTTGCCATTTTACTGTTTAGGATTCTTATGGATATTTAGCTGGAGGTCGCTGGGAAACGGTCTGACGAGATGTGAAACACGTGACCTTGCCCATGACCTTGTGGCAAAACGGAGTGACATTGACTTAGTTGTATAATACCTTCCCCTCCCCCCGGTGTCAGGAGGTCAAATTCACTACGGAGTAACACCCACATCACCGTCCAGAGCCCATGCGCCCACAGGCAGATGGAACGGCACATTATATTACACACGTGTTTCTTATTTACGCTTATCGTAAAAAGGTGAACGCGTGAAAGTAATCGCAGCCAGATCTTTAGATTCTTTGCAGCTGAACCCCAAATGTCTTTAGGCAGCATTTTACAAAAATGCAGAAAATAGCATCATTTCCCCCTGTATATTACATTTTCCTACTAGTTCCTTGAATATTTTTTCTTCTTTAGCTTATTATAACCTGAGTTGCTCGTCTTGGCTAAAAGATAAGATCTTGTTCGAGGTCCGTTTTACTTTAAAACCCCACCCTCCATAAACCAAGGCCTCAAGGATTTAAAAAAAAAAAAAAAAAAAAACAATTAAAAGGTTTTGATCCTTAATAATCTTAAGGTGGCCTTTTTGGATGTATTCCTTGGAGCGATGGAGGAACAGAGTAATTTGTTCGGATTATGATGCTAAACACAAGCCTTTTAAAACACACCCCCCACCGGTGTTGTTCCATCATAAGCATTTAATGTCAATGTTTTTTTTTACCCCCAGGGAGAAGCAGGCTTGTTTCTGTGGGACGAAGGCTACGCAGGATCATTAGCTGTTGAGTAAAATGCGCCATGCTAAGAAGATTAGCGGAGATCTTAACCGCGGATGGAGTGTCTGAGGACCTCTTGGGCTGTGGGGATTTATCAGTTCATTTGCTTAGTGGCAGCAGAGCGGCAGCTTACAGAAAGCAATCCTGAATCACGGCGATTATAATTGCGAGGATCTCACTGGTTATAGAGAATAAAAAGGGGTTTTTCATTCTCTCCATTTCATTTAATATTCCCCATTCTGGCACACAGACCTCAATCATTTTGTCTCAGCAAGATTGAAAGCTGTGTTATCGTTGCAGAGAGTTTTATATCCATTTTTATGGCTATAAAAAAATCTTCCCCCGACAATTCGGTGGAAGAAAAAAGAAACACTGATTTTCAGTCAGGATAAGACAGCGAGTCACGTATTGAGTGTACAGAGTCATGGCCATAACCTTGGATTGTGATTCAGTGGTTTGGATGTTCCTGAGCTGAAGCTGTTACTCCTCCCTTCTGTAGACCCCATATCCGAAAGTGCTCCTATGTTCCCATATTTGATAACTATGTTGTACTTGACTGTTACCCTGAGCTGGCGTGGCATCAGAACATGCCGTCCGGTCATTTTAACCACACAGGCATACTGCTTTGTCTCAATGTCTGTAACAGAGATCCAAGACTGTGTGAGCCCTCTATGATATTACCAGCTGTCATGCTTTAGACACGGACCCAGAACGCGCCCAGAGAAACGGTATTGCAGCTGTATTCAACTTGTATTTATCAATGAAACCATACTGCTTAAGTGCGTCCCCAGAATGGCAATAAAATCACCCCTTTCAATCCTTCAATTCCCAAATAATACTGGTCTGTTCACTGTGCAAGAAAGACTTTACGACACACATACACACACACATACATACACATACAGTGGGGCAGATTTTGAGACAAGTCACCTAATCTCATGTTTTTGTACTGCAAGAAGACCCTGAAGTACACAGAAGAGTAATGGAATGATGAAGCACAGGTGCCCATACTTAATGTAGCAGCCAGTAATGCAATAATTACCAACAGTGTACAGTAATAGCATTCCACAGATAAAATGTAACAAAATAATAGTCGATAATGTAATAACTGTATTGTAATAACCGTACATTAGTATGGAGATACGTGTGGAGTATGACTAGATGTAGTGAAAAAGTGTTACAATACAGCATGAAGGCATTGGCTGCCACAAGGCTTCAAAACCTTGGTTCTGTTGAGAGTTTTAGGTCGATGAGACATATATTTATGAACCTTCTGTATGAGAAGACATTGCTAAACTGTTGACAAAGTATAAGAAAGTATTTATGAGGGTTATTGAGGGTGAAGTCTGTGTCCTCGTGTCTTTCAGTGTTTGCTTACTTTTGCCTGGAAAATGAGAAAATGGACAGTTATTGTTTTTTTTCTGATTGGCTTTGCCTGGAATTCCTTTGGCATTCCCAAATCTGCTTGGTAACATTAGTCGGAAATCTTCTGCAACATCAGGTGTAGTGCTTTAAAGGTTCGCGTTAAAATGTTTTCGATACATGTCAGAAGGAAGGGTAGAACCACAGTAATCCCTCAGGGGTTAAGGTTCCGAAGATGAGGCAGGAGAAAATATTTTCCTTTGAATGTTGAGTTGATAATTGGGGTTGCCAGTTCATTTTCTGGGTCAGGCCAGTAATAGCGTTTCCTCATTTTAGCTAATTACACGCTGCTGATAGCGAACAGGCGTAGAGAACGAACATTGCAGATTTTTCTGAAGAGTCAGCATTTCACTGAAAAATTGGCTTCTGAAAACAATTGAGAATGTGGTTTTGTGTGTGCACTGTGGATTTTAAGTCGTGATCATACGAGACAAGTGTGTTTTAATTTCCATGTCCTGTTTTTGCCTGAATATTATTGAAAAGACGCAAAGCATCTCCCTACTAATATTGTAGGAGTGCTGTGTGTGTTTAGGACTGAAGGGGGATTTGGGGCTGATTTGGGCCCTACCGACGCTGAAACCAGTCCATATGACTCTGTATCGGTGAACTCCGAAGAAATCAAGGATTGGCTGATATTGTCAGGGTCAGCTCCTGTTGTCTCAGTCTTTTGTGTCCCTTCCCTGTTTGGCCAGCAGGGGTCACTGGCCATCCTGTCCCTCTTTACAGTCTTTGTGTTTCCCCTGTTTCCTGCCAGCCCCATGGCTCAACGTGTTGAGCATGCAGCTAGCTGCAAATCCCCTTAATCGTGTTTTTTGTATTTGGTTTTAGTTAAATTCTTTATGCACATGCTTGTGTTTCTACCTGTCAGTTACTCCCCAGTGTTAGATTCCGTTTTTCCTGTTTTCTTGGTTAGTTCTTGGTTTCCCCGTTTAGTTCCTTTTGAGTTAGTTTCACCTGTTTTCCCAACCCTTGTTAGTTAGTCACACCTGCCCCTTGTTGGTCTTGTTATCCCTCTGTATTTAAGTCCCTGCCACTGTTTAGTTCGCTAGTGCTTCAATGAATGTCTGATGTTTGTGATAGTTGGATGGCAGTTAAATTTTGAATGTTCTGTTTGTAGCCTCGACCCTTTTGTAGATTTGGTCTTTATCCCCTTTTGTTTTTGATCTCTCGTGGTCCTTTTGGTTTTTGTGGTGTTTTTAGTGTTTTCTGTTTTGTTTAATAAATCCCCATATGTCCACAGCCCTAGCTGATGCATATTTTTTTTCTTAAAATGCCAGTCAGTCACTTACGATCAAATTCAGTCTTTCCAACGGAAACTTTATTTTTAAAACTAAGCTCTTCCTCGAGGTCTTCAGCTTCATTTTTGAGACTGGATGTTGAATGACAATAACTGTCAGTTCCATTTTTTGGATTATTTCCACATTTGCAGCTTGAGGGTCATCTATACCATTAAAAATACGTTTACGACACTGGAATTAAGATGTAATTTATAGAGGAGTCTGATCCAAACGGCAGCTATTCATGTCCCTGTCATGTAACGGACAGTGAAACACTAGACATGCACTTAGTTTGCCGCTTAATAAATCTCAGCCGATTCCCCGCCAGAAAGACCTCCTGAAGAACCTCACGTCTTAAATCCTAATCACAGGTTGGCTGTCCACAAGGTTTTTTTTAATGGAGGAAGAAAGAAGGGCTGTATTAACAAGTGATAAATGGAGCTTGATCAACAAATGAAAAACGCAAACACCAGGGGACTCGCTTCTGCATATTAGTGCGTAATTAGCGCGTCTCCTGTGGCTGATTATTGATTGACTGCTTCAAGATCAGGCAGTCGTTTAAAAAGAGACGCTCTTTCTTGCCGTGGCATCTCTTTACAGATGTGTCAAACGGGCTCCACTCTGTTCACTCTGTGTTTGTGTGACTGTTTTCGTTATAGAGTAATAGTAAATAATGGTTTAATAAAGAGTTTAATAGATCGTATTCAGGATATTTCACACTCTTCTTTCGAAGTTTTGCTCTGGGATGATACAACATGGTTTTTAGGTAGACTAAAAACATAGACAAATCCATCTCGTCTAACCACACACACTCAAACACACAGATTAGATATAAATATTTTTTGTGGGGACTCTCCATTCATTTCTATAGGCAGAACCCTGATTGCGACTATGACAACCTTAACCCCTTCCCACCCCTAGCCTTAACCATAAGTAACCAAACGAAATACGAGACTTTTGGCATTTTTAGTTTTTCGATTGCATTCATACATTTTTTTTTTATAAAATCAAGTTTCCCCTTGTGGGGACTAAAAATGTACCCACAAGGTCAAAATAGTAGATTTGTATGATATTGTGGTGATATGTTGTCGACACAGTGTAATATATACGCGATCACATGCACACACGCATCTGGACAGCCAACTTTCCATTTTTAAAACTAAAATGATAAACTATTCGAAATACTGTAAAGAAAGATCTATACATGAATTGTTCATCAACGTTCTGCTGCTTGAATTTGACATTATTATTGCTTGCTATAAACTAAGGGATACAAAAACGATCTATTATAACTATTAAGTGTCATGATTTATTATGACATTTCATGGAAATGAGTGATGTTACCATTCGCTATGCTTTTTGTAAACTATTTACAGTGTAAGGTAACAGGAAGGATTACACTAAGACTTCATAAGTGTATATTATGTTATGTTACATAGTGAAAAGGCAAATCCATTTTATTTATTGTGCTGTAAATATGAAGAAAGCATAAAATATCTTAAGTCTGTTGTATAAACCAACTTTATGATTCATAACTAAGGGTCCAAAGTTGACTCTCTCTCTCTTCTTGAGTTATAAGAAGCAACATTTACGATGTCTTCCATTGATCTCGGACCAGTCAGTTTTATGTTCTGCCAGATGACTGGCGGGTAATTTCAGACATGCTTACTCTTCTGGATCTGTGTATAGCCATAGATCACGATTTTCTATAATCCTGCATGACATATATTTGAGTCAATATTTCAGTATATGTCATACATATCTAGTATTATCAGCTGAGTGTTTGCCTAAGAGGTCTTAGGATTGATTCTCTGAATGACTATGGATTTGGTCAGCCAACATTTTATACACAATGGAGATTATATGAATGATCCTGAAGGCAGCTCAGGTCCTGTTAGTAGCAGTTCAGGTTTTACATGCACTGTGAGAGTATCTATTGTAGAACCGTAATCTAATTTACGACCGTTTTTAGCTGTATTAAAACTTCCAGGATTTGTTTGACTTGAAAACCAAAAACTATTTATTTTCGTCATGAACCGTCTTTGGAGGGAAGATTTGTCACGTGGACGGTGCGCTGAGCAGAATATGCAAAGTCGTGATTCATTTTCATTCCGTGGTGGGATACAAATTCCATCAGAGTCAAGGGGGTTACTTCATTCACATCCTCATGAAATGAGCATTGAGATGAGATGAGCACGGTCCTGTTCCTCCGTGAGCACCAGCGTCCGCTTTTGTCCAGTCGTCCTGGGCTGCGGTACTTCAGGACCAGATGCTGTTTAGGTCGAATGACCTCATTTCCTTACTCTAATGGCTCCCAACCAGCTGCATCCATATTCATTCTCGGCAGCTGGTGATGTGCTAATCCCTGGACATGTGACACGGGGTTTATACATGAGGAGAGGTGGTGACACGTTATTATTAAGCAAGACAAGAGCACGTCCCAGATAAAGACTATACTGAAATAGGCTTCCACGCTTCCCAGACTCCTCTAATGTGATTTTATATAGAAAATCCCGGCCTTGTTGTGTTTATTGGATCTGTAAATTATAGATTATCCTGTTTTTTGTTTACAAATTGTGTCCAATGTGTTTACAATGCTAATGTTTATTTTTTATTCATATGGTAATTATGCTGTAATAACCCTTTAGTGTACTGAGGTAGAGAAATGTAGTCTAATGTTCGCATCAATAATATTATAAATTCAGCATTCAGCACGGAACTCGGTAATCGGTATCATATACGCATTTAAGACATGGAGTTAATATAAGTGTAATCCGGGCTCATATTTGACCAGGGAGGGTTAGGATTCAGGAAAAGAGCCCAGAATATATTGCTCTTAATGCCAGGGATGAGTGGATTTGCATTGGTAATGCATTTTAATCATAAGCTCAGGGGGTAAATTCACTTGCTGGCAGCTAAAGGGTTTTACCATCTTGAATGGAGGCTATACCCCCCCCCCCCACCAGGTCACGTCACTCACTCAAAGTCATCTGTTCTCGTCTAATAGCTGTCCCTGCTCCCGCCCAAGTTCGTCTCTGGCACCAGTGGGTGCTGCTGTCCATAATTAAAGCTAATAACTGTACCCAGTCCTCCATATTTCCCCGGCATTTTCACTGGGGGGATTTAGCATAATAAACCTGTGGAATGTTTGTAACTTTCTATGCGCTTCCCAGTTCATATTGTTGTTTTCAAATGCATGCATGGGTGGAAATTACATGGGGGGTTGGGGGTTGTAACCCCCCCGCCAATAATCAAAACCCTCTAAATGGGTGGAGACCCATAATGTTCAAACCAAAATTGTGCCCTTGATTCAATTGAATTAATTAACTAATTAACTAAAACTACTAATTTTTATGCTCAATTAATTGCCCAAGGCATTAAAATGACCTTTTAATGGTATATGCCATAAAGAAGCATTTATATAGCTTAAGCAACAGTTTTTTTTTGAAAGCGAGATGGGGACCTATAATGCGAAGACCACAGTTGTTTGAGTGTTTGAGTATTATTTTAGTATTATTACTATTATGAGTAATTTAGTCGTATTACTATTATGAGTATTATTTTGATATTTTCGCAGGATTTTCTGTAATTACACCAGAATTGCTCGGAATTATCAGTTAGTCTCTCTATGTACAGCATTTGCAGAAAAGCTAAGCTAAGATCTATGCAAGTGTACGCCTACGCTGTAAATCAGTGGTACGGACAATCAATTATCATTCTAATCATGCAGCACTGAGACGGCGTGATGGTACAGAAAATCAATATAAATCATAGCTGTCATTCGTAGGTATAAGGTTATATCTAACGTGGACTGTTGTTACTATGCATGCTTTCGTATGCGATTAGATCTCCGTCGCGTCCTCCAAAAATCTACGCAAACATTTGCATTTATTACCATGCATTTATTCACAAAAGTGTGATCGGTCAAAAATAAAAAACTAATGCACGGCGATCGCTGGGTTGGCTTGTGGGGGAAACAAGGCTGCTCTCATTAAAGATTCAGATGCTGCTTTATTTTAACACTCGCTCCAACTTAATTTGGAGATGGGAAACCGGAGCCGGTTGATTAGTGCCCCTGGTGCAAAGGGAAGTAGGTATGAATAGGTATTCAGGTTACAATTTTACTTTTATACTCATAATTCATACTGGAGTGTTTGGGTTTGCCCCCTAAAACAATGTAACTTTTCAGTGAAAGGAATCCAACACAAATTATGTTAATAGACCTTTGTGTAAGGATGTTTAAATTGAATCCTTTGAATAATAAACCTGGGAGATTGTTATTCATAAAGACTACTGTGAGGTAATTTAAATAGATATCATAGGGAGATTATGAAATGGAAATGAAAGGTGTTGTTGCTGTTGATTAAATTGAACCTCAGTCTTCAATGGAACAAAACGTAAGCAAAAGGGAATGTATCTGTCTTTCTCAGCCGGCTTTGGATTGCCACAATTGTTGTTATTTTTAATAAGCTATGAAATGTGCTTGTTTTAGGAAGCTAAATATTACTGTATTTCTGGAATCAGTGTTCTTCGTTATGAAGTAGCTCTCTTTTTCTTGAATATAGCTGTGCAACGTTTCGGAGGTGAGCAGTTATGATGCCTGGGCTTCAAACACACGGGAGAGGGAAAGGAATGGACACCCATGCAGACACTTTTTTAACAGTTGTCACGAAAAGGAAGTCACATCTTACAGATAAAATTCAGATTTGAGTTTTTGAGTCCGAATGAAAGCCTTGAATTATCTCTGTTAAAACCTGGTAAAAGAGTAACATGAAGTAAGGCTTGTTAGACTGTATAAAGGGGCGGGGCTACAGGGGCACAGGCCCTAGCTAAAAGCTGATTGGCCCCCAGAGTGCCCCCTCTTGTGTCACTCAGATCCAGAATATTATTGGTTAAGGTATAAGGTTGGCCCTTCTGTATGAAGTATGGTCCCTATTATGCCACCAACATCCTAGAATCACTCCTCATGCATCTATGCTAAACATTACAAAAGTTTGATTTAGAGTAAGGGTGTAATTATCTAAAGTTAAGGTCAGTAAGTCTTGTGCTTGGAAACTACATGCGTTTTCACCAGTTTTATTTTTTTCTCAGTTTTTTTTCTCCTGTGTCGCATTTCCCTTGCAGCGCTTCTTCTTGTAGACACACGTTATGATTGTTCCTTCGCATTCTGTCGTTTTTGCTCGCTGAACACCATCAGTACTAACACAGCTGATGCTTCTGTTTTCCGAGGTGCGACTTTCATCTTGCACCTTCGTCTTTGCTCATTTGGACGTCGGTGGGGTGTCACAAGTCTATACTCCATTACTTCTGGTAATAAAGTAATTTTCTTTTAAGTAAAATAATCTTACATGGGTTGAATGGTGCAGCACTTTGGCCAAGCAAGAGTAAGACGTGTATCCCCCCCCCCTCCCCCCCCCCATTTTTGGAAAGGGATTGCCGTGAATTATCCATCTGAACGCAAGTGGAAAATAGACAAACTGCAGGCCTGTTGCACAACGGGACACAAACGGCCGATTTAAATTCACGCTCTTTGGGTCTGTTCAAAGGAGGCTGGGGTGGATGAGCTTTCACACTGGTGGGGGCGGCACGGTACCCACTGCCAGTGCTGGGTCTGGATAAACAGGATGCTACAGCACTCACTCCGCAACTGCTAGCGATTGTTTACACTTGGCCCAGCATAACTGAGCACCGACAAAGGATTAGCAAAGACCTGGCTCGCAGATTCAGAGGTGACCCTTTATAGTGATATGGTGAAAGTTTGGATTTAAAACAATATTAGCCATTCTGAGGCAGTCAATGGCTCTGAGATAGTATCTACCTCTATTTTAGTATGTGCTAGAAACAACTAGTGATTGTAGGATTTGACCCTTAGAGACCCTTTATCCCCTGATAGGGTTTCAATCTGAAAAAAATTGCTAGATTAGGAAATTTAGGAAATTCCTTTAATTTTCCTTAAATGCATTTTTTTAAAAGGATAAATGATGCAAGAAAGCTATATGGCTACATTTTGTTTGTTCAATACCTTTATTTGTAACGTTTTCCATATTACAAAGAGCAGTACAGAAAGTTTTCAGGTAAAATGTTTATATCTTTAAGACATGGACTTCAGTTTGTAGTAACCATCTTCTGAGGTATCAGCATATCGCGGGTTAGCAGGTTAATGGGCACTGACACCTGTGCATCCCATAATGCATCTCTGCTCGCCCGGCTTCTTTATCCCTTTAAGGGTGGAACATTTGTCCTTGTGCATTTTCATTAATCACAATGTGCCGACTAGAAGTGGTTAATGTTCCGGGCTTGTAGGTTAAAGGTTT
The DNA here is from genome assembly GCA_026776945.1 of Isichthys henryi. Lineage (NCBI taxonomy): Eukaryota > Metazoa > Chordata > Actinopteri > Osteoglossiformes > Mormyridae > Isichthys > Isichthys henryi. The sequence goes on from JAODJX010000027.1 coordinate 17,666,282, forward strand.
AAATCCCGTGAGGACCCCCCCAGCCCTGAGAATGTTAATTCACCTCCATCGCTTTGATGAACATCCTGCCATTAGCTTGCATAGGGCCTGCGTGATATTATAAGCTGCATATCCTGCTCGACATGATACCCGTAAAGCACGTCGGGGTATAAATGGGCGCGAATGACGGGACAGTTTAAGCGCTTATAAATCTGAATGATGTCTTTGCGCTAAATGCCTCTTGGTAACGTTTCCATCACAAATTCATATCTTTGTGAAGCGAAGAGCAGGGGTAGAGGGAAGGCTTGCGAGCTGCTTTTGTCGGAAGACGCTGGCCTGGGTTAAGGCTCCCTGGGGTGCTGCTACCCGGCTTAGGCAAACTAGAGACAGCGAGTCACGTTTATTGCACCACGGGGAGTGTTTCTGCTGCCTTTCCGTCAGGAACTGAAGCAGGAGATCCGGAAAATTAATAGCTCGCATTACCACTTGTTGTTGGTACAACGTGAGTCAGTCGAACCATCAAAATGTGCTGTTTAGTATGTTCTTATCACAATGGCTTCAGGTGATTACACTTAAAACGATGCGCCACCTGGTGGCGGTTTTGGCTGACTTCAGAACGTAAACTATTTACTTACAAGCCACGCATTTTTTATTACACGTTTTGGTCGGATATGTAAAATGGAAACGATTAAACTTTTGAAACGTTCCTCAATGCGCAGACAGCACCCTAGGTTTTACCACTAGTACCCCACCCCGCCGGATCCCCCCCCCACCACGACCACAAATACCATGTAAGATGTAAACTGGTCCACAGGCATCGAATGACTGGGATAGAAAGCTGCTTTAAAACCCCGTGGTGTTCCGTGAAGATGGTGCCATCCATCAAGGTAACAGTTGTGAAGGATATGGGTTCCGTTAAATGAAACTGTGGAACTCCTATGCATCCACTATGGGTAATTCAGTAAATTGAGCAGGATTTGCTGCCCTTCGGTGTTAAAAAAAAAAAAAAAAAATTCTATATAATTAAACCCAAGTGATATATTTGTTGGGCTGGTTTATTTACAAATCTCGATTCTCCCTGGGTATCTGAGAAATCAATACCCTGATTTACACCGTAACTACTAACCTTGACCCTTGTAACTGAGCCTTTCTAGCAATTAAAGAAGCCTTTTTAAAGCAGCCCATCCCTTAATTATACCTCTTTTTAGTTCTTATCCTTCTTGATAAAATGCCAGACTTGTCTGCATTCCCAGTATTTTCTTCACCTTTTTACCTTGGAGAAACAGAAGGTCTTGGCACAATAAAGATTATGTGTAAGTATAAGTGGCTCTGGATTTCCGCTGGAGTCCAAACACATGGGGTTAAAATGACTGGTGTCTCTAAATTGTCTTTAGTGTGCTTGTCTGCTCTATGATGGACTGGCATCCTGTCCAGGGTGCTCCTGCCTTGTGTCGTGTGCTTCCTGAAATTCCCAAGCTCACTTAATGCCGGATGAGCGGAGAGAAAATGGATGGATAATCTGGAATGTTCTCAGACATTGTCTGGCTTTGTTGTCGTACTGTTGACTTGCACACTCTTATCTCTCCATGGCAGGCTGTGTGTCCGCGGCTCATCTGGCATGTGCTCTGGACATGAGGCCACATCTAATGGCATCCTTCATCTCTGCGGTTGTCATGGCGCACTGGAGACAGCTGCCAGGGCCGTCCGGGTGGCTGATGCTGGTGTTTAGTGAAACCACAAAGCGTGAAAGTCATCTCTGTTATTTCTTTTTGTTTTCTGCCTGGCTTCAGCACAGCTGACCGAACCGTTACATCAGGGGAGGCTCCCTTTAATTTTTTACCCAGAATGCAATTCGGCCAAACCCAGACAAGCCCAGTCTTTGCCCATTATCACCACCTACCTGAGGGTCTAATGGCGCCACGCCTGCCTGAACAGAACAACGCAGGTTTATATTTCCTGTTTTTTTTCTCCAGTCATGTGGTTAAGCGAAGAACTTCGGTCAACGTCCATTTATCCATCTTCTAACCGTTTATTAAGGTCAAGATTGCAGATGGGAACCTGGAACTCATTCCAGGCAGTACAAGGTACAAGAGAGACTTGGCGCCCTGAATTAGATCCCAATATTTAATCAAAACACGCTTGTCAAAATGCCACTATGCAAAATTTCCAAAATCCAAAGCCTTTCAAGTGACCAGGTTAGCAAACAAATGGTAAAACTGAAAATACGACACTATGCAAATGAAAGTGTTTGAAAATATGTTTTATTGAGTGATTTTTTTAAAAATCCTTGTTTACTGGTTGCTGGGCTTGGCTGCTGAAGCTGTCTGACCCAGTGGTGCATATTCCTGGCTGCACCAGATCCCAGACGCATCGACGTCAGGTGGCTGCTGCCATGGACCTTCAGTGACCTTTGCGCTGAGAGCGTTGGCCTACAAATGAGCCCAGAAACAGCTCATCTGCTCTTGTGCTTAGAGGAGAAATCGATTCCTGGTTACAAGGCCACAGGTTGGATTTCAACACTGGTAGGGACTAAATCAGCCCCCTAAAGACACAAGGGAATCCCGCAGGATTTAGGGAATGTCCCAACCATCCATACCTAAATCTACACCCTTGCCTGACCCTGCATATTTTATAGATTTCACTATTAGGTTAAAGCATTTTCGGCATATAAATACACCCATTATCCTCTTTGTGATGGCTTCCTGTTTGGAGGTCTGCTTGGGTGCTTGGCTTAATTAAAAGGATTTTCTCTGGACTATATATTGACTGCAAGGTGAGGATCTTCTTGACTTATCCTTTGGTACCTCATCTTCTGATGCTGTACATTGATCTCTTGCGGCCTGCTGTCGAATCCTTTGTATTTTTGCAAATGTTTTGGTAGCACAAAGTGATGCTCAGAAAAATGTGTAATAAATAGGGGTGTAACGAGATCTCGAGATTTCCCGTCGGAGTGAGAAGTCTCGCAAAGGCGCTGCAAATCGACTGCTGTAAGCAATTTCGTCTGACGAAATTACCGTAGCTGATGCCCCAGACACTTTTAAATCTTTTGTGTGGCAGGATTTTGGGTATAAACGGCGAAAGGGTGACAGACAAAACACGAACCATCTGTAAGCGCTTTAGGAAAATCATGCCGTACGCAGCGGCTAACGCTACTACTATGCAAAGCCGTTTGTAGCACCTTCATAGCTCTTTACTTAAATCCACTGCACCAGTGAAGAAAACATTAAAAAAAGTTTTGTTTGTTGTTTTTATTGTTTTATTTATATTCTATTTTATGTTCAATTGAGTAGTCAAATACGAGAGAAGCCTGTCATTTGAATTTGTGGTGAAATATTTCAAGGTGCTAGATATTTGTTCTGTTCTTTACTGCATATGATGATGGTGATTATTTAAAACATTTCACCATACATCTGCATTATTTGGCATTTTTTTGTCTTTCAAATTAATCAAATAAAAGGCTGCTTTCCAGTAATATATTTCCTCTTTGAAGTTTCCCTTAAAATATTGTTAAAATATCGTCTCGTCTCATTCTCGTGAACCCAATATCGTGTCTCGTCTCGTGGGCTGAGTATATCGTTACCACCCTATTAGTAAGTCATTAACATGCAGGGTGTGGCCGTAGAAGAAGGAGGTTTTGGGTTCAAACCCCCCACCGCCTTCGTTTTGAATTTGTTTGCCTTATTATTTAATCACTAAATGGTCACCAGGTCTTTATTTACGACTAGGACTAACCTTCAGTGGCTGAGAAAAATAAAGAACTTACATTCTCTCTGCTATTGCTATTGTTACACGAGTGCGTGAAACGCAATGGCCGCAATGCGCAATGACCAGATGCAATGATTGAACCAAATTCCCGGGTGACGCTCCAGTGATGGATCTACGACCCAGGGTTGGGGAGTTGTAAAAGCCTATCCAGAACCACTAACAACCACCCCCCACACACACACACACACAAAACACTCCGCAGTCTTGACAATGACGCATGAGCTGGGCAGCTCAGAATCGATGGCACAGGAAACTATTGCCGTTTGTTTGGGCCGTGCTTGGCAGTTGGGCGTGATGGTGCTTTACAGCTGTCGCAGACTCCAGAGCGAGCTGCCATTTTTCTGTTTGACAGCAGCTTTTCAAATGGAATGGAACGTGCCTAATGTAATACGGCCGACTGGGGTGGAGGCCCCGCTTTGGGATTTATTGATGTGCCATTGGGGCTCAGCAATTTTGTAAAGAACCCTTTACATCAACTGAGGCCTACTGTCGCTTATTCTTTGGGGGTCTTTGTTGTAGTCATAGAGCTACTGACATGAAAAGGTGTATCTGTTGTTGATTGTTCTTGCAATCGCGTGTCAGTTAGAGCTTTACTTCACCTAAGCATGTTTTGTTTTGTAAAACTGTTACTTTTTTCTATTATTATTTCTAAGCGATAGGAAAAGATTATGCCCCGTGATGCAGTGACAGTCCGTCCAGGGTGTCCCTGGTCTGGTACCTTGTGTCTCTTGGGAAGAACTCCATGGTCCATCTGCCCCATGACTTGATCAATGATTGGATGGGATGTATGGATGTACATATTAAAAGATTTCCATTAAGTGATTAATTGAATTGAATGGTACTAAATAGGCTGGCATATTGTATTATTGGGATTTAAACTCTTTTTAAATGTGGTACAAACTGAATAAACAATAACTGCATGTGTTATTCATACAGTAGATTGTTACTCTGCAATTTGCTCTTTGTCACAAAATATAATTCTCATTGCAACTGTTAAACTGTATGAGCATGACTGGTTTTGCCTCTGTATTCCACAACAGGAAGGTAAGACTGAATATTCACCCCGTGATTTAATTTGCTTTGGAAGCTTTTCATTCAGGTTTTGCCGCCTTCGTTATTTGATTACAGTTGTTGGGTGTTTTTATTCCTGCAGTCAGGCAATATCTTATCCCTGCGCCTTTCTGAGGTGCAGCTTTAGCTGTCTAAACCTCTCGTTCGATACGAGCTCTGCTGGGCGGAAAATAAGACATTCTAATTGGTAGTGTTCCAACAGAGCCTTGCCACGCCGAAGGTCCAAGTTCAATCACACCCTTTATTGAACTGGCACAAATATTGTGTGAAGCCAGCTAGCTTGATTGTTGAACACATCGGAAAGTCTCTGAGACAAAATATCTATCTATCCATGCTTGAAAAACCATTAGTCTGTCGCCTACTGGGAATTGGCCCCTTCCCAATTAGGATACGCTTGTTTTTTTCCTAAGCAGTGAGCTGTAATGGTCATTATCTGGTATCGGTCCGCTATAGTTATCTTTTATTTCTAATTGCAAAACGTGCTAATTAGCCAGGCATTTAGAATGGTGTGAGATGGAGTGGTGTGGGGGTATGGGGGGGTGGGCTATTATGGGTTTAAATAGGAAACAAAATGTCTATTTACCAATGGTAGGGCTTGCAGTGGTGAGATTATGGTGGAGAAGCTGGGCAATAGCCATTCAGTGTTCCTCATTTGTCGTGGTTAACGGGGTTCTCAAAAAAAGTATAAATCAAAACAAAATTTGTATCGAGCCGACTGCCGAACGTGTCATTATGGCTAAGCCACAGGGATAATTGCCATAGAAAGCAATATTTTAACAACTCGAGTACTGAAAAGTTTACCCTCGCTCTCTCAAACAAATGCTCCCGATTTCAAGAAGAATGTCTTTTCATCTCCATGGTAACAGTTCTACTGAAGACTATTTTTCATTGCGTCCTTCCCCAAAAAAAGGGATTGAAGTAAGTCTCCTCCATTCCCCGGACGGTGAGAGACGGGCTGTGTGTGCGCGTGATTGCTGGTACTGTAATGTGTTGTCAATTGTCCCCTTAACTGTTATAGAGATGTTTCTTGGTAAGACGTTTGGATGTCTTGGGGCTGTATTCTGGATTGAGAGCAAGCTCTAGGTGATATCAGTGCCTCAGAACAACAACAGGCAGAGATCAATCCCTCAGATTTCTATACTAGAGGTGCTCAGGGCTGTTTCCTGGTATCTACAGCTGTGATGTGTAATAACCAGCAATGTATTATGGGTTCAAAATAAAGAAATCACATTAATAGCATAAGGAATCATTGAACCAAATTAGCCATGAATTTGCAAGACAAAGGCCCCAAAGAGGATGAAGATCCAGTTTTAAGTGGCAGCCTGGAGGAAGCAGATGTTCAGAACAAAGCCCCCTGTAGTAATATTGTGTCCCATGGTTATTTGTTGTGCAGAAAGTGTTGTGTTACTGAAAAGGGGGCTTTGTATTAGTTTCTAAGGATCAGAAAATAGGTCTGTAAACCAGCAGCACTTTGAACTCTGGCAGAGATTAGCTGTTGGGTTTTACCACACAAGCTTTTTGTGAAAGGGCAGAGTCCCAATCAGGCTTCTGGCTGGCCAGCTATTAGGGCGAGCCGTGGGGTCCTAATGCCCTGTTGCTGGCCATCGACCGGCTGGCACTGACCGTGGCATCGCTGTATTTCGGTAGCAAGTAACGAGCCTGTCCTGACCTCTCACATCAGGAAACTGCAACCCGGCTTGTAATTACATCCCATTTCACATTATTATAATACATACTTATCCAAAACATTGTACTTTATTTTTGATGAAAGCAGGGTCAGACAGTCCTAAGGGCCTTGCTCAAGGGCCCAATGGTGATGTTACTCTGGTGACCCTGGGATTTGAACCAACAACCTTTCAAGTTCAGAACAAGTTCAGTGTTTCAGTGTTTTATTCATCCTTCAAGATCCAGGTTTTGGAGAGACCCCACAGCCCTGATACACACATATCACTAATCAGAAGGTCTCCATTGATATATCTGGCCATATTCATTGCTATCCTGCCAGCTATGAGGGAACTGAACATCCCCAGAGAGTATAGCTCTCTCCCCCTTCTTTCCTCATTACAGTTTTTTCGTTGTATGTTTTTTATTGAAGCCTCGTCTTAGGGAATTATCGAAGTTCTTCGTGGCAGGGTCGTCGGTCGGGGAAGTCGACCGCAGTGATTTACGAGACGTGTGGTATTTGTTTGTTCAGCAGGCAGAGGAAAGCGTTTCCGTGAAAGGGCATGAGATCGGTCTGGCTTGGAAAGGTCATTTTAAGCCATTTTGGGAATTTAAGGAAGAAACTCACAAACATGACGGTGTATTGTGAAGAACAGGAAATTGCAGTTTTATATAATAGTTATATTACAGTTAAACTGTTATATTTCTGTTCTTGAGGGTCTATTTGTCTCTGTAGTGGGTGAGATATTGTTTTTCCTGCAGTTTCATTCATGGGATTCATATCAACTTTTGGAATAGGGTTTAAAGTTATACTTAAAGTAAGTGTCTTCTATAGGTGACATAGAAGATCAGACATTTATAGTCACGAGAGGGAAGGGGAGCCACAATTCTGTCATGGGCGGGACTGCCACACTCAAACTGATTGGTTTAACCAAATGGGAACCAACAGAGGAACCAATAGGAAGTGTGTTAATCCCCCACTGTTAACAGCGTGTGATGGTCCCGCCCACTTTCTTGGGTTTCCAAGCCTCATCCCACATGCAGCATAAAACATTACAAAAAAGTCAAGAGACTTCATAGCATTACTACACATTTGTCTCCAATAGGTGCTTGCTGAGGAGAAAAGAGTTTGCTAGAATACATGAGAAAAGGCTTTTTTTTTATTTTAAATCTAAGTATTGTGATTTGTTATGGTCGCCAAAGAATGGGATTTCCAGGATACTCTTGTGCTGTGTACACTTTTGTTATATTACTGTTTGAGGTTAGGATCACCGCAATAAAGGAAAATCATTCTCCTATTGTTGGTACTACATTACATTAACATCTGTGCTGTGTACATACTGCCACTTTGGAATTGAATTACAAAGTACAGCAGGGGAAATTAATCTAGTTTGATTGTCTCTTTGCATGTTTTGCTGATTTCAGGGCACATTTCATGCACGCTAACGACACAAAGAAAATTCATGGCGCGGCATGCATTCAAATCGGAACAATAATTAATTAGCTTGTGTAATCAGCGCAATTGCTATTAAAGAGGATGGTAATAACGTGTGATTGTAGGCAGTTTTGATCGGCGTGTGGCTCTTTGACTTCAGCATCCTATCTAATCTGGTAAATAACTTGTTTGTTTTTGGGGTGAGAAATTGTTTATTCTCTGGCTCGATTCGATCCAGCTGTGTTGTGGTATTTCATCAGCACATGGTCCCCCGTTTCCTGCCTTGGCCATTTCGGCAGCAGTTTCATGTTCTCCAGGTGTAGTCTTGCAGGCAGGGGGTGGAGCCAGACCGCGTACAGTGACAGTGGGGTAATGGGGGGTGGGGTCATCTTGCAATAGAGCTGGAGACACGCCAAGATCTACTGATCGACGGGTTGGGCAGCTCTGGCTTACAGAATTAAACACTCTATTTTTCCTTTTTTTTTTGTCAGCGGCGCCAAATGGGGTGACCTCGTACTAACTGCACGGCCCCCCCCGACCACCTGGTAGATCCATCCATGTTCTCAAGAACTCCGGTCTCCATCTGCAATTCGACTCCATACGATTTTTGGCATCTCTAAGTTGCCTACGTTAAAATCTGTCCTGCATCATCCACCTTGATGGATGGATGGATGGATGGATGGATGCATAGATAAAAACAGTAACAGTGCAAAGAATATCCAAGAAAATATGTGATATTTCCCTATACGCTCGTGATATGTATGGTTACGCACCTTAGAAAGGTTATTTCAGCCTGTGTCCTGCTGTACTGTGTGCCTCCCAGAGCGAAGGTGAAGAGCGGTTCAAAGAAACACACTTTGAGCAACAAGAGCACTTATTCTGTCTCCTGACGGACCAGGCCGGCGTCGTGGCCTCCTTTGAACTCAGGCTTCCGGAATGTTCAGCCCAGCATGGCATCAAGCCCCGAGTTAGACAATGGCAGCCAATTCGACTGCACCTTGAGAGTTTTAAAGTGCAAAGGTGAAATGATTGCAGGTTCGCACTCTGTGCATTAAAAAGAATCCACAAGGTTCCGCTAACCCTGATGGTGACTGATTTTACAGAGACAGTAAAGTGGGTGGATGGGATTGGGGGACTGAATATTTACCTCAGTTCTCCGATGGACCGTGCATGTGTCAGCTGCCGACCTGATTTAACCTTGGCGGCTACCTAAACAAAACGCTCCATCAAAGACCAACAGCGCTCTCCCGATAGATTATTTATTAGCGTGTTTCTTTACAACATTTGGATTTCATTAAAACCGGACGGTCCCTCCGTACAGTGCTGCAGCTGGCTACAAAAGGACAAACTTGGGTGGAGAGTTTTGTTTCCTGTTTAGAGCTGTCCCACATCTCACACCCCCTCCTTCCTAAATGTTTTCTGCCTCCTTTCTTCCCCTTGACACCCGGTTGGTGAAAACCTCTCACATACGATATGCTGCATAGATGATATTTATAAAAAGCAATTCAGGATAACTAGTATGTTCTTTGGGGGCGGCATGGTGGTGCAGTGGTTAGCACTGTTGCCTCACACTTCTGGGACCCGGGTTCGAGTCTCCGCCTGGGTCAC
>JAODJX010000027.1:17688150-17700419 GCA_026776945.1 Isichthys henryi
GATGGGCTGGCATCCCGTCCAGGGTGTCCCCTGCCCTGTGCCCTGTGATGGGCTGGCATCCCGTCCAGGGTGTCCCCTGCCCTGTGCCCTGTGATGGGCTGGCATCCCGTCCAGGGTGTCCCCTGCCCTGTGCCCTGTGATGGGCTGGCATCCCGTCCAGGGTGTCCCCCCAGTCTTCTGCCATATGCTGCCTGGGAGAGGCTCCAGGCAACGCTGACCAGGATAACCGATTAGAAGATGAATGGATGCATATTTGGACCATCTGCATCATATATAGTAAAGTAATGAATAAAAGTGAATCTTTAGGCATCACAGTTGGAAAATGTTTCTCTGCTGTTGGCCTTCATGAATGCTCTGGTCCTTTGGGGTGGAATTCGCTTGTAGTTCTGCTAGATTTTCTGTTTTGTGCTTCATCTTAAAAGTCCCCAGCCAGTTAAGGCCGGGCCTGATCTTCCTACTGCAACCTTTACGTATTATTGTCTGCAGAAAGAAAAGTTTGCATTTTTTGTTGAGGTCACACCTGCTTTCCCACAGGATGCATAACAAGGCTGGATATGGCATCCATATGTCTCTTACTGACATAGATATTTATACATCTATAAACACACTCACATTAAGTAAGTTAGACACAGCAGAGATATGCAAATATCTCGGCGCCATTAAATCATTGGTTCCAGATGCGTGCACAACAAAAGGTCCTCTCATTACTTCGCGGCCAGTGATTTGTCTTAGTTGGAGTTTCTATATTCATTCCTGGCTCCGTCTTTTTACACAGTTCCCCAACAAGAGCATGAGAACCACAGCGGGAACCCGCCAGGGGAGATTAGCGTGATGGTCGCTGACCGCCGCTTACGTAGTTTCCATTCAGACACGTTCTATATGTGTGTAATAACCAGTTAAGGCACACGGGTCGTTCATGGAACGTGCGAAAGTGAGCATGGGAACTACAATGTAGATCATTTATATAATTATAGACGGGACATTCTGTCATAGTTCTTTTTTTGGCATGCTGGTTAATAATATCATTATTAAATATGAATACATAGCTATTTAATAATAGCATTATTAAATATTAATATGCAGTTATATACGCTTATGTTCGTTTTGCCAAAAATATGACAGAAAACCCTTTAAAGCTTATGGATCTTTCCGGGTTGTGTGTCGTTCGACGTAAAATATGGATGTATATCTATTTAAATATAGAGAATAAATATAAATATCGGAGGTCGATGTACACCTGTTTTTACCCCGAAAATCATCAATCTTCCGTAGATACACAGGTAGAGATTACAAAGTGAATATCCACCAGTAGGGGGAGTAAGTGACAAGTAACATGGCAAAATAGAGAACTAAAGGTCTTCAGTTTCTAAGTAAAACTACTAGGCTATCAAATTTGAATAACATGATTTATTATTGCAGGTTAAAAGATGAATAACTTTATATTTAGAAATGAATAAACTTAATTAACACTCTACATAGATGCTTGGAAATGTTAGAGTTGTATATTAGTTACCCTATCTACATTTGCAGCATAATCTGTATAACTAAAAGTCTTTTATTTAGTGCAGGGGTGGGGAACCTGATCCATGGGGAGCCAGTGTGGGTGCCAGTGTGGGTGCCAGTGTGGGAGCCAGTGTGGGTGCCAGTGTGGGTGCCAGTGTGGGTGCCAGTGTGGGTGCCAGTGTGGAAGCCAGTGTGGGTGCCAGTGTGGGAGCCAGTGTGGGTGCCAGTGTGGGTGCCAGTGTGGGTGCAGGTTTTTGGGATGACCTGTCAATGAAAAATCGTTACCTTGTGAGACAAATAACCCCCCGCTAGAGTAAACTGGACTGGAACGTAATGGAAGATGATTTTCTCAGGCAGTATGTTTACATGCACAATAAGAAAATCCAAACAAAACCGAACTTTTAAAATTAGTCCAACTGAAACTGTGCTAAATTGAATTTCTGAAAGTCGTACTAAGATACTCAGGTAATGTGATTGGGAGTCGACTTAATCCTACATGTATACTGTATGTTCAATCGAATTCAAACTGGCCTAGGCGCTCAGCACATGCTCCCCAGTCGTCCCCCCACCCACATGCAGAAAATTCCAACCTTAGCCTGTAGTATCAACTTTAACATAATTGCTTATGAAATGTGAAGGATTATGTTTGTGTGTGTGTACACAACAGATTAGATAGATAGATAGATAGATAGATAGATAGATAGATAGATAGATAGATAGATAGATAGATAGATAGATAGATAGAAAATGGGACCTTATCTTGGTTGTGTAATGATGGGATGGTATTAATTACTAAATAAATACACTGGACTGGGTTTGGTTTCAGCATTGCAACATGTGCTGTTTCTCGGTTTATTGGTTAATTGAAGTTTCATTCTGTTAGACAGCATTAAAATGTTGAGTTTTACAGTATTATTACAAAGTTGTGCTATATGTTAAGTCTGAATGTCATGGATATATTTCAGAGAATTGTTTAATATGGTGGTGCCAGGGCTGGACAGATGTTTTTCGTAAGATTACAGTGCCATTAAAATAGAACAATGCACCAAGCTAAACGTTAACTGTTGAACATTATTCATGTTTGTGAGGCAAAGTGAGGCGGTTATATTAAATTTAGTATCATTAAAGGGCATGGGATACGTCATTCGCCAAAAACTATTTCCAGTGTATTGTGTTCAAGTAGGCCTAATACCAAAAGAATTAGTTCCGCTTGACGATGTGTCCAGAGAAAATAAATGTCTGGACTGTTTGTGGTTTGTATAACAAATGTGGTTTTTTCAAGGGATTGCCAACTGAACAGAAAATTAAGTCTGAACCTAGAGTCCACCTATGTAGGAACTGAAGCTCAGATATATCCGTCTTTCCATCATCCGTCCATCCATCCATTCATCCACCCTCAAAGCGATCATTCTGGTGAGGGTTGCAGATCAGCCTGGAGCCTGTTCCAGGGAGCAGGGGGCAGGGAGAAGGATAGGGACACAATGGACGGGATGCCAGTGTATCACAGGGCACAACTCGGATGTGGTTTCTTGGTTGAGCATTTTTGTGCTGGGATGGTATGTGACTGCTGGTTAGGCCTCAGAGCCTGTGATCGGAAGGTTTGGTGGTCCAAATGCACAGCAGCCAGAGTGATGTCATTGTCAGCCTCTTTAGCACGGCCCTTAACCCCAAGTGCTCTAGGGACACTGTCCAGCCCAGCACACTTGTATGCCACTTAGGAATAGAACTTCTGGTAAATAAACATAAAATATGCATATCATTCATTATTCTTTGTAGCATCCGAGTGTCGGTGTACATTTGCTGTGCACTTTCAGGTTATGTAATATCTTAGTATTTTCAACGCTCAGAAGGCGGAACTTAACTTTTGCCACGATAGTCACATGAAGTAAAGAAAAGCTCGTTTTGGATATAAAACATGAAACCGTAACGGTAAAGGAAGCGTTTAAATGCCTATTCAACTTCTTTAAGCGGCATTTCTGGACCGATTCCAGTGTACTTCCTTTTCGGAAAACTCCCCTGCAGTACTTTTTGGGTGAGGCCAATGATCAAGCGCAGGACCGAAGAAAAGTAATTCAGGCAACTTTGTAGAGGGAGCATGAGCTCGCGGGGCGAAGTCCTTACAGATCTGGATGGTCGTAGCGCTTCGCTGATGTGCCTCGTCGAGACAGACATGACACCTTCACGGGATTTGTGCTGTTCCTCTTCTGGATTATTTTGAGTTTATATGTTTAATAGAAGGCCGCGATAATCTATAAAAGAATGCTGAATTATTTAAAGGACGTTTTTCCCGTCTAATCATTATTTGGATTTTTAACTTTTATTTCCGGATTGCAGCAACGTTTTAAAACCAGAATAATGGAAGGAGATCAAAATGTAAACTCGGACTCCCAGTCAGAAAGCAGTGCGTCTGACAGTTTTTCTAAACTTTGGACAGATGTGATCGGGATGCTGGTAAGTCCAGAAAAATGTTCATTCGCAGCAGAGGGGGACATAAAAGATAAGACTGGTTTTAATTCATTTCCAGGCTGCCTTACAAAGTTATTCAATATGATTTAAATGAAATTCCATATCAGACATAGCGCCACAGAAATGTTGCGGGATTTAGATGCCTCTACAGTCTGCGCAACCAAGAACATTATTTATAACGTACGAAATAATCGCGTCTCATCAGATCGAGCGTGCTTCCGTTGAACCAGCTTTAAACCCGTTTGACATAACCAAAGCATCGGTAACGCAGATCAAATGACTGATTATGCGCCGAATGTTATGAAAATTAAATGCATTTAGGAGAATTATGAAATAATGGGCTATACTTCCAGAATATTCATATAGATTCTGTAATGTATTGTGCTCCCCCCTGATAATTTCAGGACTATTTTGCGATGATTATATTATTTGTATAATTTTGGGGGCTCTCCCCCTAAAATTATTGTGTGAGGGGTAATGCCTTTCATACATTCGTGAAAAATCAGCAGTATACTTTGCATTTGCTAGATAAAATTGCTTCTGTTTAGGAATTTAGATTTTCTACAGGGACCCAAAAAAGCACATAGCCTGACGCTTTATACATGGTGACAGTACCTCGCAGTAAGGTACGGAAGTCTGTAATGCGTCCCATTCACCTCTATGTATTCTCAGTTTGAAGTCGATCTTGAACTAGCTTGTATTTTGCTTCCATAAGTCATTTAGCTTAGTAGCACTGGTAACAAAGTTGGTTCCTTGCTGACTGCAGTGTTGTTATCTGTCTCCGTTGTACATTAGTTTTTGAAAATATCCGTTGGATAAGCAAATTTAAATCAATGAAGCTTTTTTTTATCTGGGTGGCGATATTTTCCTTATCTAATTTTGCTCTCCATGAGACACATACAGACGAGACCAAGTTTGGCAGCCCCAGTATCTACTGCCCCTGGAGCAATTGGGGGTTGGCTTAAGGGACTGATGGTGGGATCGGCCTGCAGGCCCTGGGATTCAAACCGGCAACATTCCGGTCACAGGCACAGTGTTCTAACCCACTGAGCCGCTAAGCCACCACCAAATAGCTGATTAGATACCATTTTATTACAATAGAGGAAAACTGCCCTGCAGAGCAACTAGCTGCAGGGGTCCTGTCTGACATAACCGCTAAAGAGTCTGATCTGTCCTGTCGGTGTGATTTTCACCCCTGAGGTCTGACCTTGTAAATGTAAGAGCATCATCCAGCATCCGAAAGTCTGGATCCTCACCTCAGGTTGAGGTGCCGAGGTGTGAAGTGACATTGGGCTTCTAAGCTCCTCTTTGTTGATGATCTCATGCTGAGCAGGAGTGCCAGGTGCTCAGTGACCCTCAACTCCTGGATTAGACTCTGCAAGGTGCATCTTTAGCATGGGTTTGCGCATCTTATCATCACAAAAAAGAAAAAGTCAAGATAGTTTCAAAATTACTGCTCTGTTTTCAGTACCAAGAGTCTACATTCAAATTTCAAGACTAAGCATTTCACCAGTGCCGCCTACATCAAAGACGCTAGTCGTTCGATGAAAATGAAATGAGGTTTAATTTTAGTTGAATGTTATATTGGTAAGTGGTTGGGTTGCACCATGGAAGCATATTTCAGGGCGATTCCTACACACTCTGTGCTGTGTGACGCTTTTATCCTCCCCCTACATTTGCTTAAGTACTTTTCCTTAAATCGTCCCCTGAGCACCTTGTGATGGACTGGGGTCTTGACCAGGGTGTCTCCTGCTGTCTGAACGGGGGTACTGTACCATCCAAACTCACTGCAACCCGGAAATGTGACCCATCACCACGAAATGAGTCTCATGGGTGTAATTCTACCAGTGCGACTTAAGACTCATTTTGTGGTGATGGGTCACAAATGAGACCAGGGAGAGGCACTAGGAGTAGAATACATGTTCTCTAATTTGTTCTAGTTTGCTTGGCATGAAATGTATCATTTGGGAGCTCTCCAGCCAGTGAGGAATCTGTGCGTTGTCCGTTAGGGTCCAAGGGAGAATGACTGCCCAAGGTAAGCGGCCTATTGGTTCGGATTCGTCGGTGTACTGTTGTGGTGAACAGCAGTGGTCTTTCCCAGACCTTCTTTCATCACTGTGATTGTGCTGCCTCTTCCTTTCAGCCCTGAGGATTTCCTGAGGAAGCCCCCCCACCCCTCCATCTTCCCAGGAGCTGGGGGTACAGAACCCAGCATCAAGTTCACATTAGACTATAATGACTGCACTTGCTACACGGTTTATCGTCAAGTGCGTTAGGAATTTACTTTGCGGCGTCATGCAGAACAATCTAGGACAATCAAGACAATCGACTTAATAAATTATAATAAAAGAATGTGCCTACTGCATATAATTGCATAGCACAATTCTACAGCGCTTAACTTCTTCTGTCTAAAATAGAAGCCAAACTAAGTTTTTCTACTTAAGCTTTGATTAATCAATTATTTCTGTATAAAGAAAATATCACCTGATGATTTACTTTTGTTCTGCTTTTCGGGGCATATAAGTATCGTTGAATTGTGGACGCAGGTAATGAAAGCATGCCATGGTTCCGATCGTAAACGGGACACGGGAGATTAACGACACCGTCCTCTGCTCCAAAGTGCTGAGCACAGCTGCGTTTTGTTTAGGTCCTTCGTCTGGCACTTTACGATGCGTCACACCAACACCACATTTCCCAGACGTTTTGTTTGGATATGCCGCCTTTGATTTCCCTCAGCGCTAATTTTTAATCACTTTAATTTTCCTTCGGGTGGTAAATATTTACATTAGCTTACTGCTCTGGGGTAGTCACACGTGAGACTCCTCCATCATGCAAATGCACCCTGATGGTGACTGAGGCGATAGGCTCCAACAATGGCCTGACTTCAGCATTCGCTGAGGTTCTGGCTGAAAGGCAAGCGAGGCGTTTTATCGCGCTTCGATATGCTATTCAGCCGCAGAGAGATCAGAAACGGGGAACTAAGTGCGAAGTAATGGTCACAGCTAAGGACTCTTGGCTTCGGCCATGGGAAATGGTTTGGGTTACACCCATGTGCAACAGATGTTTCTCAAATACCCGTAAGTCATAAGGTTCAATTGTTTTCCTAGTTTTGGGGCTTGTTGATGTCATGGCAACACGTCAGCTCACAAATTCTCACTGTAATCGGATTTTGATAAAATTTGTTACAGTATTATGTCTTGTCTGGATCATTACCCCAGTTTGAATCATACTGCGGATAAAAAAATACTTGGAATCATTGGAAATTGATATTTTATACATGCAACCATCCAGAACTCTCGTCAGCAGTTCTATATATTTTCACTGTTCCACCGAAAGAAAATGTGATTAAACCGATCAACTAACATCCAAGCCCAAAATGACATGATTTGTTAGTGCAGGAAGTAGAATATAACAAGGATCTTTATTGGCTGGAGAAAGTCGGGAAGAGTTTTAGGTACCACTGTTCTAAAACATGAGGTCCGCGGGTCTTCCAGAGAAGCTAGATGGTCCCTCAACAGGCTGTGCTCCTAAATGCTAGAGACTGAAAAATTGAACACCACATATAGACAGATTTATTGGGATTTCAGATTAATGGATGCGTTGAATGGGTATCTATGGTCCAGGTATTGTTATACTTATCATTCGGTGGCATCGAGTCGATGTCCTGTCTGCTGTCTCGGCCTTCAGCATCCTCACCGCCATGTTCATTGTTGCAACGAGTCCATCCATCTTGTTGCAGGTTGTGCTCTTCCTTTACTTTAAAAATTTCCACAAATTTTGTTCTTTTTATTAATTCAGAGTCTTCTCAATCTAGGCTGAAAATAACAAAGCTTTATTCTGGTTATTTCTGTTGAAAGTAAAATTATGCTTCAGTTCACATCTAATGCACTTGGTGTGTTTAAGTCATGCCAGTGTTCTGAGCCGTTGAGTTAAATTACTTAAAATATTGAACTAAAATCATCTAGAGAACAGTGTGTCATCATTCCAAGGAATAGTAAAGTTTTAAGTTTTAACAGAAGATTGGGATGAACGTAATTAAATCGGGAAATATTTGTGTTAAATCTGTGCTTGTTTATAAATAAAAGAATGTCTTCATGTTTTACTCATTAGTGTGGCATTTTTTTTTTTTGAGTGTTTGTTTTTAACGTTTTTGAAGGAAACACTGACTGTGAAGTCTCTCAGTCTTTGTTGACCAGTAGCTGTAGAAGTTAGTTTTGGGATGAGTTTAGACGTTACATCTGTACAAAGCTATTCTTTACCGTTCCATATTTATGTACTAATTGGGCATACAGTTCTGACCGCCTTGCTAATTCTGGATAACTTTTGATTTATTAGTCTTGGCGTGGGGCAAACATTCAACCTGCATCTCTCAGGAGTAATATTATGCGGAAGCAATTATTTGATGCTAATCTGCGAAGCTTTACAAGAAATCAAGATTTATAGTAATTCTACTGTGGTTTTTTTTTTTTTTTTTTTTAATTGGAAAAATAAGTCAGATTTACTTTGGGAAATTAAATATAAAAATATAAACATATATAAAAAAAAAAGTAGTATATAGTAATGAAATTCCAGGATATCCACTTCATGTTTCTTGAAACGTTCCTGGAGGTCTGGCTTTCATATCTTTACTTGGGGTTGATGGGCCCTGAGTTGAGGAGCATAGGGTTGATGGGTGACCCAGACCATGGTCCTGTTTTTGCAGGACGGTTCTCTGGGCAGCATTGATGACCTGGCACTGGAGTACTCTGAATACTACAACACCTGCTTCGGCGACGTCTGCGAGAGGATGGAGGAGCTGCGCAAGCGAAGCGTCTCCCAGGAGCTCGAAACGGTACGGAACCACGTAACTGGAAAAAACACCTCATCTTTACATAGTAGTGAGGCACGGATCGGGTATGACATCATCAGCGTCCGCATGTACGCCCAAATCATCCACCTGCCACCCACCATAACTAATTTTGGTTAAATAATAAAGTGGCAACAGGTATTTCCACAACAGCCTGAACACAGGTCGACATCTTTAATCTCCTCAAACAAAAATTCTGAATGTCACTACACTTTTCCATCACAAATCATTTTAAAGTCTAAAAATAACGTTTGACCGCTGGCCAAAATAAGTAATAAAACCTAATGCGTCCAGCAGTCCAATCAACGGCTAACATATCGAGGCTAATAGATTATCTCTTCAACATAAATCACTATGACACAGTGACTTCCCAAATACAAACAATAAAAAATGCCAATACTATCTTGCATATGATATACTCAGCGCTTGACTTATCATGATTAACTAATTCCCGCACGTAACTTTTCTGCCCTTACGTTTTTCATGTTTTAGTACTCCTTGTTTGATTTTCTTTCTTTCTTGAAGCCTAAAATATGTTCACGTTTTAGAGAACTTAATTAATTTTTCCCTCATTTATGATATGCATACATACACCTGTACACATGTTTAAAGATGAAACCTAAGCCAGCTCCAGAACAAAGATAAAGGGAGTCTATGAAACAGTGAAAGGAAAAAGAACAGGTCTGTTGTATTACATGATTTATGGTAAATGAATTTTACATGTAGTGTAGTTTTATTGCCTATAGTAAAACATGAGCACTATTTTCTATATGAATGCAATTTCTAAATAAAATGCAAAATATGTATATTTTTACTTGGGGGGGCTGTCAGCTGGTACACAAGCGATAACCTGTTACACTTACTGGGCCCCTGAAGGGTCGCTGTTTAAATTTGCTCTTGGAAAAACACCGGAAAATGTTTGAAACAATGGAAAAATGTGTTACGTGTCACTGCTGAAAGACCTGGAGGGTAGCATGTTACCATTTTGCTCAGGAGCCAAACTTGTAGATACTGAAAATAAATCCTTAGAGCCCCCCCCGCCCCCCTTCCTCTGATATGAGACACTTTGAAGTCTTTGTTTTAAAAGGATTTTGCTGGTTGGATCTATCAATGAAAAGACTTTTTTTTTTTTTCCCGGACTGTCGAGACAAATATGAAGCATGATGTGAATCCCCTTAGTTTCAGTGACACTGGGGTTTGTCAGTCTGTGTCTCTCTTGCTTTTTCTGTCTCTCGGGTGTGAAATGTCAGCTAAATGTGCTAATGATGCACCCCTGAATGTCGAATCTTCTCACAAACACATTTTAGTAAGAAAGTTATGGATTTTTTTTTATTAACATCTGTTTGTATCCATGAATTAGCGTAAGTTTAACGTAAATGCTGAAGAATTCCGATTGCATCAATAGATAAACTTTATTGTCCGAAATGGGTCCGAAAAGATTCCAGCGCCACGGCAGAACTTAGAAGTGCAGGAGTTAAAAGACAATGTTGGTGATACAAAAACTGGATTTTGATGCATATAATAAATGTACAGTATGTATATATGTATGGATGGACGGATGGATGGACAGACCTGGGAGAAACCCAGACAAACGTATTACCTTTTTTTACATTCACGTGTTCCAGCTGTTAACCACACAATGCCTTACGTGTCCGGAACCGTATTAACTCCACACGTCGCAGTGACTTAATTAGGCAGGTAAAAACAGTGGCATCCTACTCCCCAGCTGGGCCTGACGTGCTCTTTTGAAATGTCATATTTTCATGTCCAGTTTCTTGCATTTTTCTGCATCAGTAAAGATCCCATGGCTGCAGTCCAGTTCCCACTAAAAGACTTGCCAATACAAATGCAGGGTGTCTGGTGGGAGGTACTTATTAGAAAGTTTATGGGCAGTTTTTTGGAAAGAAATTGGTAGGATTTGTACGCGAGGACACATGATATTTTTCCTGCTTGGCACTTGGGAAAATGTTTCCGCAAAGCATTTACTCGTTACAACCATTTTTAATGGGGCTAAGGGTTCCTGCCTGAGAACCATGTAACTGTCACTGCTCTGACCTGGTTGCATGTCTTCAATAGATTAGATGCCCCTGATCAGACTGACAGAACCAAAGATCCCTGAGTCTGGATGGAATTCCGAACTGTCCCAGTTCCCCAGTCATTATCTGGCTTCAGAAGGCATAGCCTGTTGGGAAATGTCTCACTTTGCCTTTTTATGGTGTATAAAATCCCAGACAGGCTCTATTTTTTTCTCTTTTAATTCTAGGATTAAAGTTCATTTACCGTACGGTGGTTACACAAAAGTAATATTCTAAGCATGGGAAACAATGCTCATAAAAGAGAATAGACAAAGAATTAATTCCAGATTTGGCGACAGATACTTCTCCCACCATCCTGAAAGTTAATAAAGACAATTATGTGAGGTTGGCTATATCCCTGTATTAGTGTCTTCCGGTGAGGAGCACTTAAGCGGGGGAAGAACTTCTCCAGATGTTCGCAGTCGTCTCAAATCGATCCTAGATTGTGCTCAGATGCTGATGGTTGGGGGGGGGTGGGGTCTGATGTCTGTAGTGATAAGCCCATCAAAAATAATCTGTTCAAAATAACAGGCTTTGCCTTCCAGCTGTTTTCTACATCATGTTTATATGTAACCAGCAAGCCACAAGTTTCAGCTGAATCACAACGACAATAATAATAATAATAATAAGAAGAAGAAAAATACTAATCAGAGTATTGCTCACATTGTCTTTCTATTCCAACAGCCTGCTGCTTTTCACATGCCAGATACTGCATGGTGCTTTGGTTGGGCGTCTTTTGACATAGTTGAAATTAGTTGAGCTAATGCCTGCAATTGAGGGCAGAGGTAGCGTGCTGGCACGGGTATCACAGATGACCTCATAAGCGCTTCCTAGAGATGTGCCGGGCGTCTCGCAGCTGCACCAGGCCTTCAGGGAGCTCCCAGCTATGCGAGGACACGCTCATGGCCTTTATGTTGTCGCCACAGGGGAGACCCAGCACCACAGTCGTGTCTCAGCAGCTGCGGTCGGATGCCCAGGTGAGTGCTGTTTTTATTGGGGGGGAGGGGTTCCTGAATGCTCCAACAGGGCCTAACTGCTTTACCTCTCCTCGCTACAGGAGGCGCTGGGATTCAGCAGTACAGTGTCCACACCGGAGACTGAGAGAAAGTAAGATAAATCATATAAAGAAAGACTTCCCAATTTGTAAGCACTGGACCAATATACCCAGGGCAGCCCTCACCCTTTTTAGGGCCCAAATTTGATTAACCTAGTTGTCATTTATCGTCTTTCTCTTCATTTTGTCAGCCTGTTCAGATGGGGGAGCCCCCCTGGTGGCCACTGAGCCCTAAGCAAACTGCTATCGGTGGATCCAGGTTCCATAGTTGGTTCACAGGGCCAACCCAAGGTATAAACAAACTAAGTGGTTGCTTAGGACCCAG
>JAODJX010000027.1:17718020-17732742 GCA_026776945.1 Isichthys henryi
CTGCGATGGGCTGGCCCCCCATCCTGGGTTGTTCCCTGCCTCATGCCCATTGCTTCCAGGATAGGCTCTGGACCCCCCGCGACCCAGAAGGATAAGCGGTTTGGAAAATGGATGGATGGATGGATGGATAGTATTATAGTGATTTTGTAATTGAATTTGTTTTTTTATATTTTCAAGTTTCATTTGAAATCCTGTTTAGTTTTAGTTCATTTCAATGTGGTGTTAGTTTTTATTTAAAATATCTCTGTTTAGTTTATTTATATATATATATATATATGTATACACACACAAACACACACACAAGAATGTGTCTGATTTTTAGAGAATCCTGCATTCTACTATACAATTATAGTAACACCCTCAAACCAGGCAAAACACATTCCTGATATTATTAATGGTAATTAAAGATAAGGAAATCATAACTTTAGCTAAATAGTATTTAAAAATGGAACAGAAACGGAAGGTATTTTTTATATGTTAGTTTCAGATGCAATATTCATAGTTCTTGTTTAGTTGTAGTTTTTTGTTTTATTTCGTATATTATTATATTTCGGTTTACGAAAATGTTTTTGTTTTCCTTAACGATAATCACCCTGCTGTAGAGAAATAGACCCTCAGTTGTTCAATTTCTTTTTAAAATTGTCTATTAAAAAAGTCGTATTGGTTCTTACTTCCATTGCAGCCAAAGCCATCCGAACGAAGCAAAAACTAAACATGGTTTTTAGCCACGATTTCTCGTGACACAATTTGCAGGGAAATTTGCATTAGTGCCAGGCCCTTCCCCATGTGAGCGCCTTGGCATGTTCATGCGACCCCATTGTATCTCCTAGGTAACAGTGACTCAGATCGCATAGGCCGCTCTGGTTCCAAGGAGCAGATCCTCTCTGATAAGGAGGACCGGCTGGGCAGCACCCCCCGAGACTCTGGCTGCTACGCCAGCAGCGAGAACCTGGAGACGGGTAATGAGACTCCCCGCATCCACCTGCTGTCTTTGGCCGCTCCTCCTTGAGCACATAACCACAAATCTTCCCCCCTTCCCTCTTGGGTCTGGTGTGTCCACCTTGCTGATCACTCTTTCTTTCTTTGTATTTGTGGTGGCGTGGAGTTACCCCCCTACTCCTACCACTATGCATACTGTCCTCTGTACCAGCTTCCCAAAGCGATAAAGGTGACCACATGACGTGAACCCATTTATTACAAAACAAACATGGTACAGTATCAATGTTCTGTTACCATATTGTCACTGTCCAATGAAAAACACATTATTTCAGGAGCATGAAGAAAAAGCATTTTCTCAGAAACTAAAAATAAACCTAAAACAACGTAATGAGAAACCCCTTAGCACTACAAATGGAGACCTGCCTTTACACAGCCGTCATCGTTGACTTCACAAAACATCTTTTAATTGGTCAGTTAGATGCCAGATGCTATCAGCAGACAGAGGAGAATGGAGGTATTCCATTTATAGTAAATACTCACAAATGTCAAAAAGTGGACATAGATTTTCACCGAGCAGTGATGATATGGTATCATTAAGAGGTATCTGTTCCATATAATCATATGGAATCAACACTGTATCATCATATGGCGGCAATCATCAAATGGTGTAATACTAGGACGAAGGTTTTCTGCCTGGGGTCAGATGTGATCACACATTAGGGACAGAGGCTTCCCAGCTTCGGGGGTCCTGGTTTGAGAAACGTTGAAGGCTCCTACGTGAATGCTGTGGTATCAGAGCTCTGTCATCATGTATCAGTGCTCTGTTATCATGCATCAATACTCTGTTGTGACATATCAGTGCACTATCACCATTCCTTTGGTTGAAACTTCATGAGGAGCAGATGAACGTGTTTATAATGTGCAATGAATCAGCAGCTGTTGATCTGAACTACATCAAAAGCAGTTTGATCAATGAGAACTTTTCTTCCCCTCATTCACACTGTTGAACAAATGTGACCCAGTTTTGGTCTCAAAACACAACTTAGTCACACAAATGCAAACATGAACTCATACTACCGAAAAATTGGTTTTGACATCTTGTATTTTGATCTAGCTGAAGCCACCAGTGAATGTGTTACTAATATGAAGATTCATGATAAATTAGTGATTCACCAAAACCTGTGATTCTGTTTCATTCTTACAGTTTTGTTGTTATTCTGCATTTTTTTTTTTAGGGGTTATTATTTATAATGTTACCCAAGGATGTATGGATGTTCTTAACGAAATATTGTTACACAATGCTATTTTTGTAAGAAAGAAAAAGTGATACTTTATTACTGATCGAAACTGAACAACAAAAAGCCTTTGACAGATTACCATAGCAGCATTGAAACTGTCATATTATTAGTGTTAGTAAATTATTCTTAGACTAACCTACCTGTATGTTTCACCTGGGGAGATATTTATAACATTAGTGCTGATTTGGGTTTGTTTGCCTTGATTGCTTTAATCGCTTTCAAAGTTCTGTTTCCTGTGTTTCTTGCCTGTGTGGAACGGTGTACGGTAGCTATGGATACCGTTGAATAAACGGCATAGTGATTCACTCAGCTCGGCCTGCTTTTCCTTATTTCCTCCCTTTTTCCTCCTGTTTCTCCAGCTACTCGTACTAAGCACCGTCAGAAATATGTACATGAATCTGTGCGACTTCTTTGTCCTCTGCCTGAGAAGTTCACTTTCCTTCTGGCCTCGCTCGAAACTATCTGCAAAACGACCTTTTCGACAACCATTCTGGCAACGCCGATTTCCTGATTGCCTGCCTGATTGTGCCGAGTGGTCTTTGCGTGAACCTGCGTAATTTGTACTGTCTCAGGTGTAAAAACATCTCTGATTAACTTAATGGTCTGCAAAGTCAGTGGGGGATGTCTGTGTTTTTTTACCCCTCTTCTCTGCACATGCTTAAATGCTGACTATATCCCTGCAGTTCACAATTAACACTTAGGCTAAGATGGTAAGATACTGTAAATCTTGTGTCATATCCTACTTTTTGCATGGTTTCAATATCCTACCAGAAAATGGTAATAATTTTAGTTGTCTACCCACCTAAATGCCCTTAAATTTATTGTTCAGCTTTAGGTGAGAATATTTTTTTTTAAATTGTGCAGTCATGAAGGTAACTGATGACTTCTCAACCACGATGGCCATCGTTAGCAGGTACAAATAGAAACTCCTGGGTAATCTGTATTTTGGTGTGGAGATGGGGCACCTCCAGGGATGGATGGTCAGCTGGCTAGAGTGAGCTTTTCAATTCTAGACCAGTCGACACACATATGCACACGCATTTACATGTAACTAGTAAATAGTCTCTATGGTTTGCAAACCACTCTGGTACTTTTGATGTAGCTAATATAAGGTTTATAATAGATGTCTGCCATGAGATTTCTTGCCTGAGAGACTAAAAGCAAGACTTGGAAACCCTGTGTCTCAGGGGTTAAATTGAAACTTAACATCTCAAGGGCTGAAGGTTTGTGTGAAATGTGTGTGTCCTCCCTGTGTTTGTGTGGGTCTCTAAATTATCCGTATCACATGTCTGTTGTGTGATTGTGTGCTGTGAGTGACTGGGGTCCTCTCCACATGAATATGTAAGATACCAGCAGTGCTGGCAACCTTACAGAGGGCTTCATGCTGAAAATAGGACAGAGCTAGAAACTTACTCGAGGCAAATTGTTTGTTTCAGGCAAGAGCAGGAAGTTGTCTCGTCTTGGTGGGTCGTCGGCCGCGTACAGATGTGACTGCCCTACTGTCCCTGCGATCGATTCCGCAGAGGCTTGGCTCCAGACCAAGTCAGAACTGCTCCTCGATAAGCAGATATTCATCAAGGGTTCTGACCAGAGCCCCCCCCATTTGCAAAAGAGCCCCTTCCTGGTGGCAGGTAGCCGCAGCTGTGAAGATCTGCGCAGGCCCCTCTTTCCTGAAGGATTGTGGGAACGCTCGCACTCTCTGGGACACCTCCAGCAGGTCCAGGGTTCCAATAAGAGGGACTTCCAGGCTTTTGTACTCAAGCCTTCTCCGATTTTCTGTTCGGGGGTGGAGTCTCGTACTGAGCGTGGCTCTAAGCCCCGCCCCTTTGGTCTAAGTTCGGAGAAGTCTTTAGCACCTGGGCGTTATGCTGTGGAACATTCCAGTAGCTTCTATGAGGCTTCAGCACAGCCCATAACGTCACCCCGTCCTAGATCGACCTGTACAGCAGAGGTGATCCTCCGGGCTGCACCCCTACGGACATACCCTAAAAAGCCACCAGTACCACCACCAGTTCCTCTCAAAAAGTCCCGGTATAGAACATCCAACGGACAACGAGAGTCAGGCATGCCCTCTCGAAGTCCCGCCCCACCCCCTCGCCCGACGAAACCTCGCAAGGCAGCCAGTTCTGCTGAATGCAGCACCAAGGAGGAGGACCCTCATCCCGCCGTGTCTCCGCCGTGGCTTTCCGACCTCCCCCAGACACGAGGGGGCAAGCCACCCTCCGGGAGAAAGAGCTGGCACGCCAGGGCGGTCGACCTGGAGTCACTGTTGGAGGACCGGCTCGGCTTGGAGGGCATCGACCTTACTGAGGAGCCGTACTCCGACAAGGTGAGAGTGATTCCGAAGCTACACTCCTCAAAGACCAGGGCGGGGGGCGCACATAAGGGGAAGATGTTCAGGGCCCCGGACAATAGAGGGGGCCCATGAGAAATGTTGCAGTCGATGAGCAAGACATGGAAAATAATTACTGAATTTAAAAAAATATATTAAAACTGTTAAAACAAGTTGAAATATCCCCCAGGGGCAACTCTATAGCTATAGACAGAACAGGCAGTTGAGCAAGAGGCCAAATTACTCACGTTGCGGAAGAAATGATCAATTTTCTTAGTAGGAAGTGCTCTCAAGGAAAACTTTGCCCCTGAAAAGGTAGATCTGGCTGTGAATACACATTTAAAGGAGGTAATTTATGTGAGCTTGGATAATGGTTTGAGGGGGCATTCAGTGGAATTATCCAGGGGCCCGGCCCTGTCTTGGTGTGGCCCTGGAAGGACCCCAGAGATGACAGAAGGGCATGGCTTCCCGCTCCTTTAAAACCATTTTCACAAACCACAGAAAATGAGCACAATACAACAGCAAGCAGTTTCTTCGGCAAGGCCTGTAACATTTCAGAGAAACCATTCGGTTCTGAAAACCAGCATATTCACGAACTCTGTCGACTCAAGTTAAGTCTTAATCTTAATTATCCTGCATGAGGACAGATTTATAACTGGTGCAAAGCTCATTAAGTTTATGATCACTTTGAAAAGAGTAATTTTATGTCTCAATTTAACAGTTCTGTTCATTTACCTCATATTTCTCACTTGGCTGGTGCTAAATATTAGATTAAGGGTGTTTATTTTATGATCAACACGTTTTTACCATTTCATATAAAATTAAAGTTCATTAAATAGAGGACAATAGCAGTGGACCAAGGCACGTGCGGCCTTTTTGGTGTAACACGAAAAAGACTTTTACTTTGGGCTTAAATGAATTTAAAAAAGAAAAAACTGAAAATAAGGCACAGTAAATGCAACCTTTAATTCAGTAACGAGTTACAGCTGTGTTTGTGCTGTTTCCAGAAAAGTAAAGGTGTAAATTTGCTGCAACATCTCAGGTTCTACAGGTTATTGTGATGTTTCCGGTGGTTTTTATGGAAAAAAAGTGAAAATATTCAATAAACTGGCCAGAAACCAAGAATATTTTAATATATGTATGTATTGACAGTGAGTTGCGATAAACATCCTATGGAACGGGAAATTGGTTTTAGATGAGGACGGGTATTTTGCATAGGCAAGACATAGTTTCCTACAAAAAAATATTTGTCGTTACTCACAATTATTGTCTTCAGGGGCAGGTTTCTTGTTTCTGGGGTCTCATTCAAAAAGTCAATTTTGCCCATCCCCCCCTCCTCCTCTAGTGTAGTGATTGTTTATCGCCAACAGGGGGCCCCAAACATCAGGGCCCCTACACAAAGGCATGGTTTGAGTGTCTTCTGTTTGAGAAATGTCCATTTCACGGTCTCTCTGGGCGCTCAGGGATGCATGCAATCTTTTCTGAAATACAATCGATTTCCAACAGCACGGTCGCTGCGGGATCCCCCCAACTCTGGTCCAGAGGTATTCCGAAGACCTGGACCAGCCTGTGAAAGACATCGTTTCCAGCATGGATCACATTCGGGTCCAGCAGCTGCGCAAACAGCATCGCATGGCTGTGAGTGTCCCTATCCTGAGCCTAGTGTATTTCAAAGAAGATCCCCGCAACCCTGAATAGGATAAGCGGTTTCAGAAAATGGATGGATGGATGAATGGATGGATTTTGTTATTAATCATCATCACTTTCTGCTGCAGATTCCACTGGGTGGCGTGACAGAGCTGGGAAAGAGAGCGCCCTCCGCAGGACAGATTAGCACGACGGCGGACTGGCTCGTGTCCATCGGCCTCCCCATGTACATCCGGAGCTTCACCCAGGCCGGGTTCACCTCCCTGGAGCAGGTCTCCTTGCTGACTGAGCCCCACCTGCTACGGCTGGGCGTGAAAGACGAACGCCACGTGCGGTTGCTCCTCAGGGCGGCCAACCTGCTGCGCACTCAGGGCGCCCAGCCGTGAGTGGCCAGCAGGTGGAGCTCGGGCTAGGTGTGGATATTTAGAGGGATTACGTCAGCACACGTTCCATTTCTAGATGCGTGTAAAATCCCAAAAGAACCAGCTTCTCTAAATGCAGCGCCTGTTGCTTTGCGGCTGACTTTCTTCGCCTTGAAGTTGAAAATGTGGCCAAGCAGACTATCAACTGGATGGAAGAAATCACCTTTCCAGTCACATTTTCTTATAAAAGGAAACGATAAAAAAGACTAAGCTGTCTTTGCATTAAAAAAAACGGGTTTTGTATGTTAACAATGAATTTTCTAAAGATAAATGAACGTACGTCTGTAGTCAAATGCGCCTGTTTTCTTCTCAAGAAGTGGGATGCAGTAGCTTAACCAAAACGTTTTTGTCTTAAAAAGAGAAGAATGTTTGAAAACCTTCAGATTTTCACATATCAATAGTAAATAGTCAATATTTTAATAATTAAGCCTACTTAAAGACATAGTTTTGGGGTATCATTTTTATTATAAAATTTCATCATTGGAAAATACACAGTATTATATGCTCAAATTAATCCCATGCATATTGATTCTTTGATTTTTTTTTATAGATCATGTATTGTATATTAAGGGACATTATACGCTATTAATTATACTCGGTGAGACGTTAACTCTTCTTACTACCAATGATGAAGTAAATGGGTTTTACATGGCAATAATCTTACCCTTTAGAGTATGTCAGTACATTATGATAATGTTGAGCTCCAGTTACCCTGTCTCCTGGACCTTACATTCTACAGCGGATCCAGTTACTTTTGGTATATCAATTTATACCAAAGTTCTTAAGATGGTTTGTGCTCCAAAGGTTTCAAATAAATTAAAATTCTCCCAGGCATGATAATGAATTTATTTAAATTATAACACGCTAAGTTTCATTATGAAGGCAAGCATTACTGCCTTGCATTACTGAAGGATAATTTTTTTTTTCAAATTAAAAAGAAAAAAAAACAGATTTCTTAAAGGTGCTGAATGTTTTTAATTTCATCTCAATTTTCATAAGCCTTCTCCCAGAATGCCTTGAGTAAAATATGCACACTGCACTGTAAGGAGACACGCCAGTTGGTTGCAGGTTCAGTCTTCTCATACTGTCCGGTAGTTGGAAGAAAAGTTATCTAAGGAAGCTTCCCTTGAAAATATTTCGTGGCAATATGCAATTTGTTATATTTGCAAAAATAAATAAATAACCTGCAAATGCGGCATGCATCCAGTTGAAGAAAACGTGAGGAGCTTTCACAACAGTTTATTTAAATATTATATAAGCAGTTGAATGCAGACCATGTATTGGCAATTGTGTTTTCCAGAAGAAACAGAAATGACCGAGTTCGCGTTTAGTGGGTATGCCTGGGCCTGTGGTTTATGCAAATCGGTCGACTTCTGACTTTAGTTTTGCAGGCTGTACATTAGGGAATGGTCTAGCCGCATGAATGCACAAAACTGAAAACGAGACTGATTTGAATAAACATTTGCACAACGTGTTGCAATTCAAAGGACTCATATAGCCTACGTGGATCGTTTTTAAAAGTCATTATTCCACAGTTCATCTCATTCCACGTTTTATTTAAACGCCAAAGATATCTATCAGAAGCACTAAGTCAACAATGAAATTACCATCGTCACCGTGATTAGTCCGTGATAATGTCTACCATATATCCATCCATCTTCAAACCACATGTGCAGTAGGCCTTCAGAATCAGCAGGATTTTGGGGCCACTCTCATGAAGGAGACGACACAGATCAGAATGACAGTATGTCAAAGTGCACACACAATGAAACGGCTTTTTTCCGGCTATTAAGACATCTGATGTCTCTAAACTGTTAATGATGTACAATTATGAATGTGTATCTATATACTGGGCCTGTGATGGACCAACTGATCACGTGTACCCCGACCAGGACTACTTACGAACAAAAATCAGGTGTTAACACAAATCAAGTATGTGGAAAAAAAGCCTAGTTTTAAACAAAAATGTAAGAATATAATGTTTATCGTAACATGTTTTTAAAATCATGCATATTAACGTTATTTAATATATATACAAAAATGTTACTGCTGGTCTTCAGTTTTCTGAGAAAATTGTTCCCTTTAAAATCAAGCAATCTGCGACTATGGTGTATATATGTAATGGAATTGTCTCAGATGTTATATCCCGTTGTTTTGTAATAAGAACATAAATACAATAAAATTAAACATTTTATTTAGTTCATACATTTTATTTTATTTTCGGAGGTCCAATAATCTGTTGCTTGCTCTTTGGAATGTATCCTGAACGTATATTACGAGTCACCAGTCATATGAAAGGGTTTATATTAATGAATCAATTAATACATTCTCTGATATCCATCTGCCACGTATCCAATAACAAGAATAAGGAGGGTAAACCGTGAACTGTTCGACGTGGACAGTCCGTCGATTTTACCGTTATCGTAGCTTTTTCTAAACACTCGTGTATCGTGCATTTGCTTTCTTGTGGGTCGTGGAATGCGCGTTTTTTTTTCATTATTATTATTATCGGCCCCACCCCCTGTCGACAACTTTTACCAAAAAAATTGGGACATTTTAGTTTGTCATGCAAAACTGTTTCTCAGTTCACAAATACTGACACTTACCTGCAATGATGGACGTAATTTAGTTAACAAAACTTTATTTAAGAAATTAATTCGATTAATTCGATTTTAGACAACGTATTTTATATTAAAGGATATTATACACTATTGATTAGAGCGGGAAAGATTTTGCGCCGCATTCAATACTAAAACAATATAGTGAAAATAAGATTCGATTATTTTATCGGGGTATGGTACTTGGGGCAGTTAGTTACGAAAAAGAAAACGCACAAACATACACAATTTTTGGGCTTGCTAAATCGTACCCAAGACTAAGATGGTCATCCGAAAGAAGCACTGTGAAATCTGGCCTTAAGGTGTCCCTGTTCTGCAGTAAGAACAAGCTCTCTCAACTGTGGGATTTTCTTAGTAATCTGACACCGGCATTAAACCGAGAGGCTGAAGGGTAACGCGGGTTTGCCAGCTCGGCTTTGCAGAACTAGTCCTGACGTAGACGGAGGAAGGTACGCTTGAGATCAGAAGGGGAGACGGCCACAGGATCGTCGCTTTTCAGGCAGTCGTGGATCCCCGTTTATTTTTGCCCTCTTCTATCATCCAAATGTTATAGAAACAAAGTTTTTGACTTTCTCTGAGGCGAATGGGTGACCACGATTCTCGACGGCTCTATGCGAGGAGGAGATGATGAATTACAGTACCAGCTACCGTCACAAAAGTCAAATCCAGAATCACACAAGAGACCGGAACAAGAGGAGCGCCTGGCTTTCCCTGATATTGTTCAGGTTTTCCCTGCGCGATTATGGCTTTTGCATGACTTCTCTGTTTCTGTTTTGTCTCGGTTCCCTATTCTATCAGTGGAACGGCGGACCCCCCAAATTTCTCCTAGAATTCCGACAATACCTCGGTAAGATCCGATCTCCGATACATTTGTATCTTTCCCCCTGCGGTTTCATTTCTCCGATCTACTCCGTCCAACAAAGTAGCTGCCCGCTCGCTTTCTTATTCCTCCGGCGTGCTTTTCTCCTCCTGAGCGGTGCTTCTCCAAGGCGTGTAACGGCACGCTTGCCGACTTAAAGACCTGTAGGCAGATCTTTCATGCCAGAGCTTACAAAGACCATATTTCTTATTACGCTTTCCCATGTAACCCCAAGTCCACTGCACAAGTCAAACTTTTTCCCCTCGTCTGCCCAGTTATCTCAAGTACAGGATCAATTTAGAAAAGAGAAAAAACGCGTTCATGAGAAACCCGCCTATGGCATACACAAATAAGAAAAGGTTTCTTTCATTTTCGTCAGAAATTGTAGGATGTAGAGGTGAAACGACACTTGTGCACCAGCTCATACCACTAATTGCATTCAGGAAACCTGTCAAGTGCATTTAAAGGCCTTTTGCCAGAACGTTCCCACAGCTTGCATTTTAAATAGGGAATAAATACTAATAAAAACAGAAAAGCAGCAAAAACATGGTTGGTTGTTAAAATTCACAATTCACTTTTAAATCGGCATTTCGCCCAGATGCATTAGTATGAATATCTTTTGTTTTGTCCTGCATTTCATCTGCTATACGTTGATGATGTTGGAATGCAAATTTAAACTGTTAAAATGGTGATAATGTATATTTGTTTTTTAATTATTTGTATACAGACCACAGGCCAATATAGCCTTACTTGAATTGTGGGATCGACAGATTTACGTTGCTTTTTAATGGGTTGCATCTTGATATGGTTCTGAATCAAATCAATTTCCCACATTTTAAAACTTTTTCTTCGTTTTCTGTAAAACTAGCTTCTAGTAAATGTCATTGTCCCCTCCAACAGAGTCACCAAGTCCAGGTATATAGTCTTCAACTGTCATTGTATATATGTTGATTTGATGGAGTTCCATTGTTTTAGTGGGGTTTGTAATCTTTATTACAAAGGATACTTATAGCCTATCCGAAGCCTCCGTGGAAACAATGATGACTCCCTTTAATAGAACTAATGTGATATGTAACTAAATTAAAATATTTTGTCCAGCAAAGTAGCTCATTATGCATTTTCTTAATGCGTCTTACTGCGTAATGCGCACAGATTATAGCAAACGTAAGTGAGGGCTTACGGCGGTACCCGGGCATTAATTCAGATTCTTACCTTTAGTGCTAGTGGGTGAAGACTGCGGGAAAATGTAATCTTCGGATTCTTACCTCTTAAATAAATCTGCCCAGAGATTACGGTTAGCGTTTAAGGTGCCCTGGTTTTATTAGATCTACACTGTCTGCCACGTAATTTCCCTGCGGAGAAACCTGAAATCACCTGCTCAATTGATCGGCCTATATTAGTTTATTTAAGTAAGTATGGATACCTGGTCTTGCAGAAAAGTTTTCAAAGAACGGTCATTGTCCAGGAAAAGTTGTACCTTAAACACAAATACTAATCTTTCTTAAAAGGGGGTCAGACAGAGGTGTGTGTTATTGGTTTTAAATGGCGGGAAACTGCCCTCAGTCGCTGCTGGATTTAATTATATAGGCTACTAACCTGACAAATTGTTAACTCATGAAACATTGTGAATGCAAACCTCGGGCAGTCCTGATTTCGTTGTCAGGTTGATGAATTGCAGTGCTGCCTTTGCCTGTCTATTGAGATTTTCCTCTTTGTATGTCAAAATCTGGCTCGACTGCTGTATATGGATATCCTGTCTGCAAGATCTGTCTCGTGTGTGTGTTTTTTTCACCTCAGAGTGCAGTCTGGGAAATCCATTTAGCTACGCATCCACCGGCGCATATGTAGTAATGTTCGTTCGTGCTTTTCTGAACAAGCCAAACATTATGAATTGCACGAATCTCTCAAAATGTCTTGAGTGACTGTAAACATCCGAGGGGCGGGGAGTGTTTTCTCACCCGCCGTACTTTTATAAACACTCGCTTATAAGATTATCTATGGTTTTGACTCTCTGCTGTTCCAAATGACTCACCACATTTGAGGATATGAACAGCATATTGATCTCTCAGCAAGTGCATAGTTTGTTGAACTTGAGCAGTCATACTATAGATATTTTCTGTGTTGTCATTTGAAGATATTGACTGCATGTGTTTTTTTCCCACTAAATTCTTTGCTTGTTTTGTTTCATTACCTGAGAAATATCTCTTTACTCTTTTCGGGGTTCCACACCCTCTTCAAAATGATACAAGTGATGCACTCTTCTCTTTTTCTTAAGCCTCATTCGGTTCAAGCATATAGAATGTTAGTGTTCTTCTAGTCTCGTGTCTTCTGCTGAACGTTGGCTATTGATTCTGGAACATTCCAGAACAAAGCACAGTCACTCTCGCAAACAACCCAGGTAACACTACTGTCAATAATACACCAATTAAGAAGAACCGCCAAAGATAAATTAGCTCCAGTCAAAGCATAATTGAAGGGGACGCCTCCGTTTTTAAAAATGTTTTACTCCTCACCGTGAAAGCAGAGATCCACGGCGTAGAGATTTCATAAGGAATGGAGCACCAGTTATATAATAGCAAAAAACCCTGGCATTTGAAATGGACAGATGCTGTAACAGTTGTTGCTATGGAGCAAATGTTCCTAAAAACAGAGGACATATGTTGACGATATTAGCCCTCTTAGGAAAATAAGTGTTGGATGCGAAACCTTTGCATCCTCCTGAACTTTCGCATAACTCTGAAAGTTTTATCTGACAGATACAAAATAACATTCTCAGTATCTCTGACTGGTGTGACTTTTTTTTTTTTTTTGCAGTATTATAAATACTTCTTATTTAACTGTAAAATCATGTTTTGGTTTTATATTTGGTAGTTTTCCTAACAAAATGTAGTAGCGCTTAATGTCAGTAATTGTCAGGAGCTAAAGCAAATTTGTGAAGAACTGAATGGTCAGATTAGGAAAAAAAAATGCGGTTTATCCAGTTCAGGACCAACCCACGCATCAGCTGCAGTCGAAGCTGTTAGTTATTCTTGTGAAAATGAGTGTCATTGTCCAGGGCATCTGCTGTCATTCGGCCAATTGATGTGTAAAGGTGACAGTTGACAGAGTGACTTTCAATATGTGGAGAATCCGCCATGCTGCACTGAAATCCACTATATTGTTCATCTCTGTTCTCTGTTACTTGCAGCTTATATGATTATCCAGTATTGAGGTTCCTTGTCAAAGCAGGGTCTGTATTTAGGGAAAAGTGCTTTAGATGTTGTTTAAGGAACCTCCCCAAAGTCTGCGTGCACATGAGAGTGTTTACAAGCTCATGCATGAGATCTTGTGAAATTCTTGTGTTGATGTTTATAAGTGCAGACAACCCTCCAGCACAATAAACGGTTAAAATTGCTACTTAGTGCTCCATTAAATTTTAATTGCGTCAACCCAGCAACGCCTGGAAAGAAGGTGTCAGTCACCGTGACACCCCCCTCCCCCCAAGCTTGCCTTGGATTCATGTGCAATATCACCCCCGGCCTCGCCAGAAAGTATGCTGTCGGATGCACTGGACCACTCTGTCCCCCCACCCTTCCAGATCATGCATCATCAAGCTGTTCCGCATTCTGGGGCCCCCTGTGGTGAGACATATCCATGAGCTGGGGGGAAGCGAAGTGTTGCGTTGCCATTTCGTTCAGTCAGTGTCTCATTTACCGAACCCTAATTAAACACTAATTAATAATGCTGTTCTTCTCCTTCATCCCAACAGTGATGGATTTTACTAACCCTGCTGCAGATGCTATCTAGATGCCCCCCACATATTAGATTCTAGCAAATCTTACAGGATAAACCATTGTTCTTCCATAAATATCATATATTACGTATCTGACATCACGTACATATGTATTGTATAATCCTGTCTGCAATATACTTTTTGTATGTTTAGAAAGCATAACGTTACATGCAACTCTCATAAAGCAGTATCAGTTCTGAGGCACTGAATTCAGAAACGTAAGATAACATGCGTGGAAGCAGAATGTTTTTATGATGTCATACAAATGCATTAGCAGTATCTAATGAGCAGGTAGGTTCCTGGTAGAAAAGCAGTCTTTTGATTTGATTTCAAAGTGAAGCTGATGAAAAGAAAATAGCTGTTGGTGTTTTTATGAGGTTTATCAAAGGAGATGACTCAGTGTCCTTGATAGTACAGCCAGCAGAGAAGGTGCAGGGGGTGTGTCTTTAACTCTGTGCTTTAAAGAGCAAAGCAGAACGGCACATTTTAAACTGCAAATTCATATTTAGATTCGGTTGCCGCGGTTACCCTTTTATCCAAAACAGGTAGAGATGGACATTCTAATGGAGGTTAATTCTGCAAATACAGTAGTGGGTAAATTATACTTGGTGATGTTCATTTTCTGTGACAGACGTGCAAAAAACTATTTCAGTTACTTTTTATTTTGCATGAAGTTACATAGTAAATTTCTATCCACCAATAATAGTTAGGTATTGGTGAAATTTATGCAGGCCTAATATTCATCCAAATTATATTAAAAATATCCATCCATCCATTTTCCAAACCGCTTATCCTTACTGGGTCGCGGGGGGTCCGGAGCCTATCCCGGAAGCAA
>JAODJX010000027.1:17741909-17759308 GCA_026776945.1 Isichthys henryi
GCCCATTGCTTCCGGGATAGGCTCCGGGCCCCCCGCGACCCAGTAGGATAAGCGGTTTGGAAAATGGATGGATGGATATTTTTAATATAATTTGCAGTGTTTTTTTATTTTCTCTAATAAAAAAAACTGATCACTATATTTAATGTTGAATGCTTGCTCAGCATTTTAAGATAAGAATCTTTATTGTCACTTAACAATGAAATTGAGAAAGTGCAGGTGACTCAATGTGTGGCATGAGTAATAAAAGAATATATTAAAAATATACAAATTGCACTTACTATACATATTGCACTGGATATATGAAT
Organism: Isichthys henryi; assembly: GCA_026776945.1. Classification (NCBI taxonomy): domain Eukaryota; kingdom Metazoa; phylum Chordata; class Actinopteri; order Osteoglossiformes; family Mormyridae; genus Isichthys; species Isichthys henryi. The sequence continues at coordinate 17,742,215 of JAODJX010000027.1, forward strand.
TGCACTTATGAAATAGAAAAATTGCTTTCGGATAAAAATGTTTTTTTAGGCAGTTTGTCCTGATTTTCATTGTTCTGTATCTCTTTCCTGATTGCAAAAGCTGAACGAGACAGTGACCAGGATTTGATGAATCCTGTGAAATGTCGATAGCTTTTTTCTGGCATCGCGAGGTGTAGATTTGTGTCAGGGTGGGGAGAGGGCAGCCAATTGTTTTCTCTGCTGCCCTGACGACCCTGTGGAGAGCTTTCGCGTCTGAGGAAGTGCAGCTGCCGTACCACACGCAGAGTCCATACGTAAGTACGCTCTCGATGGACTAGTGGTAAAAGGCAGGGAGCAGATTTTTGGGGAGACGGTTCTTTCTGAGGATTCTCAGAAAACACAGTCTCTGCTGCACCTTTTTCAGCAGTTCCTTAGTCTTAGCACTCCAGGTCAGATCATCCTCCAGCTCAATACCCAGGAACCTGAACACCGGAACCCTCTCCACATATGTCTCGTCGATGGTGAATGTCAGTTTTATTTTTTCTGAAATCAGTAACCAGCTGCTTTGTTTTTGTGGTGTTGAGGAGCAGGTTGTTGACTCTCCATCACTTTGACAGCATCTCCACCTCGTCCTTGTATGGCAGCTCACTCTCCTTGCCTGAGATGAATCCAATGACCATCGTATCATCTGCAGACTTAATGATCTTGTTGTTGCGGTGTGTGGGGACACAGTCATGTGTGTAGAGGGTGTAAAGGAGTGGGCTGAGCACACAGCCCTGCAGTGACCTGGTGTTGATACTGAGAGCAGTAGAGGTGTGGGAACCCAGTCTGACCCTATGGGAGCGACCTGACAGAAAGTCCAGTATCCAACTGCAGGTGAGTGATGGAAGTCCCAAGTCTGCCAGTTTGGACTGGTCTGCTGGCAGTGCTTCTCAAAGCACTTCATAATGACTGATGTAAGTGCCACTGGGAGGAAATCATTCAGACTGTTCGTTGCGGATTTTTTTGGCAGCAGAACAATGATGGAAGCCTTAAGGCTTAAGGCCTTAATGGCCTGGGACAGGGATTGATTGAAAATCCTAGTAAGGACTCTAGCTAGTTGATCCACACAATCCTTCAACACCGTCCAGCCGCACCATCAGGTCCTGCTGCCTTCCTCGGGTTCACCTTCCTCATTGCCCTCCTCACCTCCCACTCTTTCACTGTGAGTGTGCTGCAGTGGTAGCTAGGCGGCTCCAGTGGAGGTGCTGTTGGTGTCACCTCAAAGCAGGCAAAGAAGATGTTCAGCTCCTCTGCCAGAGAAGCATCTCTCTCAGCGGCTGTGGAGGTGCTGGATTTGTAACTGGTGATGTGCTGGAGACCCGGCCACACCTGCCTGGTGTTGCTCCTCAGATGGTACTGAGGCTGTAGGCTGCTTTGGCCTCTCGGATGCCTCTCTTCAGGTTGGCACTGGCTGCACTGTAAAGTGCCTTGTCCCCGTACCTAAAAGCAGTATTTCTATCTTTCAGCAGGCTCTGGACCTCCCTTGTCATCCAGGGCATTTTAGTCAACTCTGGTTGTTTTAAGTGTGTTTTCCTTTTTACCTTTTCTAGTATATTACTTCTTGGGTTAGACCATTTGACCCATTATAAACGCTGACCCATATCTCTGAAGTTGAGAAATGCAAAGTGGTCGAGGCCTTTTGGCTAGTAAGTGGATGCTCCGGCACTGGACGGACACCTGTGGGTGGGGTCCTGGCATTTGAGACAGTGGCCCCGCCCCCATTGTCCCCTCTGTAGCACAGGGTTACCCTGTGGAAACCCTTATTAATTAATGATCTGATCCACCGTTGAATCTGCTTGATCATCAACAGAAACAGCAGGTGTGAGATTTTTAGGAATGATGAGTGGAATAGCGTGATGGGAATATCTCTGAGGGATACAGAGAAATTGCGCTACACAAAAACCCACTATTGCACAATGCAGGCTGCAGAAATAACGGGGAAATTGGTTACAGAAGTGGCTTTCAACAGCTGTCATGATGGGAATGAGAGAGAACGAAAGAGAAAGTGGGCCAAGCACCTCCAGCAGGGACTGTAAGGTCTTTGTCCATTTACCATTCCGGCAACTAAAAATAGCACCATGTTCCTATTGGCTAACCAAGACACCACAACCAATTCTGTGGTGAGGTTTGACAGCCAGCGCAGCCTTTTGCAAATGTCACAGCAATGTTTCTGTGGCCCTGTAGTGTAAGCAACGCAAATATTATATTTGTCCTCTGACAACATTTATAGTAATTATCTACACATCTGCCAGTGTGGTGGATGTCTGTGTTAGTCAAGCTAGGCAGCATGTTTTATTTTGCATAAGAATTATATGATTGAAATAATTTATTAATTGAAATGGTTATTAATTATTCATTAGAACTTTAAATGCAGTATCAGCTACTCTTTTTGTTATTACGCTGGTGACTACGTGCAAATATATCTACAGCGCAAATTCCGTTTCCTAACATAATCACCCCAAAGCTCAAAATATTACATGATCAGCATAGCAGCCAGGATTCCATAAATATGCAGAAAAATCCAAGGTAGCAGCAAAACAACTTTAATGTGAAAAAAACGATGTTTAAAGTGCAATATTATGGCATAATAACTCCTTTTTATCTACAAATTATATTGTTAACACAATAAAATTCTTTCAAGGTTCCCTTTGCTTAAATGTATTTGGGTTTTATCTTTGGCTAACCTATACTTTTGAAATTACTAATTTCATAAAGCAAATGAAATGGTTACGCAGTAAGTGCATGTTTTTGAAATTCCAGTCTCCAGCATTCCAGACACCTGCCAATACCAAAAGATCATTCCGGGGCTCGTTATGGCTGTCTCGTTATGTGTTGTTTTGAAGCTGTCAGTAAAGAGGTACATTTTCCCTGTCAAAACCCAAAGGCAGTTTTTATTGTTTCGCCATTTATTTTGGCATGGCTCTGTCAGCATGAATGTGATTTTTAGTTTTATTATTCAGTACTGAAGCACAGCTGGATGGCTCGTTGGGTAGGAGGTTGGGTGTTGCCTCACAAGCTCTTGCTGTGTGTGTGTGTGTGTGTGTGTGTGTGTGTGTAAAGTTTTCTTATTCCCTCTCTGTCACGTGGGTTTTCTCGTGCAGTTGAGATAATTGCATGTATACATCAGCCATCTTGCATGTATTTGTGTCCCTGTGATGGATGGATGGATGGATGGATGGATGTTTGATTTGGCCCAAATGAGCTTGGTGGTCCGAATGGCCTCCTCTTGTTTGTAAATTTCTCATGTTCAGAATACTGCATGACTCATATGTAGCTAAAATGTCATTCTCAATTTTCCTGTGTCTAGTTTAATTTAGTTTACCTGGTATAATGGTTCATTTTCTCTTTTCACAGGACAGTCAACTTTTTTTGATGACCATGGACCCTATCCCCCTAGAGTGAGTCACAAATTTCTCTCTCTTTGCTTATGTAAATGCCCTAACATATTGACCAGCCCCACAATACTGACTGGCGCCCCCTTGTGTCCCGACCCTGCCAGGTGCTGCCATTCCCTAGCCAGGTAGTCTACAACCGGGTGGGGAAGTGTGGCAGCCGCACTGTGGTCCTGCTGCTGCGTGTCCTGGCCGAGCGCCACCATTTCACCCTGGTGTCTTCCGAAATCCACAACAAAACCAGGCTCACAAAACACGAGCAGGTAAAGGGAGGCCTCGCCGTTACATCCCCCCACCCTCCCCGACCCCCCACTACCGCATCTCCTGCATCATCACTGCCCAAACGTGGATAGCATCACGTTTAGCACTTGACCTCGAAGCGTCCTTATAGCGGCACCAGCTGAAAATACTAACGAACGCACTAGCCCCTCCCCCTTTTTCCTTCGGCTCAAGAACTGAAGAGTGCAGCTGTATTTGTCTGCCGGGGAGCAGAGAATTTGGCACGGGTGGCCAGCGGGGGAGCCGTTGTCATTGCACAAACACGAGAACATGACAGAGGGCCAGGGTGTGTGTTACCGCTTTCCAGTTGCACTCAGACTGGGTAAATGATCCTTATGCAGACTTCGTGTCTCTTGGCCTTGCGTTCATTTACATTAAATGCCAATAAAAGCAGTGTGTTTGGGGACCTGTGACTCATTTATTGAGGTCTGTCAAAATGACGTCGGGTAGAAGCAGGTCAAACATCCCTTGGCTTGAGTAGGAGCGTAGAGACAGACATGGGCCTGTTCAGATTCACTTGCCTTTACGGGTTAGGGGTGTCAGCAGTGCACCCTCAACTATCAGACTTTTGGGTTAGGCGGTTTATGGAGCAGACACTTTGTCACTTCCTAATGGATGAAGTGTGTGAATGCAAGCAGCCACCTGACGCCGATTGGCCAATGAAAAGACGGCATCAGAACCCTGGCCTGCTCCCTCAATACCTTCTCATAGCATTTCTATAACTGCCATACAGTTACTCCTGTTTACATAGCCCCTGAATCCTCATGAAGTTAGTCAGGATGTTTTAAGAGTGGTTCACTCAGGAAGTAAAGGACAGCAAACATGGCAGGAATTCCAGACCTTCACCTCACTTCCTTCTGCCCCCTCCCCCTCCTCCCCAAATTCCTCACGTCTTGTCCTTTCGCTGGTAACCGAACCTGTCGACAGCTCCAGCATTGTGTATCTGACATGACCTGTTCCCACCTATCTGACAGAGGTTATGATGTAAGGGTGTAGGCAACCAAGCAATCTGTCTGACAGGCTCTGGAAATATATGGAGAATTTTATGGGCCACTAACAGGTGCCGGGTGCCATCCTGACTGGGCCCACAGATTTTATTACCATACCTGCCAGGAAAGCTGTTCTGATTTAATAAGCAGTTTCACCTGCTAGCTAAATCCTCACGCAGGACTGCTGTAGTTATTCAAATTAAACTTTTCAGTCACAGCCGTTCCGTAAATGCAGGCTTAATGCTCAAAAATGGCAAATAAAACAAATTACGTACAAAACTGTTTTAGCTTTGCCGGGGTTCAGTCGTTTTTGTCAGAATGATTGCTGGTAGGTTAAGAATTTAGTTCATTAGCAGAATTCCAAAAGATGCTTAAAACGTCTTCAAATGTCTTGAAATCAGATGTTCTGGAAATGATTTTTGATATTTGTCATAAAATGTGTTGGTCATTTTCTGACCATTAGGTGTTTTTTTTCCCAGGCGGACCTTATGAAGAATATTAGTAACCTTCCAAAGCCATTCCTTTTCACACGGCACGTACATTTCCTTAACTTCACCAGGTAAGAGTCAAGCACGTAGACTGTCGAGAGCGAGGTCACACTGCAGTAATAGCTTAATATCCCATAACACTTCATTCAGCCCAATAAAACAGAGGTCATCTTAACAAGCATCAACATGGTATATAAGGACCTTCCCTTGTAACTTCAGGTCGTAGGAATGGCGCTGCTGTTGCATTTTTGAGAGGGATATTTACAACAGCTCATAACGTTAATGCTGCTAAATGAATTCATGAGAGGCATCTTGAGAGGCATCTTTCACTGTTGTATTATTAAGAAAAGTATTTAACGACTTATAGTTACAGGTTACGTGGGAAAATTCCTGAGATCATCACACACCTTTTGCCCTCCCAGGTTCAGGATCGAACAGCCAGTGTACATCAACATTATTAGGGACCCTATAAGCCGCTTTCTCTCCAATTATTTCTTTCGCCGTTTTGGAGACTGGAGGGGAGAACAAAACCACCTGATCCGGACTCCTGGAATGAAAGATTTTGAGAGATATCTGGTAAGGTTCCTATCGTGGCTTTTTTATTCCATGCTTGGAGGGGGCACTGTACATCCCTCACGCTGCTAATAAAATACAGATCAAGGCTCACAGTTGCAGACTATTCGGTATATTATTATCATTTTAATGTATGATTTTTTTCTTTATCCATACTTTTAAAATGAATCACCATTTTCTTATTTTATGTCTATTTTTAATTATTTGAAATTCATTTTTTTGACTCTAGGAATCTTCAGTCCATCCAAACACAAACATGTCTGTACTAAGACTCATCTGTATATTTGGCTTTCAGCAAAAAAATATGAAGGCTATGTTTTTAAATACCTTATTTGTGGTAACAATTGCATATTGATTAAAACATCCAAATTAGTGCAGTTGCATGCATATATATGGAGTTTGCGTTTTTATTGCGTGTTTATCACATGTTTATCGCGTGTGTATATTGCGTGTTTATCCCGTGTTTATCCCGTGTTTATGCGGTTTACCTTTGGGCTCTCTGGTTTCCTTCTGCTGTACAAAGACATGCGATTAGGCGGATTGCTGTCTCAAAGTTGCCTATCGTTTCTGACCGTTTGTGTATATCCCCTGCGATGGACAGACATCCTTACTCAAGTGTCCTCCTGCCTTGAGCACAGTGCATTATGGGATATGCCCCAGACCAACCGTGATCCTGTAGTAAATCAGCAATTGTCTTGTCACCTGACCCCGACCTGCCTTTCAGTTTCATCCCTCCCCCATCTTACACATTCCTATCTTCGCTGATAGGTATTTGCTCCAATCCAGTCCTGAACGTCACTAACCCACTCTGTAAAACCCACGACGAGGAGCAAATGTGTCTGATGATTAATGCATTTGTCAGAGGCTGGCCTGTAATGGTTGTGGTCTAGTAATAAGGGTTTAAATTAAACCAGCCAGCTACCACACCACTGTCTCATTGCTGTCTCTGCCACATGGGGTGTAAATGTAAATTCACTGTGGGTGTCTCTAACCTCCGCTCATGTTGCTATTGACCTCATCGGCACAAATGACCTCACTGGATTTCAGAGCCCAACATGTCTCCATACAGCCTATGGAGTCACCCTGAAACTTTTTATGTAACAAAGACAGATAATTACAAGAAGTTACATGTTCTTTACGCTGTAAGTTATCAACCTAAACAATTTTCATCCTGGAGGCTCCAATTATTTACAAGATATTTTCACTTATGTACATCTAAACTGAAATAATGCTTGTCTGTAGTCTGTTTGGAATTCAGGCTTGAACTATAATAGGCAGATAAAAATTAAATAGTCCCTACAAGGCAAAAAAACAGTTGACACTGAAACTGAGAAAAGGGGGCTTTGATAGTTTGTGCATGTGCAGTAGGTGGGTAAATGATGGTGTTTTCCTCAAGCTGAGCATAGCTGAACTAATGTATTTATTTCCGAGATAAAACAGAGGCTATGGGACCCGATTTCAATAATGACTCAATTTTAGTCAGATGCAGTTACGGCTTTTGCTTTTGTACGGCTGATGTAACCTCTTACGATCAGCAGGTGTTACTCAAGGCCTCGAAGCACATTTGTCCCGTGTTTGGGAAACGAGAGTTTTCCTTTAAACACACAGTCCAACTTGAATCGAGGAACATAAGCTCGATTAGAAAAAAAAACCTGATTTAGTGCTTGGTCTCGTAAATATGACAGAGGAATAAAGGCGAGCCAGCATGGCACCCAACCGCTGGTGGTGTTGGGTTTAATTTGCTTTGTAGGGGCTGGTTAGGGAGTGTTCCTTGTGTATAAATAGGGATGGCGCTCTTCCCAGCCGCTTCCTAATTGACAGCTTGGCCTCGAGCTGCTTTGCCTGAGCTGGGAATTCGGAGATGTGGTGTTTCGCAATTTTTTTCTTCTGCTTCTTATATGTGGTCTGAGCTAGAAATTGCATGCATAGTTTACTCAGCATTTTTTAATTTCTGCTTAATACCCCACAGCAGTCTGGGGATCGTTCTTTCATCATTATATCACACCCCAAACCCTTGACTCATGCCAGGACCCGGGGTGGGGGGCAGGGGGCATGAGGCTGGCTTTAGTGCCCCATGAAAGTCGTGTGGCGTCCGCCTGGCAGTCACGCTCGCATCGCGTCCGAAGGGACCTTAGATGCGTCTGACGGTTTAAGTCTATAATAAATCCATTGGCTCCGCCCACATTACTGCGCAGCCACAGAACCGCAAGCAGCTGCGCTCTTTAGCGAATCAGTTGCAGCGTTTTAAAAAAACACATGCGCTTGTAGATGGTCGGTGGTATTGCCAACCATGCTGCAACCTGTATCTGGATATTTTCTTAGCCCTGGCAGTGATTGCAGCCCCCCCCCCCAAGCCTTTAACGATGGGCCAATCCGCCCACTCCCCCACCAAGCCAAACTTCCTGTCTGAAACGGTCCACCTATCCCCGGCTGTTTTTTGCGAAGCTTGTCTCATTCGCAAGTAGCAGCCAAGAGGCTGATCAAATCCACGGCCCCCTCCTCCGTGGAAGAAGACGCAGTACGAAAACATCCACGGACCAGCACACTGCTGTGAGATCAGCTCTTGCACCACCAGAAATCTTCTCCCTGCCTGTGAGCTGACCAGCATGTAGAGTTTCACCGGAGGATGATTAAGTGGAAATACTCATCAGCCTTTTCCCCTGGAAAACAAATAAGCAGTTTTTCTATGTTTCTTTTTCTCCGTCCTTCACAATGCACACATTCATTAACAGATCGGCAAATAATACCATAAGAAAGCATCTTGATTTAATACTATTATTATTCACTTTCATATGCTTTCAGACTAAGAACCCATGAAGTTGCATGTTCCTTAAAATAATGTTTTTTGCTTATTATTCTCTCAGATGCTCTGGAGGCCAGTGTGGGGGTGTCCCACTTGTGGGAATTAATCTTTGCTATTTGAAGGTGGGGTTTCGAGAATTAGATACAATGACCTATTACAACACACTACTAATAATTTTCTCACAAGGCCCAACCAAACCCTAGATAACAAAAATGCCAGTCCTAAGCGTAACACATCCCGAAAGACACCAACAACCAACTCTAGACCTGGACCTCTGATAGAACCCTAAACATGACCCTGCTGCCAACCATAATCTTAGCCTCTGCCTTAAGGACAGCCCTAACCTTAGCCCAAACCATAAGCCTAAACCTAGCCTCAAACTTAACCTAAACTCTAATGCTTACCCTTTCCAGCTGATTCTAGACCCCATGGTAAATAATTATTCTAAAACTATTTAGCAATTTGTCCCATATCTTTATGTACATTTTATTGCCTATTTTTTGTCCCAAAGGGGGGGTGGCATCCAATACTTCTTCAGGGGTCTCAGGTGAAATCTTAGAATCAAGCCCCATTACTAAACCCAAACGGATCCCTAGATATGATCCTAACACTAACCATGTTTTCAGCCTATAATCGTGTTCACATTACTTCACACGTCTTCTGGTACAAATCAAACAGCCCTAGCGGCCTGCAGCAGGATGTAGGGCTGGGGCCGTACCACCCGAGCATCCGTCCAACTTTCCTTAGTCACCCTGAAAAAGTTCATCACTCATATTAAGGCCAGCTGGGTTCGTTGGCATGGGGTTGATGATCAGTCTGCATGTCTGCTAGAGCCCAGACCAGCGCCCAGTGGCATGAGAAGGAGCGATGCGTGTCGTGACATCGCAGTGGGCACACATGCAATACTCACGCCGTGGGAGGATGCGATGTCAGAGAGATTTTTAAATTCTCTTTAAGATGTCATCATTTGAAATATGACTAGCAATGTTTAGTTTACAATTTCACAGCACAGTGCTGGGATGAACCATGACCAGGATACCATTTTATCACAAATACATATGCACCCTACAGGCAATCGAGAGTTAAAACTGCATTTCTTTGGGCTGTGGGCAGAATGCCAGAGTAATCAGAGGAAACCCATATGGCAGAGAGAACATGCAAACTCTACACACACAAGAAGTGAGGTTTCAAGGCCAAACCATAGGCAACATCGCGTCTCGCTGAGCCGCCATGCCACCCGTGCTTCCAAAATGGTACATTCTTCAGGTCACGTGACAAGCAGCTGGCCATGCTGACTGCATTACATCCCTCGTTCTGCTCTTTGTCGCACATGGAGTTCTAAATTAGCAGCACTTGCTTCTTCATTATGTATTGTACAATGCCATTTGGTCTGCATTGTTCTGATTTTGTTTCTTTTATTGCCAGTTAACACTGCAGCACACAATGTAATTTTTGTGAGACAAGACTCACAAAACCAAAGAACTAATAAACCTATATATCTCCTTTTCTGCCCATGCTCTCTGTGGGGTATCTCAGCTTGGCAGTGTCATTTTTGGTTTCCTTGTATTTCTGCTTTAATGTAATCTGTCTTGGATTTTCCCCAGCTCTCTTCAAATTACCCCTAAGTTCCTTGATTATTCAAAGAACCGGCGTTGATCTTGTGGGAGGATGTCTTTCCTGGCGACTTTCAGCCAAATCCCGTAATCATTACTGCTGCCTGTGAGCAGGCACCACCTAGTGAAATGAATGCGGAACTGCAGCTTTAGGCGGACAGCGGGAACAGCTGCTGCATTTAATTTTGTTGGAATAAAACACCACGAAGCATTTCCGGAATAACTGCGACCCCAATCGTTTGTTTCATTCTTAAATAAGAAGTTTCAGAGATGCCAAACATTCTCATTGTAGTTCCACTTTAGGGACCACCGTTATAAGTTGGTAAAACTCGTTAATATAATTGCTGGCAATTTATTACAAATAGTAGAGAGTGGTTATTAACATCAGATATTATAAGCATTATTTATTACATTTATAAGTTCTTATTTTTCTATAAAACCACCACAGAAAAGTATGCAGGAAGTCATTACATTTGAAATGGCTGTCATCATCTCAAGACATAAAATATGCTGATACAAGTTGTTTTATTCAGTTTTCTGTCGTCTGGCAGGGGAAAACTTGATTTGCTGCACATTAGTTAATAAGACTGAGTATGTGACGAGGTAAAATGCCGGATGTGTTTGCTGCAGCCGAGATGATCCTTAGATGTGAAGTAGGACTCTGCTGCGGGGGGGGGCTGCTGCTCATATCTGCCTTTTTACACCCCAGGACATTAACGTGTGTATTCTGGAGAATTACCCAGAATGCTCTAACCCTCGCCTCTTCTACATAATTCCCTACTTCTGTGGACAACATCCTCAGTGCCGGTGAGACTTCTTACCTTTTTTACATATTCATATTATACTCAAATTCTGACAAACGGGATGAATGTCTATATGATGGTATGTCCCATAATGAGTCTTTTTCATTTTAGTAATTTCCTGCATTTCGCTTCACTTGGCTAGATGTTCATTGTCATTAAATCGCCCTGAGCACGATTAGTGCTGCTCATCCGTTTTGGAAAATGTGTTTTGTCATCGTAACGTCTTTCCAAAGGGAGCCTGGTCCCTGGGCTTTGGAGAGAGCCAAAAAGAACGTTCTAGAGAACTTCCTCCTGGTAGGGATCCTGGAAGAGCTGGAAGATGTGCTCCTCTTACTGGAACGTCTTCTACCTCACTTCTTCAGTGACGTGCTCAGCATCTACAAAAGCCCCGGTGAGGCTTCCTTTATGAGCTTTGCTTTGTGGATCTCTATCAAATTAAAGTCAAAGTCAACTCCATTGATTTTTGCGTGCTTGCGCAACAAAATGAGGTAGTAATGCTCTCCTAGTGGAAGCAACTTGCATAATAATAATTAAAAATAACGTAACATAAGAAACATAAAAAGGCAATAGTCAGTGTCCTGTTAAGGTGCAACGGTCACGTATCTATACACGTATGGCAATATATCATGGATGAAATCACTTCATCATGAACATCTTCTGCGTATATTTTTTCTGAATAACCTGTGCTTCTACCTATTTTCACTTCTGTACTGCTCAGTGGGGTCTGATGACATCATCCCCTGGAGAAACTGTAATCAGGTTTTTTTTTTTTTTTTTTTTTTTTTTACTGCAAATGACACGAGACTTCGGAAACTTCGCTGTCACCGTAATTCATTTCTTTCACTTGACCATGGAAACACATGAAGGATTACACCGATGAAATGGCACGCTAATGCCAGGGAGAAGCAAGCGAGGAATGATCTGTTCCATGTAGTTTGAAAAATCAGTTTGTCCTCAGGAATTTTCCACCTACTGACCACTAGGATGTACAGTTTAGCAATTATACCTCCCACTAGGTGGAGCCATATGCTCGGGAAAGTAAAATAAACTTGTGATGGCACAGTGGCTCTGTAGGTGGCGCTGTTGCATCACACCTCCAGCACTGGTCAAAATCCTGTCCCCCCCTTTGTGTGTGTGTGTGTGTGTGTGTTCTCCTGCCTTGTGATCTGAACTACCTGGGATAAATGTAAGACTAACCCTGTGGCACTGTGCTGGACAAGTGGGTGGACGGATGGATGGACGAACAGGTGTTCTTCAATTCTGTGGTCGGTGAGGTTTGGCATAATTAGCGTTGCATAACATGGCAGATAAACCGTAAGTGAAATAAATAGCAGTGCAGTCTGCCATCATTAAGGATGCTTATCTCTGCAAATCTGTCTTCCTCCTGTCCCGCAGAGTACAGGAAGCTGGGGAACATGACGGGAACAGTGAAGAAACACACCCCCACCCTGAGGGCCCTGCAAGTGCTGTATCAGCGCATGAAGTATGAGTATGACTTTTACTACTTCGTCCGGGACCAGTTCCATCTACTGAAGAAGAAGATCGGCCTGAAGTCGGCCTCAACCCAAATGCACCAGCCGAGCTTCCTGCTGAACCTACCCTTGACTACTCAGGAGCCAGAGGAGGAGGAAGAAGAAGAGGATGATGAGGAGGAAGAAAATATAGAGTTGGATGATGCCCACAGCTGGTTGGTGCAACCCTAAACAGTCCCACCCCCAAAAGAGGTGGGGCCACCATGGGAAGCTAGACTGTGATTGGACATTTTTCCCAACTAGGCGTATCCAGGCAACAGATCTGTATTATTACAGATGGTCCTTAGCATCTGCAGAATGCAAGAATCTTCATAGAGGTGTGAAGATTGCAGCAGAGTGCATACTACCCATTAACCATGAATATTTAAACAAAAGATCCATTTTGTAAGGAAATCATACAGATTGTCTTGTCCAGGTCTAATCTGGCAAGATGTACAGGGTTTGGACACTTTGGACTAGATTGCCAATATTCGCTATGGGGAGGCTGCAGCTCTGGGCAAGGTGCTGAATTTTCTGGGCCAGGAGGCGTATAAGGACACCTTCTTGGGAATCGCTGTGTTTGGTTTCCCCCAAAGGCAATCATTTCAGCGCGGCGTGCTTGTTGAAATGCAAGTGGAGTGCTGGTGTTTTGGGGGACTTACTTAAAGAAGGAGTACAGCGTGGCTCCTGTAGTGAATGTGCATTTCAAAGGAAAAAAAAGTGATGTGAACAATTATCACTGAAAAGATGTGTGCAGCAAAGTTGGTGCTGCTCACATAGGATTTAGATGCTGACTATCCTCTAATGACAATACATTATGTAAGAAAATATCCACTAAGCAAATTAATAATACAGCAATTCATTCAGGCAAATAGTGAACTTAATTGCTTTATGCAACAGCAATGCTTACACATTGAAAACCCCATTTTCCTTTTCATGGTAGAGAGAGAGCACTCTTTGTGATGGTAGAGACCAAAAATCCTACTCAACAATGAAAAACTATTAACAATAAAAAAAACTGCTTGTCTCCATGGCAGCAAATGACCATCCTGGTCTATTAAACTGACCCAAACTCAATCCAATGTATAATATTTTGTAAGACAAGCTGATTTATTGTACAGCTTCTTCATCTTGCCCATTAATTGGCTGTGCATTGATCAAACTTTTTGTTCTCACGTTTCTTGTAAAAAAAAAAGTATGCTATTAAATGAATTAGCTTGCATCTATAACAGCTTGCATATGACGCCAGTAAAACAGTGTTAACGCATGTAAATACTCATGTCGTACATCACAGCAGTTGAACAAATTGTTTTTTTTCTTTTACTATTTATTAAATGTATACATTGCATTTTCTCAGGAAAAAAATGGAAAATATATTTTTCAGAATGTATTTTGGCAATCGCGGTATCAGATACTGTTCTTGTAGCACCTTGAAGAGTTAAATTCTGTCAGGGCTCCTGTTTTCAACAAAAAATGATATACGAGAGCCATTGAATAAAACATCATTGCTATCATTTGTCTATATTTTAAATTCAAGTTTCAGCTTGACATAATCAAACCATTATGTTTGATTGTTACACAGTGATGTTTTGGCAAACAAAAATTTGCCACCTAATTCACTGTTTCATCACTTCCTCTTAACCACCTGTTACTCTGTGTTTATTCCTTTCTTTGTTTGAAGCAAAGATACTTTGACACCTGTGTAGAATCACACAAAAGAAACTGTTTCAAGCAAATTAAAAATAAATTCGACAAAGAAACAAAAGGCAGAGGTAAACACTGAAATAATCTAAAAGCTGTTTTTTACATTTACAGTAATTACAGCAATTTTGAAAGATTTGTTTAAATCAATAAACTAGTAAGAGAAGAATTTTATGACCTCATGATCACCTTAACATTATTCTCTGCTTTCTGTCACATCAGGAATTGCACTTGGGTCACATGGATGAAACCAGACACCTGTTAAATATAAGAACATTCACATCAACTTTTTTAGCTTTTATTCATCGAATTCAGAGTGACATATATGGCTATTGTGCCAAAAATACAGGTCAAAAAGAGCACAAATCCCTACATGCATTTTGTCAATCGCCTGTGTACTTATATCACTAGCTATGTTCATGTTATGTCGATAAAGACGCAGAGTTTGATTCCCAGGGAATTTTTGCTAAATTTTTGTGCCATACTTTGCAAAAAAAAAAAAAAACACTTTATCCTTAGCAAACGTAAGTTTTATTCTAACATGTTTAGAAAAATTACATTTCATTTTACATCACCTTGCATAGGACAAGTTGATACAGAAAATGGATGGTTTGGTGTTTAAATTCATGACACTATAAAATCATTTTACATATATCAAGCCATCACTGTAGTATTAAAACTATTAAAGAAACCGTCACAGGATGTGTTAATTGTGGGTAATATTCTGCGACAAGCTCCAGACCCCCCATAACCCTGCTTAGGACAAGCAGGAACATAAAGTGGATGGATGGATTCCGGGAGAGGTTCTGGACTAGGGGTGAGCATTTCAGGGTGCATTACTAGTCGAATTTCGGCAGTCGTTAGTCAATTAATAATATTTGATTAACCTTGTTCCAACCCTTTCCTCCTGCCTCGTGCCCATTGCTTCCGGGATAGGCTCCGGACCCCCCGCGACCCAGTAGGATAAGCGGTTTGGAAAATGGATGGATGGATGGAACCCTTTCCTCAGCACACACAGAGAAATGTATATGGAATATGGATCAAAATATTTCTTTCTATATAAAATGAGATTTTACTCATCACGGCAAAAGGATAACATAAAACGTTAAAAGTAGCTTCAATAAATAACACGGAAACAAATTAAATTAGATTGAAGAGAAAGCTCAAGTATACAATTCCAGGCAGTGAAGTTTAATACACTGCAGTGGGCAGTTATAGTGCATGATGATTTCATTTGAAATCTTTGTGATAAATATTATGATATTAAAAAAAAAAAGACTGAAAGGCAAGTCAGTAGTTTGCATTCTGGTTATCTTGTCATCATTTTTACCGACAACCATGACAATCTAAACGTATATATAAAATTAACCGCAGCAACGTCATCAGATTCTGTGACACAAATGACACAAAGTGCATATTTATCATCTCTATGGAATCCTAAATATTTCCACACAGCGGAATAGAAATGTCTTCTGGTGACCAGTTCTTGTTCACTTATTGGCTTCACTCAATTTTGTTAAATTTCTCACAAACTCACAAAATATCTAATTTATTATTCTACTTTATGATTTTTTTTTTCTATTTTATACATATTCTTGAATATTCCACAATGCTGACTCATCCCTACTATAAACCCTTGTGACACTGCAGAGGAAAAGCAGTACAGAGCAGTGTTTCCCAACCCGATCCTCGGGAACCCTCAGACGGTCCACATTTTTGCTCCTTCCCTGCTCTCAGTACTGAATACCTGGTAGGGTGGCATTGGGAGCTAGGGGAGAGCAAAAATGTCATCGAGGGCTGGGGTCTGAATAAATGAACGAATGTACGAATGAATGAATGGATGGATGAATGAATGAATGAATGAATGAACGAATGAGCTGTAAGACCTTACTATGTGAATGTCAGGGATAAAACAAAGCTCCCAGTGTTTTGAAAGGCAGAAGGACTCCATTGTCTAACCAGTCACAGCTTGGCTGGTGGAGGATGCTCATTCAGACACTGTTGCACCAGTTGTAGTGCGTCAAGAGCAGTGCCCCAGCTCAGGGTGATGCCCCACCCTCCATGCCCATAGTTGTGCACCACGGGCACCCGATGCCCCTGAACGTGAAGCATTTCCGTCTCTAGCCTCAGGTTCCGTCTTCCAGGTCTCAGGCCAACCTGCGCCCCTTGGAACACAGCACCCCTTAGAGAAGGTTCCAGAAGGCAGCAGCGCTCCATGATGCCCTCGCTCTCTTCAGCGTCCGTCTCCAGGCGCCAGTCGCCAATCTGTCTGGTGCCTCCCAGGGTTACACCAACCATACCAGGGAAGATGTACGTCTGTCCGTCACTGACCCGGACAAAATGCTTCAGCCAGGGAGCTTGGACCTTCAGGATCTGGCCCCGAACCGGGTACACTTCTGCATCCCCAACCAGGTCCCGGGCCCCCAGACCTGAACAGTTAATGATGACATCATACCTCTGGCCCAGCTGATGGAGGTCAGTTACTTTCTCATGTTTTATCTGACCACCAGCCTTTATGAACCTGAAAGCAGTAAATTAAACAGTAAATAAGTTGGATGTGTTTGACATTGTGTATTTCTCTAGCCTGAAGAGTAGAATAAGTTAATCTACAATGCCTGTCTGGACAGCACGCAACAAGTAATGACAAAACATGTTTTATAACGAATTATACGAATTAATATCTGCTGTTAATTTTTCATCTTCCCTGAATACCTTCTGATGCCTTGCTCACGTTGGCTTTGTCTGACCACTGAAATAACGTTTCTTCCTTCACTTGGCTGACCAAGAGAATTACATGAATGTGACTGTTTCAGAAGAAAACTGGGTACAATTCCCTAGATTGTGGCCATCCATCCATCCATCCATCCATCATCTGCCGCTTGGTCCGGGATCGGGTCGCGGGGGCAGTAGCCTCAGCAGGG
>JAODJX010000027.1:17761814-17779504 GCA_026776945.1 Isichthys henryi
GAGACATGGTCTGACTCCTACTACCTAACTATATAAAGAAAGAGTTACTGAAGGTTAAATGCAGCTAACATGTCCTGATTTAAGCCAAGTACTCACACCACCACTCCAATTCGTCTCAGCCACCATTGCTCTGGCAGGAGCGCTGGAGCCAGTCAGAGTAACGGAGAGTGAAGCTGGAACGAACCATTTTTCTGGGCTGGGGGGGGGGTATCTATACTAGTTATTAAAATATTACATCTGAATGGTTTTTCATATTTTAATACTGTCTCACATAAACAGCATGAACTGTCAAAAAAGTTAGAAATCTTTAGAAATCTTTGGGGGTGCTTTTATTCATTTTGGGGGTGCTGAAGCACCCCCAAAAATGGGCTAAAATCGCCCCTGGATGTTATGCTATAAATAGCTGACTATATATTAATGAACTAAATTTATTTAACAAATAAAATACATTCTTGGCGATTACGTAACTTTAAAAGACAATTCGAGAATCGGTTCTGCTTTGTGACTAATGTGCTGTCCAAAGGTTTGTCAACATTGGAATAAGATCGTATGGAATTAAAATATAGTTTTTAAATGGTCTTGGTTGTTTTTGCTCGATCTCAAAGAAGTAAAAATATTTGTTGAGGCCTGTATATTTTACATTATGGGACACGGTATCGCATGTTTGCATTTGTTCTAATAAGCAGGACATTTGCACACGTTCATTTCAATTCATATGTTAAAAAGGCATATATGACACGTAAGATACTATCGCTAGTCAATCAATATCAGGGAAATTATTCTTTTTTTGAAGCATTATTTACATTGTCATTAATTTCTTTTCTTCATATAATACACTGGGCTATCCCATAATACTCGGACACCATACATATAAACTATAAAATCCTCACCAAAATCCTCTCGAAAAGAGTGGACCTCTCGGATTGCTAGAAAATACCGAACCCTTTCTGTGACGTAAGGGGACGAAGTTCCCTTGTGCTGTCCGGGTAAGGTTATGGTTCGTGTCACGCCACGCACGTGACAGGGGTATATATGTCAATATGTGAAGTGAAATGACATGAAAACATTTTCAGATTTAATAAGGGATAGAGTACTTCATCAGATTAATAACAATCGTGAATTTGGGAGTCATGTGGTAGGAAGAGTGGAAATGATTAACATTTTTTAACCGCTTAACGTTTAATATACAGCCATTTACACAGGCGAAAACCCAGCATTAGAACGATACTAAATACTGAATGAATACTTGTCCCACTTTGTTTGTCTGCGTGTTTATTTATTTACATCTTTATGCTATTTGCTTATTTGAATATTGACTTCTATTATACTACACAGAGCTATTTTACTTAATTCTCTTTTTTTAAGTTTTGTCTTGATAATATTATACGTTTAATATTTAATGTTATACGATAATATTATAAATTTACGTTTAATTATACGTTTACGCCCAGTTTGTTCTTATGTTTTATAGTATTTTTAATTGACGCGTCAGGCCACCAAAAGAAACTCCTTGTACTTTTTGCACTTGGGGAATAAAAATTCCGATACTGAATGACTGAGTGATTGAATGAATTGAATAATGCGTGATGAGTGAATGAGTAAACGAACGAATAAGTGAATGAATGAATACTATATGACAGAGGTCCCATATGAATCGATCAATAGCAAGATAAATTTGTTTTTAGCAACATTATTTAATGAACAAAGTATATTGTGTTTTAGGATTCCTTTTCGTAATGTATTTTTATTTCTTGCTATTTTAAAATTATTCTTCAAGTGCACCCAATAATCGCAAGAAAGGGAGAGGGCTTAACGTTTTTTTCCCATGAAATCTCGCGAGAATGTTAAAGTATCGCGGCCATTTTTTTTTTTTGCAAAGGTAAGGTCCTGGAAGCTTTGTTACGAGCATTTTATTTTCGAGTAATACTGTTTACCATAAACCAAAACATCACGAAAAACTTTATGTAGTTCCTAATTTATTATATTTTGTGAAATTCGAGTTAGAATTTGCGTACATCTACATCTCGTAAAATATTATTTTGAAGGCATATGTATGGCGCTTGGTTTGAATGCGACATATAGACTAGTTAGCTAGCATGCTACCTGCTCTAGTTTGTCGCAAACGGCATTAGCTCGTTTTTTACTTCCTACTTTTCTACATAAACTTGTACTCTAAAAAAATCTTAGCGAGTTAATTATTATTTTGCCATAGCAAATAATAATAGTAATTTACTAATAAGTCTCGTAGCCGTTTAGCAGTAAAAAATATTGTTGTGGTAACATGCCGCTATGTTACCCAACTGGCCCGGTTTACAGTTCTTGTGTAAATAAACTCGATAACGCCCAAAAATATGATTGCTTAGCAAGGTGACCATTTGTGTTAAACCCGGCTCATATAAAACAATAGTCATGACTGTTGTTACTATTAAAATTATTAAAGCTATCGTTTATTTGGTTACACACTTTCACAACTTTGCGTCGATACAATGTTGAGTCAGTAATTAAGCATGAGCTTTAATGGCAAAATGAATATCGGTGATACCTGGTGTTGTATGCCTCATAGTGTTTTATGTTTGTTGCATTAAATAGGCGAGGAAGTTTACATGAAGTTGCATGTGGAGATGACAAAGCTCTGCTATGTAAATGCCCCCGAGCGTGGGAATTTTAGGCGTGGATATTGTGGTGTCCGATCCAGCAGTATTCCACCCAAAGGAACTACATAGGCAGGTGGTGTGGGGAAAACAACAGTGCTGACCCACTTTCGGTTTATACATCTCATTTCTCGCATACTTGCCTTACTGAAAAATAAGCAACACCTTAGTATTTATTATGAATAATTTGGCTGTTCTTTGCTTGAGATTACAGAATTACCTCGCCTTGTTTTTCATATTTTCCAAGCAGGGATTACTGGAATCAAAATGATAGTTTGTGCTTTCCTAGTTTTGTGCTATTGCATCAATTATTCTGATATGTTCTGCATGCAGTTGATTAATATCTGGTCACTGAAATGGATATGATCACTTTTCCAATGTGTGTCTAAGATTTGTATGCCAAAGCCGAACCTTTCTGTATAATTTGACTGATTGCGCTAAGCACACAGCCTCACTGAATGAGACAATTTTATACATCTTTAGATGTCTTTTAGATAGTCTAGGTGTCTTTCTAACAATTTGGGGCAGGTCCCAAATTACACAAGAAATATGCAGAAAATAACCCCTGTTACATGGACCAGTTGTCGCCTGTTCCCTGAGGACCCAAGAGTGGAAAAGGAAAGGGAGAAAATGTTGGTATTTCTGCATTAGCTCCTGAATCACCATGGACACTGCGCAGAAATAGATTTCCTTTAGTTCTGTAGATTTTTTTATTGTTTTTAATGGTGGCAGCTTGGCAACTTTAAAGCATGTCTACCGGTAAATTTGTCATTTAAGGATGGTATTAATTGCTGTTTTGCTTTCATTAGTTGATTTGCTACCCATTCTTATTAGGATAGCTAAAGCTGAGTGGATTTCCTGTACCAGTGCTCATTGTGAGGAGTTGGCCTCTCATGTCTGCCTGGGATGTTGAACATTCCATAAAAATGTCCTCATTCTCTTAGTGTGATGAATTTACTTGGTTTTATGTTTTTTTTATGTTGTCTAACACAAAGCTGTGTGTTTAGTTGCAATTTTTTACATGGTCTCAAAACCACATGTGTAATTGGATTCAATGGTATTTTTTTCCTTCCCGTCATTGCGATTGACTTAATCTGTGTTTGTAGGTGATTATACATATTTAAGAATCCCTCATCTTCGCATAGCAGGATGGCCGTCCCCTCCACGTCGCATTTGGCTATCCATTCCAAAGCACACAAGGACACCATCTTGAACAAATTCGATAAGCTGAGGAAGAAGGAGCTGCTTTGTGACATAACGCTGATCGTGGAAGACGTCCACTTTAAGGCCCACAAGGCTCTGTTGGCTGCAAGCAGTGAATATTTCTCCCTGATGTTCACCACCGAGGGCCACGTCGGCCAGTCCATATACAAATTGGATGGTATGGCCGCGCAGATCTTTGGCACCGTGCTGGAGTTCATTTACAGCGCCAGTGTGTCTGTGGAGGAGAACGCGACAGAGCAGCTCCTGGCTGTGGCCCGACTCCTCGAGGTCAGTGACCTGGTGAAGGCGTATGCCGATTCTCAGAGCATCATCCCAGCGTGTGATCCTGCAAAGCCTACCGGTGACCCCGGAGCGGGCTCAGAAAAGCCCAAACGCAAGAGGGGTCGTCCAAGAAAAAACGTGACCATTCTGGAGATGCCAGGGACACCAGCACCTGAGTTAAACACTGGAGCGCAAGCCAGTCCAAAGGGCGACAGGAGTGATCCGGCTGCTCTCGGCTCTAAGGACAATGGGGAGGCGAAGGCTGAGGGAGACGTGGTGGACCGGGAAGCCAGCATGGAGTTTCCTCAAGATGCAGACGCCGACTACAACCCCAGGGCGGGACGCAGCCGATACAGCAAACGCAAAATTAAGCCACCAACCAAGTTAAGAGGGTATCGCATTGGAGACGACTCATCAGAGTCTGGAGAGCCGGGAAGAAGAGGGAGAAGGCGGAAATACCCTAACACAGAGGCCCGCTGCGAGGACTGTGGGAAGGTCTTCAAGAACCACCTCTTTTTAAAGATACATCAGAGGACTCACACAGGTAAGGGTTTCTCTCATGAAGGGCCCGAGTGTTTGCTTATGTTTGTGCAGTCATGTTATTGCAAACCAGATGTCTCTCCTACAGTGCATCACTTGACTTGTGATAGACGTAACAGTGTCTTGACCCAATATTTATTCTGAAAATACAGGCGAAAAGCCCTTCCGATGTTTTGTGTGCACAAAGGGATTCACACAGAAGCACACGCTGCTGGTCCATCAGCGCATGCACACGGGGGAGAAGCCCTTCATCTGCACCGTGTGCTCCAAGGCCCTGTCCACCAAACACTCCTTGCTGGAGCACATGAACCTGCACACAGGTGCCGTATGCTTCATTTGGCTTGCTTCCAGAAGAATCTCTGTGGTTAAAAGTTTGCTATGGGTCTCAGGATATGAAGTTGAAGGATGCAGGATGCAACGAACAGAATGTTTTTAGGTCTTCAGCAGAATTTTTAGATAATATAAGAAACGGCCCGTTTGGTGTGTTCAGGGCATGCAATGCCCTGTGACCCCAATGTGACTGAATGCTCTGTGATTTTGCAGAGCAGAAATCATTCAGCTGCGATCAGTGTGGGAAGACGTACAGTCAGAGGAGGCAGCTGAAGAGCCACTACAGGGTGCACACAGGTTGGGGTCCATCAGACTTCACATCTGCGTTCCCATGGAGATGGCAGGTGTTGTCTTGTGTGATGTAAACTCTTTTGGTTTTGGTTTTGCAGGTAAACCTTTACCAGAGTGTGTGCACTGCCATCATAAATTCATGGATGCGGCTCAACTTAAGAAACATTTGAGGACACACACTGGTAAGATGTGCCTTTTCAGTGTTGTGGAAATACAGTAAAAAGTGGCTTCTCCTTTTTATGTCGGCAAGACGGTGATTTATGTTTAGTCTTTTGAAGCAGTGCTTTGTGTTTCTGGTTCCTTGAGCTCAGCGTCTTCCTATGCTCTTGTTTTTCATCAGGGGAGAAGCCTTTCACCTGTGAGATTTGTGGGAAGTGCTTCACAGCCAAGAGCTCCTTGCAGACCCACATCAGGATCCACAGGTGAGTGGTGCTTGAGCAGATATTAACATCCAACCAGCTTCCTGAAACAATGTCATGTGACGTACAGGGGATCCTCGGGTTATGTCGTCTCGACATACGACATTTCGAATTTATGACACTCCCATAAAAACGTAAAAAAAATTGAGAAGTGACTGTTTCGACTTACACCAAAATTCAGGTCACGTCACTGTCGTAGGAACGGAACTGTCGTAACCCGAGGACTCCCTGTATGTATCTTCTGGACTTTAACCATGGAAGCTGCAATTCATCGTTCGCTTAATGAAAGAGGAGTATATTTAACTTGCGAACCCCTCCCCTTGTGCTCTCTCTCTCTCTACAGGGGGGAAAAGCCTTACGTGTGCAGCATCTGTAATAAGTCTTTCTCAGATCCTAGTGCAAGAAGGCGTCACGTGGCTTCCCACACGGGAAAGAAACCCTTCACATGCCCTTTCTGCAGCCTGTCCTATGCCCGCTTGGACAACCTCAAAGTTCACACCAAGACCCACAACAAGGAGAAGCCAGTAGAGGCCCCTGAACCCGCGGCCACGGAGGTGGTCGGTGCTGGGGCCGATGAGGTCCGTAGCATTCTGCAGCTCCAGCAATATCAGCTGCCGGCTTCGGGGGAGCAGGAGATCCAGCTGGTGGTCACCAGCGAGGTGGACAACATCAACTTCGTGTCTGGACAGGAGCAGGACATCAGCATCATCACGAGTGAGGCCTCTGAGGGCATGGGGGCTCTGCTGGGGCAGCCCTCTCAGCAGGTGCCGAACCTAGCTCTGGTCGCTTCTGGGGAGCCGGCCCAGCAGATCCAGGCAATCGGAGTTCTGGAGGGCCAGCCCGAGCAGATGCAGGTCATCACCCTGACCCGGGAGGCCATGGAGCACCTGCAGGCTCATCACGGGCCGCCCCAGCCACTGCCCGTGCCACCGCGGCCCGTACAGCACCTGCACGTGATGCAGCAGCAGCCCCTCCCACAGCTGCCCATGTCCCGCGAGGCCCTGGCCCAGTCGGTGGCCATCGGCCGGGAGCAGCAGGCTCAGGCCATCCACATCAGCGGCCAGAGCACCCAGCCCATCTCCATCAGCCAGACCACGGAGCAGATCCCCAGTCACCAGATCCAGGGGCAGACGTTCCAGATACAGGCAGGTACTGTGTCCTACCTCTACACCACCAGCCTGGCCCCACAGAACTGAAAGAAGCTCTTCGGTGCTCTCTAGTGACTCACCAAAATACCTGAGCTGTCGCCCTTCGCAAAATGAGTCCTTGTTTCTATGAAGATCTTTTCAATGTATTTTTGTAGAGTTTTGTACTGATAACTATCCCCATTTGTACACAGAGTAGTCTTCAATAAAAAAAATATATAGAAAATTGACTAAGCATGCCTAAGGTTGGTGAGGAAGTCCATCCATTAGTGGCCACCAGACGCGTCATTTTCTCTCTACCTCAGCCGTCACTAATTTTAGCAAAGCTTTTAGTCGTGGATGTGAATTCACCTAGTGCCCCAGTTTTCCATCCATTCCTGATGGACATCATGTCCTCTGTAGACGAGCATCCCCTACCCCTCACCTAAGGAAGATGGAGATGCTTTCGAGTCTTTGTGAAAGTTAACCTGTACATTTTTCATGTCTGTAAATCAGATAAAAGATGAACTAAACTCTGTACTGTTTGATTTATTTGATTTGTGAGGGTGTGCTTGTCCCAGTTAATCTGAGGATAAGCTTTTGTTAAGATTTATATACCAGACATTCTGAGCATTCCTCCGTTGAATCTACTTTTGTGATTTCATTAAATAGAGACAATGGATGGTTTTAATGAGTTTGCTGTTCCTTAAGCTGTGGGCTGTGATCTGCAGGTGACAGTCAGGCATTTTAGAAGTAGCTGTGACATACAGCCGAACATTGACTGTGTTGAGTTTCAGCCGAGGATCGATGGGACTCTGTTGCTGTGCGGAGGGTGCTTGCTTTTTCCACACGCAGCTCGTGTTGTGGGCATTGGGAACAGATCGGGTCTCACCATCTGTTCCCACAGCCCTTATTTAGCTTGAGCTGAGAGAGGAGTTTAGAAGAGCCAATGCGTGGGGGTGGGTCCACTGGGGGCTGTGTCCGTAAGCGACTGGGACCCTGGGGGTGGTTTTGAAATCATTTTTAGCTTTTTGGAACAAATACACATAGTCAAACAGCGTCTGACACTAAAACATGACACACAACATTCTGAGTTGCAGTTTTTCCTTATAGATAGAGAACAATATGGTGTGAGTTTCCTTCACTGGTCAGTAGAAGCTCACAGTTTTAGGTCTCTGCAGAAGGACACTGAGGCTGTTTGATCCAGGGTCTGCGTCGACTCGGCCTTGGGCGCCACACTGGACGGAGTGAGATGTCGGGCGGGTGGCTGGTTTGAGGTGCTCCACCGACCCTAAAACAGGTGGTCGCCAGGCCACGCGGTCAGTGTTGGCTGTTGCCAGGTAACGGAGGCACCAATTCCCTAGCTAGGGGGATGGGGGATACTGACCTGCTGAAGTGGATTGGGTGCTGAGTGTCATTCTGGAGAAAGGAGTCCTATTCTGTCCTTTAGAAAGACAGGAAGAATGTTAAACTTTTGCAACTACATGTAAAAGAAAGCACACGGGGAAAAGTCACAACATTACATTCCCCTCAACAGAAGCAGACGATTCATGCTAATGTCAGATTTAGCGAAGGTCTGTAGTGCCCGCTGCTGGCTGGGTTTTGGTACCTGAATGGGGGCCGCCTCTGTACTCAGCTGCCTCGGTGTCGGAGAGCTGGTTCCGGAGCCCCTGCACCCGGCGGAAGGCATCGAGTTTCAGCCGTCGCTCCTGTAGCAGCTGGGCCCTAACCTTAAAAATCAGGGGGAGCGAAGGGTGTGTGCGGAGAGCGCCCCCTGCTGAATCACCCGCACGCGGTCCAGGGTGAGCTAAAACGCCGGGATCTTAAAGGGCCAGAAGAGTCCTGTCTGTCTGAATAGTAACGGCTCATCCTGCCTGTCATGTTAATTTGAGCCGCGCTTCATATATACCGGAAGAAGAGCCAGTTCCTTTGGTAGATACAGCAGGGGTACTATGGTGATATGGAAGGTAGCATCAATGCACTTATACTATCTTTAATATCTTTAATATAATGGTTAAAAATGACCCCTTCCCCTGCTCCTTCTGAGCAAGTTCCACACGTTCAGCTCACGCTTTGCATGACTGCCAGGCAATAACGTCTCAGTTTCCTGTCTCGTGCCTCCCACCTGTCTGATCTCCTTCTGGCTGCGCAGCTGCTGCAACTGGTTGGCCCGACTGCTCCTCTGCAGCTGTGCATCCAGCTCTTCCAGCTGTTGCTGCTTGTCGCCCGTGTCCCGCTGCAGCCGCTCCAGGCTCAGCAGGCGTGCCCCCTCCAGGCGCTGCTGGCCCAGTGCCTGCTGGGCCAGCTGTTGCTCTGCAGCCTGTAATCGCTGCCTCTGCAAGGACGATGAGGGATGAGCTGTAAGGGCCACTCCTGCTGACACACGAGTCGTGACACGCTAGCATCTGCAAATGCTGTCAGTGTGCGTTTCTTAATCTCAGATGCTCAACATCTTTTGTAAACTTTGCTAATACACAACAGCTATGTATGTCGTTCTAGATTAAAATTAATGTGAATAAAATATACATAATCCAGCTATTGACTTAATCTTGCTTGTTTAGATGTGTTTTGGGGTGGTTACATGATCTACTGCTTACTCTACTGTCAACTCTACGGCCTACTTCATCCTGAAGCCTACTGATCTTCCTGTAAAGAAATGTTCTCCTTGTTCTGATCTAAACTGCTCTGACAACAAACAAATTTGTCCTTTCATATATTTTGAAGTCTGTGCTAACCAGGGTCGACTTTTTCTGTCTCCGTCAAGATTTCGTGCTCAGGTCATTTAAGGTGAGCATCCTAAATATTATCTTCATCACTCAAGCTGAAAGGTTATTACTCAAAGGCCAAACTACAGTGTATCCGTGCTGTGATCACCAGAGAGTGCAGCTGCTCTGTGGCGTCGCTGTGCGCCTCACGGTCCTGCTCCAGGGCCGCCCTCACGGACTCCACTTCCTGTTTGAGCAGGGCCACTTCCTCTTCGGCCATCATCTTCACCTGCTGGCCTTCCCGCTGATACAGCAGTGCTTCCTGCACAAGGAGGTGGGCCAGAACTACACAGTGCCCTAAATCAGCAGCAGCCACCTGCACTGCAGAGCTACATTTACTACGGTACAATTTTGTAGTCACTGTTTTCAGAAAATGTTGAAGCATCACACAGGTAAGCTTGTAATATGCCTACTATCTGTGCAGTGCACCAATATTTAGTAAGCATTGCAAAGTATTTGTCCATTAAGCTTATAGTAAGTAGTTTGTTTAATACAGGTCCGCAGAGCCTTTCCCAGGAGTCAGTGTATACCTCCTTACACTTGTGGATGTTAGATCAGCACAGACCATTGAGGGCCTGACCAAGGCTGACATTCCATTCCCTCCATCCCACTGACCTGCTGGAACTGGTGTAACTGCCGCTGCAGCTTTCCCTGTATGGCCACCTGTTTCCACCGGTGCAGGGTCTTCAGCTTGCAGAGCAGGCCTGCCAGGTGGCCATTTTCTTCCCACGGGTCCTGCTGTTCTTCCTGCTGTCCGGGAAACAGGTGTTGATCACACTGATTATTAACGTTGACGTTTAGGTGCAGATGACTAACGTCCGACTCATTGATGTGCCACACAATTGTTCTCCAGTCTCCCTTGACAATTGAGCCAGCTATCTTTAGACCGTGGTTCTAAGTGCCATGCTATCTGTTGGTCCATCACGATGTGAAGCTCAGAAACGATCAGATTTGAAGGTTTGCTAGATGGGCTAAGCTCCTTACCACTTTCAAAGCAGTCTGCAAAGCCCCATCATCCTCTGTGGTGCCTGGCTTCCTTTTCAGCTTGTTGATGCTCTCCACACCTTCCCTCCGGACTCTGGTGACCAGCTGAGTCATATCTCGGTCCGTCCTCACGTGACTCTCATCCAACCTTGACTGTTCGTTAGAAGCAACAAAGGTTAGTTGATCTCAAGTCAATCCACTACTCGCCCTGTTTGAGGATTTCAGCTTAATGATCGACCAGCTTTTGTAATGCTTGACCATGAATTTACCATTAGACAATCTTTTGTCAAACACTGAGCATTGTTCATACAATTTACTCTCCCTGACACAGCGTGGCCAAGTAAGACTTTAGACAAGCTAATAAACTTGACATTGGGAGACAGACAGGATGGGCTACCTCACCTTTAACTGACAACAGCAGGAGATGAGATATTGGACCAGTGCGTCGTAGCGCCGGCGGTGCTGAGAGTTTAGCCGCTCCTGCAGCCCCCCGCTGTTATGTTCCGCCCTGGCCAGCCGTGCTCGCAGTGCTGTCATCTCTAGCATTGTCGTGCGTGTGAGCTCAGCAAAGTGGGACAAAGGGAGGCCCTGCAAGAGGACATACAATAGACACCTTAAGCTGTATACAAGTAAGGCCTGGATTCTTCCCCATTGTGCTTCTGTGAAGGATTATAATTAATGTATTTGCTCTGCAGGACTCATCCATGAAACTTGATCATTATGAACCACACCTGCTCAGAGGTCTTCTGATGTTTCTGCAGATCCTCAAACACTTTCAAATCCTAGAATTATCATAATTATGGTAAATATGGGCAACCAAGGGCCACAGTTAAAAATCCCTCAAAGATCATAAATGGTTATTGGAGTTGTTTCAATTAAATTAAACGAAAATGTTCAAGTGGAAAGATTATCATCATAATCATCATTGTGATATCATATTATTAGAAATAATAATGTCTAAATATCTAATGGCATATTAAGGTAGCCCTAATGCCTCTCCTTACCAGACCCACATGTTTGTACCTGTTCTCTCTGGAACAGCATCTGGGTCACGTGCTGCAGCAGGTTTTCATAGAACAGGGAGTAGGCCTGGAAATTACTGCGTTCCCGTCCCATGACGGCACACCCCAGAGCCGTGAGGCACTCTTGCAGATGGGTCTTGGCAAGCGTGAGCTGAAGAACATATCATCTGGTCTGTGCGTATTTTTGATCTGGGAACCACTAAGAAATGCCCTCGCTTGACTCTGTAGGTACAATACATGGTCCAAGAAGATTTACCTTCCCCTCAGTCTCCTCACAGCCGTCCATGAGCTGCTGCATGAAGTTTTCCACTATCTGTGGCCGTTCAGGAGAGAAACACTGCTTCATAGAAGGTCTTTTCCATAAGTCTAGTTAGAAGAAAACCAGACAGACAGCTGGCTTAGATAAAGCATTTGTGCTACAGTTTAGTCATTTATACAAAACTGGGTGATGTACAACCCTTGTATGTAGTACTGAAGCACCTTAATTCTACATGCAGACTAGAACCCTGCATGGGTGTGGGTACATCATGGATACCCGACGGGTAATCCACGACTTTCAATGGAATGGGTGAAAAATATCCTAAAATTAACTTTCCAGGTATAGGTACGGGCGGAAATTATTAGGGCGTGGGTGGACCCATTGGCAAATGTGTTTTAAAAATAAGCAGGCTATAATTTTATATATTTTTTTTAAACACACTTGTGAACGTGTATTCACAATCGTTTATCCTATTCGGGGCCACGGGGTTCCTAACCCTATGGGCAAAGGCGGGGACCAACCCAGGATGGAGCACCCACCCATCGCATGGCACACTCATGCACCTTTCACTTATACATGCACACCTACAGCCAGTTTGGCAACTCCAGTCTGCCTCAGCATGTTTTTGGACTACGGGGGAAAACCCACAATGACACGGGGAGAACATGCAAACTGCCATGGCAGAGACCCAAACCCTGGTACGAAAAGTGCGAGGCATCAGTGCTAATCACTGTGGCATCATGGCTTGCTCAATGTGAAAATAATCTCAAGTCAAGTGGGGCTTTATTGCCATAACAGAGGAGTTCAGTTGCAGGTGATAACAAACTCCCAGGTTCACAGTGCAAGATACAGACAGAGAGAGGTTAATGGGGGTTCATGACCTTAAGGGCAAATAGCAGGACTCTGCACAACAAGGGGTTAAATATAAGACTACAGGGACAATACATGCAGGTAAAATACAAGACTAAGTGCAGTGATGCGATGCATGCAGGGGATATTTTAAGGTACAAAAAACAACCCGAGAAAAATGATCGAATGCTGCAGCAAAAAGTAGCAACGGACTGCAATTAACAATAAAGTGACCATCTGGAACTGGGGGGCATAAATGCAGTAAACAAAAGAAAACAAATTGATCTGAGAAGATGCAAGAGGACCCAAAGGAAGTGCTCCTTTAGGAAATCTACCTAAACAAAGAGAAAATGCAAAATGCCCCACGAAGAGAGCTGAGGCCCACATCTACACAGACAGTAAAAAGGTCTTCATGTGTGTTTGCGAATTTTGGGCAGACTGAGTACCAGTAGGAAGCCCCCCGCTGAGGCGCGCTCGCTCGGATATGACCAGGGTCAGCTCCCTGCGAATTCTGC
The DNA here is from genome assembly GCA_026776945.1 of Isichthys henryi. Lineage (NCBI taxonomy): Eukaryota > Metazoa > Chordata > Actinopteri > Osteoglossiformes > Mormyridae > Isichthys > Isichthys henryi. The sequence goes on from JAODJX010000027.1 coordinate 17,775,049, forward strand.
TCTGTGCCGCAGCAATCAGGTCACACTCCGTGTGCTCCAGCAACCTGCCAAGCTGAGTGGTCGAAGTCAGTGAAATCACAGCTTCCATTGTAACACAGGAATAACACTGCAGTGAAATGACAAAGATCCATAAACTCAAAGCAGCAAGTGCCTGAAGAGCACAGTGACTCTGATTACGTCACTGTGATGTTTAAACCTACAGCAATGTTAAAGGACTTTTTAAGGTATCATGGTAAATAAGTTTAAGGTTGATTATAGGATTTTATAAAGGGGGGGAGGCATAAAGGAGCCAATCTATAGCCAATGATATGTTTTGAATCAGTGAGTGACAGGGGAAGGGGTGCTAATCAGCCAATCAGCTTTCAGATGAGATACCACCCCTGTATTCATTGCAGTGTAATGCTGCTTCTTTCCAAACTACAGGAATAGACTTATTTTCATTTAGCGAATGCATTTCTCCAACTAAGGGTCAGACTGCTGGGTCAGCCAGTGTTCCTGAAGCAACTGGGGGTTAAGGGCCTTGATTTAGGACTCAATAGTGGCATCGCTTTCCCAGACGTAATTTGAACAACAGCAATTTCATCAGAACACAGAGTCCTAACCCACTGTGCCACACACCGGCTCAGATCAGATTATGTCATCTTTGTACATTTTAAACCATCTACAAATATTTTGTTCTGCCACCCAAAATAGTGTTTGGCAAACTGCTCAGGAAAGTGACTTTTTCCCATCGCTTTACCTGCTGTGTTTTGATGTCCACCTCGGAGGCTCCAGTGGGGAGCGGGACAGGCTGGCCCTCCGCCCACACACTCCCAAACTCCTCCTCGCTGCCCAGCTGCCGGACCAGGGTCCTCATGCTGGGGTACAGAATTTCCTCTCTGCGGGACGAGAACAATTAACAGAACGTGTTTGCCGGAGGTCTGGCAAAGTAGCGTGAAGTGTACTTTGTTACTGTCAGGGAAAGTCAGGAGGAGAAGCCAAATAAATGTGTAAGAGTGGGAGTACTAATATTTACAATATTAAGGTAAGCAATACTGTCGGAGACGGACGGACAATATATTGTCGCCAACAGGTGGGATTTGAGGATGTATTTGGATGCTGAAGGAGGGAGGGGGTTCTCCCCTGATATATATTGTCACTGGATGAGCAACAGGATGGGAACCTTGTTGCATATTGATGCTGATGGGGGGTGGGGAGTCCCCTTTGGAATACTTTGCCACCAACGAGACCACGGAGAAATTTCCCCATATTGTACATAAATATATGTATTTTCTAATGTATTTAACCTACGCCTTTATCCAAAGCAACAGGGTCTTGCTCAGAGGCCCGGTGGTGACATCACTCTGTTGACTCTTGGAGACATTTTGATCACAGAGCCTTCTAACCCACTGAGATACACACCTCCCCCAACATGTCTGTTGATTTTATATGACATTATTTGGAAATGTTTAGCTACGGACTTCTCACAGTGTATGACAGGCGAACACAAATGCTGAGCTATAACATCTGACCTATAGAGGCTGGAGTATTTCCTGTACAGACTGGTCGTGTTGATTTTCTCCACGTTCAGCTGGCGCAGACCCCAGTCCTCTTTGAAGCCCTCCAGCTGCTTCCAAAGCACTAGAAAGGCCTTCCTCGTTGTGTAATCGTGCAGAGGGTCCCGCCGGGGGCCCAAGGGGGTGCCCACGGACCCCGTTCCCGTGTCAGCCTCCTGGTCAGCGCAGCCCTCGGTTTCCTGTAACGTGTGTGTAGCGCAGACTTACTGCTCAGCTTTAGGTCATGGGAATTGTGGGGTAACTGGAAAAGCGTAACAGTATGGAAATGCCAAAGTTCTGCTGAATTTTCATTGTTGTCATTATGCTTTATTAGGTGGCAGATAACTAGCACTGCAGAACACATTTAATAGAATTATTAAATTTAATTACAGATTGCAATGTTAGGAAACACTGCCTGGAATAATATGCTATACAAACAGACTGCAAAGCTAACAGTGCAGTTTTATTTGCTGACATTTAACGCATTTTTTAATGTAAGAAGCATTACCAAATCATAAAAAAATGCAAAGGGAAAACTTTAAAGGTGATATATGAAGATGAAAACACTGGAATGCTTTCTCACATTATTATGTGTTAGATGTACTTGCTAAAAAGCTTGTGGCACGTGATGGGGAAGCGAAAGCAAACCCCCCCACCTCACTATGAGGACGATCCTCCGAGTCGCTTTCCACGCAAAATGGAGCGACTGCTTGCCCGCTGCTAAGGACGTCCTCAAGCAGAAGGGATACGGCCAGCATCTCACCATTGGCCGCGGTCCGACCGCGGTCACTCAGACCGCTCAGGCACAGCTGTGAGCGAAACCAGGATATAGAAAAGGCACCAAGACCGGCACACAGAAAGAGGCCCATTAACACCAGCAGCATCACAAAGGGACTGTTTCTCGCTGACTCACTTATCAAGATCGAGATATTTTATTGGTCATTGGGGGTCAAACCGATATTAAACTTCCACGAAAGGATCAGCAGCGCAGCAGCGAGAGGAGACCTGCTGATAAAGCACCAGTAATGGCTCCTCAAAAATTTATGAGAGTAGGAGCTATCTCGCTGGAGAAAATGCAGCCTTACACTATTAGTAAGTGTCGGGCAGAGCTGTTAATGATCGGCGGGGAATGGAAATATTATATCACAACAAAAAACATTAGGGCAAAGCTGTATGTGAACACAATTCGTTTGTAAGGTGCTTTTGTTAAGCAGAACTTTAAATTTGCTAAATTCGTTCATGTTTGTACTGTTACGTTGATGTAAGATTGCTTATAAATGACTGAGCTTGACAGACTGCCTAACTGGTATCACTGGATATCATGCTCATGCTCTCTTAACTACTTAAAAAAAACACTTACTGTACATAAGAGGTCCAACAGCACAGTGAAAATGAGGAAGTCTTAGACAATATTCATTTAAAGTGTAAAGCTCTGTTATTTATAAAACCGTGTTATGTGCGTTTTAATCAAGAGTGTACTATCCTGAAAATGATTACGTGTATTCCGGGGGGGGGGGAGTTATAATTCTAAAAAATGGCTCGAGGCTACAGATAAGCTGCCAGAGCCTGCCATCAGGGGACCGGGCCGGGCTACCTGCATGCACTGCTCAATGGGACTGATGTCACAGATGGTCACTGGGAACAGGCCGTGTCGTCCAATAAAGCCCCTCCAGGGGTACAGTCTTTCAGCCTGTGCAGTGACAGCACAAAGTCCAGTGCGTCTGTCAGCTCCTTCACGCTCGGACCAAAAGCTGGCAGATTTAGAGATTAGGCCCAAGAAACCGGAGATGCCTTTTCAGCGACTTAAACTGCATGCTGTAGTCGCAAAAATGATGTCTCCAGAAGGTTTCCCAAATTCTAATTGGAAACGTTTCACAGAAAAGAAACACTGCCCTCCCTCCCTGCCCGACAGTATATATTAAGTTCCATCTCCTTTTATATAGTGTACAGTACAATTAACCATCACACTTAATTTATTTAGCAGGTACATTCATTCTTTTTTGATAAATCAGGATCAGACTGTTCCTGGAGCAGTTGTGGGTTAAGAGCCTTGCTCAGGGGCCCGAAGGTTAAATCATTCTGCTAACTCTAGGATTCGAACCTGCACACTTCTGATCACAAAACAGCACCCTAACCCACTGAATCACACACCGCCCCCAACTTAATTTACCAAAATTCACCAGCTATACACATCCAAAGATGTCCTAATGCCTAAGCATTTCCATGTATTACCATGAATTTCTAATGCAGTACTACATTCAAACAGTGGAGGGCCTGTAAGATACTGACCTGCATGCAGCGCAGCTCCAGAGCCCAGGGCACACGCAGCTGCAAGCCGCACGTGCTGGAACTCACGCTGTCGCTTAGCACGGAAAGGGCGTGGCCCATGTTGTCTGTGATTGTCTGACAGTCCGCACAGTTCCCAGAGGAAAGGAGAGCCTCCCTTATTTAGCAAAAGGAGATACATTGACATATAATATAGCTGCTTTTCTGCTAGAAAAACCCTGTATAAAAATAAAGGCAATGAGGAGAACTGGTTCTCAGTCCCAGTCTCAGGCTTCCCCTCCCAGACAGCCCACGTTTTTTAGCGCTACACTCCCATACAGGAATCAAGGACTTCTTTAAATTAGATAATCAATAAATCACTAGATTTGGACAGGGGTGATTCTAGGATTTGACCCTTAGGGGGACACAGCTTACTGAAGAAATAGGGGACACTATGCCACAGGTCTCTCACAATTAAATTTGCTGAGAGGGGGTATAAAATATATACAAAAATAGAGCATTGCTAAATGGTGGGGCTGCAGTCCATCCTAAGGGTTCAAATAGTGTACAGTAAGTATTTGTGGTGGCGTCAGTCATCTTCTATGGTGTGGTCTGCTGGGGCAGCAGCATCTCTACTGGGGAGAGGAAAAAACTGA
>JAODJX010000027.1:17784620-17808152 GCA_026776945.1 Isichthys henryi
ACACAATATTCTAGGTGAGGTCTCACCAAGGAATTGTATAATCTTAGCATTACCTCCCTTGACTTATACTCCACACATCTGGAGATATACCCTAACATCCTATCAAGGGAATATCAAGGGAAGACAAGACAGTTCCATACAGAAATGAGTAATGCGATGCCTTTTCTGTAACCACTTGTCCTATTCAGGGTCATGGGGGGTCCAGAGCCTATCCTGGAGGCTATGGGCGCAAAAAAGGGTACAGCCCAGGATCGGACACCAACCCATCACGGGACACACTCACACACCATTCACAATGGTAAACCTAATTCACCTTTGTATACCCTTGGACTTTGGAAGGAAACTAGAGTACCCAGAGGAAACCCCATGACAACACAGCAAGAACATGCAAACTCCCCACACATGGAACCATGGCAGAGATTCAAACAATGGTCCCAGAGGTATGAGACAACAGTGCGAAAAACTTACCAAAAGCTTACCAAAGCTTAGATTTTCTTTACATTTCTGTTGAATTTATATAGCTGTACATTCTTCCACTAATATTAACCATCACTGAAACTTTAATGATATCCCACAAGGAGTAGATATCTGTACATTTGAAACGGCATTTTGCATGAAATATTTATAGTGAGAGCAGACCCACATCTCGTTGGATCTGAAGGTTATACGCAGCCCCCGGTGGGAGACGGGCATCCCATCTCTGCAGTGCCCGCCGCAGCACCTGCAACTCCAGGGCCAGCTTCTTATGGACGCTCGGGGTCCTGTCTAACTGGCTGAAGTCTGTGCAGAGCTGCCTCAGGGTCTGGTACACGTGGGTCGCCAGGCAAAGGGAGGGGTGAAACTCCAGCAGGAAGATGCTCTTTAAGGCAGAGCTGTAACACGCACACACTTGACCACTTAACATGACTATCACTATATCCAAAGCAAAGTATCCAGTTAGAATCTTGGGATGTCTAGCTTTTAAACGCTCCTGCAATAACTATGTTACTACAGGAAGTCACCTGACATGTGAGTTTGGGGTCAATTTGACCCCAGGGTAGGTGTGAGAACTAGGGATGCTTGCTTAATTCTATAAAAATGTTACAAATTTTTTGGTTTTATAACAAAAATCATATGCTTCATTTGTTTACGTAATAAACTGAAATCCAAATTATAGTTCTGAAAGAGCTGTTCTGAGTTAAAAAGTTAACTGACAAGCATCACTGGGTGATTTTAAATCAGCAACACATTTACAATGACATAACATGTGAAACCTTTTGTGTTTAGTGTCCCTTTGGGAGCCAGTAGCTACAATTGCAATTAATAGCAAAATGGCAAGAACAGAACTGAATGAGTCAGTCAAAAAAATTATGAAGCTTAATAAAAAAAAATACTGTCTGGGCAGAAGATATGCGCAGATGTGTTAAACCCTGCATGCCAATGGACTTTTGTTACGAAACAAATAAATTTGCAACATTTTTACAGAATTAAGCACACATCCTAAGACTTTCTGTGAGCACTGTATGTGCCCACTGGCCATGCTGATTAGCGATTAATGCTCACCTGCTGTTGCTGATGGAGACCAGTTGCTTAGGTATGTAGTTCAGAGGCAGGCCGTGCTCATACCACGTCCCATTCTGACCATCCCTCCATATCCGCTGAAGGTACTGACGACACTCATCTATCTGACATGGCAAAAACAGAGGAAGTCTTGATATGCAGTGCGGAAAATCCAGTTTTGGGTGATTTTTTTAAGGTGACAACAAGGCCGACGTGGGACTGTTTTGTTTATTGAAATGCATCTTGACTTGGCATCCTTAAAAGAACACCGATACTTGTTTGGTCTGTATTCAAATCTTGACCCTGTTCTCTATTACTCATTATTCGATATTAGTTCTAATTCTTCACCACATTTCCTTTTAAAGACTGGTGCTAACAGCATAAACAACGTGGAGGATTAATGAGCTCGGTTCTACCCATCAGAACATTTCCCATAGTACCTGGCAGTTGAGGACCGCTTTGATGAGTTTCTGATGGCTCTGTTGGCAGGCCAGCTCTGCCCTGTATGTCTTAACAAAATACCCATCATCCAGATCCATCTGCGGCCTTCTGTGCATGATGTCTGTGATGACCTGAGCCAACTTGACCCTTTCTTCTGGATCTACCACATGCTGGTAGGCCTCAAAGTAGCAGTCCATAAGCTGCTGACATTAAGGGAACAGAGTCACCATGATACCATTCACGTGCGGCTCATATAGCAGACGCACTTACGTGAATCTTGCTCCTAAGAAAGTCAGCTTCACACTTCCACAGGTCCAGCAGAATTGCCAGCCGATCCACATCTGCTTGGGCCCAAGACAGAAGGTCACACGACTGCAGGGCTGAAGAATTTGCTGCTTGAAAAGTCACACACACACACAAAAAAGTAATATTAAATGGACGTGAAAATGACTCAAAAATATAACATTCTGTAAAAGAAAACTGAAAATTTGCTTTTGAAATTAGTTTAGAAGTACTTACATGCTAAGTATTACCTAATAACACACATGCATGTTTTTTCATTCATTAAACAAATTTACCTAAAATAAAACGAGATTTGAAATGAACCCTACCTTTTCATCTCGTGGGTCCACCAGGCGGCGTACTCACCTCTGTTCTGGATATAGTGTGAGGCCACCTGAAGCACAGTATTTTCCAGCTGTCTCAGATCATTCAAAGCCACGTCATAGACAATATACAGTCCATAACGGTCCTGGGTGTGGAGGATCTCCTTCTCAGAGCTATAAAAATCATGCAGGTTCTCCACGTCAGGAACATCCATGACTTCAGCGCAATGGACCTGCAAAAGCCAAACCCGTGGCATATTAAGCCAATATATTTGCAAAGTTCTACATTCGGGCCATGATTTTCACAAATTCTATGGCATGTATGTATGAATTTCCATACATAAACATAATTATCCTGCTATTTTCAAAATAAGCAGGCTGACTTTCTACCACCCCCCCCCCCAATATCAAGGCCAGCAAGAACAAATGTGGCTGAATTATCCATGAGAATCTATGAGCAGTGTGTTGACTGTCTGTTAGACAAATAGGTCCCACTGGACAAATAATCACCTAAAGAGAGTCAAATCTGTGTATTTAAGGGTCTATTACTTCACTTTTACAATATTTACCAAATTCCACTCTACCATACAGGAAACTATAAAAACAGTGCAATCCAAAAATATATTCTGTATGACCACATTGTATTTATTCCAACATTCCTTGCACCGACATGCACGCTTGCACCTTTTGTACAGTTATCAAACACACAAGCACGATGTATAAATCAACTGTACTGTTTGTGACATTGTCTTGCTTTAACTATGTATATATTTACTGTATATATGCCAAGCTGTCGTGTAAGTACTCTGGAGAACCACTGACAACTGTAGACAAATTTCCTTGTGTGTGAGCATACTTAGCCAATAGACCTGATTTTGTTGAACCAATTAGAGAACGCAAAACTCAGAATGGCAGAAGGAGGACACTGGCACTGGGGGATTCTGGTATGCAGAAGATAAGAAACCAAACTGCATGGGATCATCACACCCCATGATATCAAAGATAATGGAGACAAGCCTTCTTGGTACATCCTGGTATAGACCAGGAGACAAGAAAGCATGCAAGTGGATAGATAATATCAGCCAGGACCTGGACTGGCAAGAAAAGGCAAGCTGGGTGTGTGGGCGGGTGAGGGGTCCAGTTGAAATATCTTGCTGCCAGTCATCAGTGGGGTGGGTGGGGGCCCTTGGTATATATATTTTTTTTTAATTGTTGAAACATTTTCCATTAACCATCTCCTGTGATCGACCTGAAAATCATCATTGATCAACCATTGGGTTGGGCACCCCTGGTATTTAGGCTAAATAATTCCAAGGTTGGGGAAGAAAGACTGCCCCTCACAAGCCCCGCCCAATGGGAAAATTCCTCAGCTTTCCGGTGGCCAGTCCGCGCCTGGTGTTGACTACTGACAGCTAACGTGGGTGAAAATGTGCGTCAAAGTATCAACTTAGCATCCGTCTGACTCACCATGTAGTCCGCAGGGGTGCTGTAGAGGTAGTGGTGAGAACCCAGTGCCCCCGCAAGGCCACTCCCACCTCTAGAGTCACTCATGAGGCTGGACATCTCAACATTGCTGCTCTGTTTTCCAGGCTCCTCTCTGAGGACTACTGCATCATAAGCGAGCGTCCTTTCCACGGATCGAAGGTAGTTCAGCATTCCCAAGCAGGAGCGCTGCGAACGAGGAATGCACTCAGCAAACCACATGCGTGGCCCAGAAGAACCACAGATGCTCTCAAACCAGGTACTGTATACAAAACAGGTCTATTCTGGGCAGAATTGCATTATGAATCATCATGACCTTTAAATGAATAAGCAGTAACATGAAGAAATCAATGACTTTTTAGATTTTCCATTACATAGTTAGTTGTAATTTGTCTTTCTTTACAATTTCATTATTTTAAAAATTAAGAACAATAGTACAGTAAGTATAACCCATCTCTTTCATCAATCAGCGTGATTAACCTGTTGGTTTCTCAATAGGAAACCAACCTAAAGACAGATGTTTCAGTCAATAGTTCACTGCTAATGCTTACCTGCAGCTCCCTAACCGTTAGATATCGTAGGTAGAGGAAGGATAAAAAGGCTCCCCTAGAAAAAACTGGATCTTTCCTGCACTTCAACTGTCCTTCAGCCAGACTCAAAAGCTGCATGCTGTCCACACTAAAACAGTAGGGGTGGCATTGAGTATGTAGACAATAACCTCTGGCGGGATGAGCTCTGAAATGAGCACACAGCACAAGCGCTTCTTATCACACAATGGTTTACTCAATATAACATCAAATTGTTTACGTTTTACCCTGGGTTCGTTAACGCGGTCGATTGCTTGGCACCGTCAAACGTCTTTTCCCTGCAGTCACCATTTTCGAATGAATCACTGTCCCGCTGGTTCGATTCCTGCGGGGGGGAAATTAGCCCATTTTCAACACACAGCTGATATAATAAATAGACAAATTCTCTTCCTCCCCAGGTGGTTTCTCTCAGTCTATTCTAGGAAAGGGGTGAAGGGTGGGGGCAGGATGATGGCTGCCTCCGTCCTGGATATGTTCTGATGAGATGTTCGCCTCTTGGCGCCTGACACCAGGAGTTGCAAGGCAGCTTAATAGCTGAAATATCGATAATGCTTTTCACCAAGCAGAATCTGTGGACTGTAAGTAGCTGGAAGCTCTCTCCCTGCTGTTTAGTGCACCATCTCTCTCTCTAGCACACATTAAATTATTACTTGGGTTAGGCTTCACAGCAGATTCTTCTATTACTACATTAAAACCTCCATTAGATGTAAAGAACTGCTTTTTTTATATGTCGTTTTGTCTGCTAAACATTACATTGTTATTTACATTTGAACAAGCAAAGAAGCAGGAGTGGTTCAGTATGTGGAAAAACTCAACGTCTTTCGAGTAGTTTGCAATTAGTTTACCAGCCAAAAACAACATTAAATCATGGTTATAGTATCTCTACCAGTGTCATGGAGAGGAAGATTTGTGTACCTGAAGGGCACGTGTACTACGGTATATCATTGCCCAGATGTGGCCAGAACTTTGGCTGGTGCGGCATGAAGTCATTGGCGATGGCTGGTCTGGGGCAAAGTCATACAAAGAGGCTGCGTAGTCCTTTAGGGTCTCTGCTACCACCAGGGAATCTGATACCTAGAGTCAATACACATTGCTCATCGATAAACTCAGAGTGGGAGGCAATGCACCCTTTCTTCACACGGTCTTCACAAATGCCTTTGCAGGTGGGCACGACTTGACTGTGTTCCTACCTTAAAGAGCCTATTGAGCATGTCCAGCAGTTCGTCCTTCTGGTACTGCTGTCGAAGTTTAGTCATAAGTTTCTGCTGCCAGGGATCAAGTCTGGGAGTAACCTGTGCTCGGTAGACAGAAACCCAAATACTATGATTCCGGATGACCCAGCAATCTAATCCCTGCTAACAGAGCTAAAGGCCTAAACACTCCTATCTTATCACAGACTCTCTTACAATAGCTGTGCAACAGCAAGAAAGTGTTTATAATGCAATCATGTAAAGTTTTATATCACCCATTTACAACAAGACAAAATATCACACAACATTGAAAAGTGCCTATATAAACAATGTCTATCCATTTGTCTGTTGAAATATAATATAACCTGGAACTAGCAGGGAGGAAAAACTGACTAAAACGATATCCGATACCCCGTCAGTATGAAATAAGATAATACAGTGCTGCACTACAAACAACAGCACTGCACTGAGTGGCAGAGAGCAGTATAAAAGTATGGAAACGTATAAACCACGCTTTGCTCTTGGGGCCTGTTCCACGAAGCAGGGATTCTTGCTTAGGCAGATAACTTGTTGTATTTAAGGTAGTCTGGGCTAAATGTAAGCGAACAAAGATAAAGTCCCTTTAGCCCAGACTACCTTAAATCTGACAACTTATCCGGCTAAGCAAGAAATCCTGTTTTGTGAAACAGGCCCCAGGAGCAAAGGGTGTTTTATACGTTTCCACCACGTACCTTGATAAAGGGAATCCAGGTGGCTTCTTTCTTCAGTGTCATATTGGGGTCCTTCCTACCCCACTGCTTCTCTAATGCTTCAGTGCTGCCGTACCTGACAAAGGTCCACATTGCCTCCTGCTTCGCAAAGACAGTCTTGAATTCATTACGCACCTTTAATAAATAAAAACGGCAAATGTATTTATTAAGAAACCGCAGGAGGGCAAGGGTGACAGCACTATTGGCTTTCGATGTTCATTTGTCAGCTTGGAATTAAAGTGATATAAAATTCATATAAAGAATGTTAGGGCAAAGTGTGCAAAACAGAAAAAATAAAAATTGCCGGCAGGGATGCAGCTGAACAGCTTCAACTAGGCGCTCATTAATTCATCAGAAAAAAGGTGCCATTTTCTGTGCTCTTGTAAGAGCCATACATAGATTTACATAAAATCAAAACAAGTCTCTTATGTTTTGGTAAGTTTATATTAATGGGTTATCTGAGTATGCACTAATCAGAGTTAACAATTACCCAGTTGCCCCTGGGTGCATTGCATTGTTAATAAATATGGTAAATTTGGTATGGATCTTTAAAAAAAAAATAAAAACTTAGTAAAGTTTGGGTTTTCATATCTTGGAAATGCAAATTTGAAAATGCTACACGATCTGGCCAAATCTAATGGGAGTGTTATTTCCACAAAAATGTTCTGTGGGCGAATAAAAAATGTTTTGTTTAGAGAGATAACCAATCAGATTGTAGAGGTGGGTCCAAGCAACTGCAGGAAGCGGGACCAACCAATTAGATTTTTGGTTCTGCCTTGGTACCCATCATTTTTCATTTTGCTCTCGGAACATTTTAGTGTAAGCAAAACTCCCATGAGCCATGGGAAGAGGCAGAAAACAGACACTCCCATCATTAACTGCCCATATCATTCATGTGCAGATAGGAAATCTGTCACAAATGTATCTTAGGTTTTACCATGTCAAATAACTCCATTTCGTCTGCACTAGTCCTCATATCCGCAATGTTATACTTCATGTTGAACTGAGAGATGAGCTTTTGCAGTGAGGAACTGAAGTTCTCCAGCTTCGCCGTGAATCTGGGCAGCTCTGAGACCCCTTAAAAAACAAACAGGTAAAAAATAATATTGTGAATAAATAGTTAATATCATATTACTTAATCTTCCGCTTTTCAGAATTATCCTCTGCTCACCAGATATTTCATGAATCACAACTAATCCTCAACAATGGGACGCATAACTTATGGAAAATTTGCATGCTTTGATGTAGATTAGTACCAGAAGGTTTGAAGGTGCAACAGTGATTGAAATCGATGAACGACTATGACAATCTTTAGGGACCTGGTTGTGTTTAAAAGGTTGTTTATGACCTTAACTAGCCTACTGCAGTTAAAACCTAGCCGCATATGTGGAAAATGTGGCTTTTAATCATTGCAAAAATATATAGCCTAATATTGTGATTGAAGTTAAGAAACACATAGAAACAATGTAGCTTATATAGAAGATTTATAGAGAAATGTGTTCTTCAGCGAGGTCAGTCTGAATGTTCAGCTGCACTTTTTAGTTTACTTGTGGTATTGTGTCAGATCATCCTTAGCAAACATTTGCATTTTGTCAGAGTTGAGTAGAGAGCTCCCCCTGGTGGAAGTGCCCTTACCATCACGGTCACAGGAGAGAGATGGACGTGTGCCAGACACCTGGGGCACAGCGGAGGCGGAATCCTTTCGAACCGGTGTCCCTCCACCCAAGGGACTCCCCGGGGAGTCCTGATGTTCCCACTCACCTGCTGGCAGATACTGCAGTTCCTACAACACAGAGTGCACCAGCAGCGTATGAACGTGGGTCAATAGATGTCAGAGGCGCCTCAGCGAAGACATACAACCTGTGTTTCCCTCCAAGGATTTCAGCAGAGCTGTGGTTATTGAACACGAGTACATTAAATGCTGTGCAAATCAGACAAACAAAAAAGCCCTACTAGGCATGCTCCAAAGCTCTTCCAGTCACAAGTTCCTAGATGGTCTTACCCGCAGAAATCTGTGGACAGTCTTGACTGAGTGAAGATTACACACCAGCCACTGCAAGTAGATAGCTAAATCTTCCAAAGTGACCGTGTTGATGGCACTGCCCTTGCCCAAAAGCACCTTTTCCCTGGATGGTGCCAGTCTCTGTGCCCTCTGGGTTGAGTCCTCATACTCACTCATCAAGTTGGCCAGTTGTCTCTGTCAACATGTAGTATCAACAGGTACTCAATGATGAGCAGTAGAAACACTACATTCTATACAACAATGCACAAAATGAACATTGTCCATTGACCTTTCGAGCAGTTAGCCTATATCCAATGTCAGTGATCTTAGCCGAGACAATATACAATCAAGTAATGCATAAATAATTGAACCAATAACATTGTTTTTCAGTTAAGATTGTCCTTTTAAGAGATTACATTTCCTGCTTGCGACCCGTTTAAACTATCTCCTCTAAAATTAGGGACACTTGGAAAAGGCTTCCTGGTCAATGTGCAGAGCACTTCAGGAACATCCATACTAGCAAGAAAAGCAGATAAGTTTTATAAGCATAAAGGCCCATTTTCATCCTTATGTGTCATCTCTTTCATTTGCCTGCAAGGCCTTGACAAAATGTTGGATGAATCCTCTATGTGTGAAGACGTACCTTGTATGAGGGATACAACATCTCAATAACGCTGGCATGTCTGCAAAACCTCCTCCATCTCAGCATGTGCAGATATTTGCACAGTGCCAGATGGTAGCATCTGTCTGCATAGAACTAAATCAAGTAGCTGCAATTAACCCAGAGGCAACCAACTGGCTCCAATCAGCAGCATTCAATACACATCAAAAGGACCTATTGGGTTGGATCTTATCTTACTTCCCTTTGGGGATCTTTGTCATATGGTTTATTGGCTTGCCAATCCACAGTCTTTGTTCCCCACTCGAGATAGGCTACCTGGTGTAGGAGTAATGGTAGGCTCTCGGGTGTGTATTCTCGGTTCAGGCAGCTCTCTAGCTCCCCCTGTATCACCAATGCCTGGGAAATGAGATGCCGAGCCCTAGGCACCTGTGTCAAAGAAGATCACCAAATTCCGAGTAAGCGAAGCGGCAAAGTCAGGCCTAGGTCAACAGGCTATGCTAATGTTGCCCCCTGAGACACAGCTAAACAGGTGTTGTATATTTTAATGGAAAATGCTGGTTATTTTGAAACATGGTACAGAGCAACAAAAATATCTCATACAAAACCTAAAACCTTCAGGGCTCACCTAGTGCAGCCTTGTTGTGTTTTTTTTCTTCTTTTTTTAAAAGAAATGTAGCTTTCTAGAATGTTCTAGGCTTGTTCTTGCAAAGAAAACCCCCCCTTTTTTTGTTATGCACTTGTTTTGGAAGTACATCTGCAGCAAACAGATTTGGTTCTCGTCTCACTTGTAGCAGTCAGACGAATAGGCCTAATAACCTTTCTCACACTTTAGTCAGTTCACTCACAAAAGGTTGACCTGAAAAAAACCCAGTTCCTGTCCCTATATAACGCAGGCTGAAGGAACAAGAAGCAGCAGAACCCAAAATTCTCTCTCACCTGCAGACCTTTTTTCAGCACCTGTTCTCTCTCCAGACGAAAGTAGGAAATGTCCTTTGGGATGGAAATAGAGCTTAAAAAAGCAAAGGTGAATTTATTTTCACAGCATAATTATGAAATACACTGTATATAGTATACAAGAAGATGAATAATCACGCAGTGTTATATTGGTTTATTCTGATGCTATTACCTGTAGAAAGGTGTGTCCCCCAGAATCCCGTTCTCCTCTATCTCTGTCTTGAGTAAAAAGAGCTGAACTGAAAGCTCTTTCTCCATCTGCACCAGCTTCTTTGTGGAGGAGATCTTATAGACTTGGGCCATGGTGACTGGAGGCACGTGAAATCATTATTAGAATAAGCAAAGACGCTTCATATATGTTATGATACAATAGTTTGCGTACGGTTTTGCTGTTGTAATAAATGCACAGAACCCACAGAATGTGACTAATCTCATGCCTACTAAACACACAGAAAGCCAATTCTAGAATTGGTCGAATGAGCATCACAACGGATAACATCGCAACCATTATGAATCTTTATGGATAATCGTTCAATTAATCTATTTCTAAATTCTGTTTATCAAATTAAGCGTGGCATTATGTCTAGATTATCTTGTCTAATAGTGCTGCGATAAAATGATACATCAACACGTCAAAATACAGAATTCATTTGGGAGTTAAACAATGGTTATCAGCGAGGAACATACATCCACTAACAATCTTAAAATAGCACCGAGTAAATAAGCGGTCCTGCCAAGAAATCCTCAGAGCGGCGATAACAGAATGACTAGTTAACAGCTTGCAGATAGCACTTCGGTACTCTACTGCACTTTGATTTCAGTGGTTCAATAACCGCTAAAAACCAAAGTAAAGATTGTTTCTGTTTTACTTACTGAAAAAAAGTCTATACGTATTGGGGAACGAAGGTGCGTTTTGTGTATTCAGGCTTTTTCATTTGTGTACGTGGGAGTGCCAGAAAAGTAACCATAGTGACAAAATACACATACCTAACGAAAGGGGTTTGGACTGTTAAAATATAATTATGTAACAACATCACAGTTCAGCGGATTATGGAACAAATGTTCAATTGTTCAAGTCGCTGTCCAAGTAGGAGTTTATATGATATCAACTTTTTGTTTTAATTAAGTACAACTTCGCAGCCTCACTGTAGGCTGAAGAATAAATTTAGAAAGATGGGTAAAAGTCTATTTCATTTTAAATCGTTGCATATCTCGTTTTGACATTTTGGTAGCAGGCATTAACTCCCTTTAAATGTTCTAATTTTTCAGAAAGCACAGTTTCCCATGTGGTCGCCACTATATTTGTCGATGGTAGTGTGTATTTTTACATTAAATGTTGTTATCCAAACGTGTCGTTTTACTGGAAACATGCACCGATCCGAGCAGACCAGTGTTCACTGGTCCATCTGTCTTCGAGCTCCTGTCCTGTCCCTGGAGGTGCCGCCTGATGTCACGTGCTTTGCGGCCAGATGATTGGTCAGGGCTGCAGGTTCTCCATGGATACACGGCGCAATTTCCCGTCTCGCACAGGAGAGAACACGATGTCGTCTATGTGATTTGCAGCGCTGCTGTAATACTGCAGATAAAGCTGTGCAGGAAAAGCGGCTACCGTGACCGCAGTAGTGTGTTCAGCTTGTGAGGGTTACAGATATTCTAGCTACGTTGGCCTTAAGAATTCCCAAAACAAGCTATTTTATCCAGCTTCCATGTATATATTGCCCTAAAACGTGTTAATGATACTCAGCACACTATCGGGCCTAAAATAACAAAACTATGTGTAGCTACTGCAATCGCGAGAGTACCCCTTTACCCCAGAAATTTCGCAGTTTCATATTTTGACAGTAACGCACAAAACAGTAAATCAAACACACCCAAGTCACCGACAACTGCCAT
Source organism: Isichthys henryi (assembly GCA_026776945.1). Lineage (NCBI taxonomy): Eukaryota > Metazoa > Chordata > Actinopteri > Osteoglossiformes > Mormyridae > Isichthys > Isichthys henryi. Next base: position 17,796,685 of record JAODJX010000027.1, read on the forward strand.
CTTTATTTATAATGCAAAGCAAAACAAAGTTTCTCCGACTTTTATTGATATGCATACACCATAATTCATTCGAACACCACTTTTTAAAATGTAATACATTGGGAAATTCGAAGTCATTTTAAATATAAACAATTAGTACATGAGATGACTTGTTTCAGGATATTTCAAGAAGAATACAAGAAAACGGGATCAATAAAAAATTGTACACCTTTGGTGAGGTGCTCGCTCATCTTTCCACGTCAGTCCCGTTTAATGTGACCCTCAAATCGAGTGTCATTTTTTTTCACCAAGAAACTACTTGGAATAAAACTTATAGCTAATTTAATACACTGAAATATATACGCTTATGTACATTATTATGTACATTAACATAAACGTCCAAAGACTCAAGATTTTACAGTATGATCCTCTGATGTTTTCACTGAAGAGCTGAGTAGTTAATAATGTTTATCTTTGGAATAAACGGAGAAAAAAGATTTAAAATCATGCTATGGTCACGGATGTAATTACACTGTAAATTTACCGATTTACATGAGAATACATAGAATTTTAAGGGAATAATCAATAAGAGGCACATTCTAAAATGAGTGTAAATATGGCACCATTTGGGACGGGGCACAAACACAGCAAAATGCAATTGGCTAAATTTCATATCACATACTAGTATAAACGCATACTGTTAGGTTATTTATTGGTTTTTATTGGGTAACACTGAATAAAAAAGGATTTCATGCTTTAGGACAGTTGAGCAGTGTGGGTGTTCAATGAAAAGGTGACTCATGCATTGACCTGAAGGTCGTTTTGCTATCTGCCATTTCATTCAGAGACATGCATATAACTAGTGTGGAGAGCGCCATTTCAGAAAAGCCGCATTATCGGCTCTCAGACCCGCGGAGCTCCACTCCCGCCACTCCTAGTATTATTCACATGTCTGAATAAATAATGATCTTTATAATATGGTAGCAAAATGGCGTGAAATACGCGGCAATCACACAAGAAGAGCAGAATACCTTTCCTGATAAAGTCAGTTGCCCCGTGTATATTTGTATGTAAGTAAAATCAAGTTTGCATTTTCGTAGAAGGCCTTAGATTTAAGTAACAGCTGCCATCTGTTTCTTAAAAAGAAACAAAATCTGAACATCAATAAAATAAGTTAAACAGCATCTACCTAGTACTCACTACAGTTTTTCCCTAAAGATTAGAACATGGCACGGGCAAAGTACAACTACATTTCACTCTGCAAGCAGAACTAACCCCTTTCCCTTTTATATTCTACATACTTTTACAGGTTCAGTCTTTTCCTTCTGGCCAGGATATCGTTTGCACGTTAAACGTGCCTCAATATTGTTCTGGCATAAAAATGAGTCTAAATACTATATGCTGCCACATAACGCGTCGTTTTTAAACCGTTTCTATTTCATGCCTGTTTCCGTCGCGTAACTCGAATTATCTAGAATCCAATTTAGCACTCCGTGCAGCACCTGTCATGATGCAGAAATGCAGAAAATACTAGAATGAAACACTGGATTCATCTCTCGCTGAGCGAGAACGACAGTCTCATTTCATAACACCTTCGGTTTACAGCGATAATAGATCTGAGATTATATATTAAAACCAACACATCAACAATGAGTACAAAACCTCTATTCGGTTTCAAAAATCGTGGAAAGTGGAATTATTTATAATGCGATGGGGTAAATAAAAGTACAAAAGCACAGATGTAAGATTAGTGATTTTAAATATTCTTGCATATAATCAGAACCATAACAGTGTTGGAATCCCTATACAAGACCTCGGGATATTTTTTACAAGAATTACTGTACCCTGAAAACTATATAAAAATTAATTAGCTTAAAATAATAAGCTGTGTTGTCTTCAGACGCACTTTTTCCGTTTTTGCAGTAAAAATTGAATACAACTAGTACTAAAAGAGAAATCCTTCTGGATAAACTTATACACAATGTGTTGGCAGGAGGTTTTGAGCTGGTTTTGGGTTGGGTTTTGAATCATGAATCTTAAAAGAAAAAACGATTTGGGGCTGCATATTGGACAATACAATTAGACAAATAATATTACACAAAGAACTCTGTCGTTCAACACAGCTCATCTATATATACACATGTATATGGATTGTACTGGCGCTGTGACGTCAAGCCTGGTAAAATTTCCAGACAAGAGATTGCACTTCGTTTTAACTTTCTGTTCTGCACTAAAAACCGAAAACTCTTCAGCTCTAGGTTGACCTTGCAACAACCTCGAGTGTTAGCTGAAACCTAGATTATGTTTCAGATAATTTAAGATGAGATATTCATCTCTAAGTGCAGGCTGCATATCAAAGCATTAAATCAAGTATAATATCAGTGGAATCTCATTTTTTATCATTCTTTTTTAATTTTCATTTCGCTGCATAGCCAAAATCTGATGAGCACAACACTGTTTATGTATGCAATGCTCAGTGGTAAAAATAGTTTTTAAAGTCTTAAGTAGTACAAACACGGGATACATTCAGTGTTGTACTTAGTGTAGTTCTAGTAATTGTTTTCATATAATAATGATTTGACGTGTATTAGAAATCTGTTTAAAACTACTGCAAAACAAGCCTGACTGTAAATGGTCAGTGGCATTAGGTCACAGGACCCTATATATGTAAGGTTTTGTAAAACAAGATGCACCTATTGTCTTGTTCTTTATGCAAAAACTCGTTGAAACACAATTCAGCGCAAAAAAAACTCAGTGTCAAAATAAAAGCTCACATTCTGCTGTGAATAACAATGTCCCATTACAGCCACTTACTCCTGCGCTCAAGCTCTAAATCAGCCCAGTTGGTTATTTTAAGTTCTGCAGCACTCTGCTTGAAGACAGCCAGCTGGCCTTCATTAAACGGAAATACACATGCAGTGGGTAGCAAGCAGGCATTACGATAAAAACCAGAAAGCCAGTCCTGTATTTCCCAGTGGTCCACAATGAGTATATTCATTTTTATTAACGTATTTTTTTTACTTATGCAACTGTTACGCTAAAAGATTGTTTAATTGCATAAAAAAAAACTAATATTAACAAGTCACTGACCTAATCTGCTGCCAAAAATATTCTACACATCTTTTAAACACCTTGTAATACTGTTGCTCATGTCATAATACTTCATAGTACTGCATCTGGCCATATAAAATATAACAAACAGATGTTACAGCTTACCAAAACATGTGGTGAAAAAATAAATTAAGTAACATGATCCTTTCATTGGGCATATATCTAATAAACACAGATCTATATGTTTACTATCTGAGCTTACTGAAATTTACACTCACAAAGCTTTACAACCATACGGGGAATGGAATATTTAAGTACAGCAGGAACTCAAGCTTATCTTGCCCCATCTTCTAGTCCTCAGAGACCAGCTTCTAAACCGGGCAGCTGGTCCTGGGATGAGGTCTTTTTAGAGTTAGCGAGATTCCCCGCATTAAGGTTGATGGTGTTTTGAGCAGCGGTCAGAGAATCTAAGCTGCAATCCAAACCATCAGCATCCAGCAGCTCGCTGCGAATGAAGGAGTCCATGTCACTCTCCAGACTGCTACTGAGCATGTCCAGGTCTGGGTCACTGAGGTAATGTTCCTGACTGGTGAGTGGGATGGAGATGCCGCCTCCATTGGAGATGGGATACATGAAGGACTCAGACGAAGCAGTTTGCATAGGTGACTGGAGCTTTTGCCTGACAGATTTGAGGTTATTTGCCTCGTTGGTCAACTCAAGGTCCTCCTTGGTGGAGGACAAGCTGGTGTGCCAGCCCATCAGCAAGGAGTTCTGGGACTGACCGGAGTGGTTTGCCGAACAGACGTTATTGGACATCATGGGGTCGTTGCGCAGCACATTGTTACGACGTAGGAATTGAGAAGAGGCCGGGAGGCTGGCCTGTGAAATCAGTGGGTCGGACTGCGTCATCATGACATCGCTGTGGCGAAGCAGATCGGAACACGGGTTCTGGCTTCCAAAGAGGGAAATGAAAGAAAAGGTGGCAGGCTTGTTCTCCTGGATGGTCTGCATGGGCGACGAGCGCAGGGATAAGGCGTCGTACACGGAGTTCGTGTAGCTGCCAGGAGGGGAACCTAACCCGCTGTTTTTGGAATCCAGCGTCAGGCTGGAGCTCCTGTGCAGGGCACTTCCAGTCTCACTGCTGCCATCGGCGTCTCCCAGACACTGCTGTTGAGATAGGGTGAAACTCATGTTATCCAAGAGGTCGTCCATGAGGCTGTCAGAGAGGCCCTCATTCAGGTTCATGGTTCCAGCCAGGTCAGCCAGGTAGGGTAACTCCGAGGGGGAGGCTTTGCTAAACGAGGGTGATACCCCACTAGGGCTAGAGTACAGCATCGGGGAGAGCGGCATGTCGTCGTCAGGCACCTGGTCCAGCTCAGGATTGGCTAGGATAGGAGATAGGCGGCCACTGACAGTGCTAGCATTGGAGCTGGTACGTGAGCGGAAGTCCATCCAGACGTCAAGCTCATCACTACTGCGGGAGGTGGGGCTCCCCGACCACTGGGCGAGGCCCGGCGGACTCTCTGCGCTGCCTTCACGCGCAGCCAGCATGGCCACCTTCTTCTTGGTCGCCCGGCCGCGACTTTTGGTGTACTTGTTGCAGTTGTCCATAGACATAGCCCGCCGCCGTGGGGCTTTGCCGCCCTTCCCACCCTCGGCATTGACCATCCACCAGGAGCTCTTGCCAGCACCTTCATTCTGCACCCGAATGAAACGACTGTGGAGGGACAGATTGTGCCGGATAGAGTTCTGCGCAAAGAGATGAACATTAGTCTAGCAGATAGCTAAATTCACTCAAGCCACGAAAACACAAGATACACCATTGGGGAACCCCAAATTCAGTTTTTGTTGTTCATTATCAGCAGAGGCGGACAATTCAGGTCCAGAAAGTAAAGATCCAGATCAGGATATTGTTTCAACCAACCAATTCAGTATAAAGAGTCACAGTCAGAGCACTCAACTGCTTGGCTGAATCAAAATTTTGGTCTGGATTTTTACTTTCTGGACCTGAAATGTCCACCTCTGTTTATCAGACGTGTTTTTTGCCCCCAGCAGAGTCCTTTGATGTCTTAAAACTTTCACTTTGTTACGTCATCAAACGACATTCCCAGCAGGAACACTTGATGTCTGTGGACTGTAGCATTTCTGTGTTCGAAAATCCGTAATTTTTTTCCGCTTGTGTCAATACTGCTGTGGGATTTACTGGTCAACTTCTGTAAATCGACTAGATTATTATAACGACATCCTTACATTGTCACCTTTACGGTAAAATGGAGAAGCATCTTAATGCTGCTTGTCATCTTGAGATTCCCCTAAACAACTGGCTTTAGAAAAAAGCTGGGTATTGGTTCTATGCAAGTAAGAAAATATGCCTTTATAAAACTATAATCGAAGTGCTACGTTTAACAAAATCTAAAAAAATAGCTGTATAAGAAACATAATACAACTTTAAAAATACATTATGCTGTCAGCATAATAATCTCTCACTCTATCAGGTGCTGTTCTTGTAACAATTAGTGAGAGTAATTCTTTTAACACTGTAAATCGTCTTGGCAAATGTTTAGAACTCAGCATGCTGATCTTCAATATAAGACCAACGTTGGAACCCATAATAATCTTCAATGAGTGGCTTCACTACACTTTACTATACTTTTAATGGTGAAATGCCAAAAGTCTATCCGTTTCATACTTCAGCAATTTCTGATACACCTCCAGTTACTGCTAAACAGAGAGCTACATAGAAGAACCTAGTGATGGGTCTAACCAGAAATAATGTCGACAAGTATGTTCTGAAAATATTCTGCGGCAAAATGTAATAAGCACCAGGACAAACTGGGACCAATTATAGAGAAGAGGAGTAGAAGTATCACGCTAATGTAATCGTTAGTTTAGGGATCTATTTTAATGCTGTTCAGCGGCAGTATCTCCACAGGTGTGGGTCTTTAAACTCCGAGAGCATTACCAGTATAATTAAAAATTTTCTTAGATGACCATACAGCACAAGTCACAGCCAGAAGCACCTATTAAGTTCTCACCCTCCCCATTCACTGTGTGCCACTGTGCGTCCTCTTGCACGTTTCAAAATAAAAGTCTATGATTCAATTAAACAGAAATGTTTCACCAAGAATAAAAATGTTCTGTAGAATCCAAAACAAATACAATACAATACTAAGAACAATTGTTTCTTAATTTTTTTTAATCAATTAATTATTTAATTTAAAACCAACCCCCCACCCCCGAATTTCTGGCCTTGTAACACATAAAGGGGACCTGTTTTTATGAACCACTCCTGCACGTGCTCTAACATAGTTTTCCCTAACCTGGTCGCCAGGGCCCACAGACAGTCCACATTTTTACTCCCTCCCAGCTCCCGGTAGGAGCAAAAACGTGGACCGTCTGCAGGTCCCAGAGGACTGGACTGGGAAACACTGTTCTAAGATATTCATAAACATTTATCCTTTCTCCGTTGTCCTGCTAATGTGGAACAGACTGACTCAATCCAGCATTTCGTTTCTTCCTTTGTGCTACCCTCCCCCGTCCATTTGCTGCTCCCAAACGCCACCCACTGTGCTGCCGCTGGTCATGAACTGAGACACCAGCTGCAAATAGCTGCATGAGATTACAGAGCTGTGTTTGTCCAAGACCAATATGTACTGTCATTGTTTCATGCTTAGCAGGTTAGCAGGCAAGCGGTGATCTGACTTCTTCCAATAATTATACACTGTAGAATTTCTGCCTGGGATGAATAAAACACATCTTATCGTACCAACATCTGCACACCTTTGGACCTGACAATTGATATTTATATATATATATATATATATATATATATATATATAAAATTTATTATTGTGTATTGTGTTTCTGTGTGTGTATAATAGTATTGTTATGCTATATGAGGTACATTGAACTTCCACTTACAATTCTGCATAATCAACAAATTCTAATTCATTCAGCATTATTTGAAAACAATGCTGATACAGTTTGGTGGACATTTAATTTTAATGCTATCTTTAATTGTAATTGTCCTTGAAAATGTAATGGTGGCATTGGCAGTAGTAGTGCATCAGGAACAATGAGCTATGCAACCAGACCCCATTGTTTGGTGTATTTTGTACTCTGTCACAGTGTATGAGCAGCCAAAAGGCTAAAATCCTGGGAATAGCCAAATAGAACCCTATATCCTTACCTGACCCACTGCAATACTTTGTTCAAAGCTCCTCTTATAGAGCTCTTAGTATGTGCTACACCCTTATAACAAAGCCAGTTTGCAAAGAACGGCAAGGCACATTCACATTACTACACACTGACCTACATACACTTCTTGTCAGCTGATTCATTCCTCTGCAGAAGTAATTGGCCAATCAGGAGCAGGGGTGGCGAACACAACAGCCAATGGCAGTAGCCACCAGGAGCCCATGCGTACAGTTTCCATACAGTTTTCAGGAGGAAATAAATAAATAAATAAATAAATAAATATTTATGTATAGGAACTGTACTTATTTTCTTGAGAGGAACTGAAATTCTCTTATTTTTCTTTGTTTTTTTAGACAATTACTTTCTGGAGGACTGAATATATCATTTGTGCTATTGTCTTCAGTTAGATTGCACAGTCCCGTGACTCACAGCTTAATTTCACAATTTCAGTAAGACACTCAGCAATAACTGGGCAGCCGTAGGAGCAAGTAAATATTCATGCTAGTTTCTGTACCAGACTGCAATGTCAGTATGCAAATTGCCTCCTACATAAATATTACGTCAGTCAGAAACCAAAACTCTTTATATAACTTAAATATCCACTGTGATAATCCTGAAATTTGTAATCAGATGGATAGTCACAAAACAGTGTCAATTGCAATCTACAGTGAAAGTGTAAATGCATATGGCTCCGGGTTTAATTTTCCACCTGAACGAACAGGTAGGCCTGACACATGGATGTATTATAATGCCTCTTCTCATCGCTTTTGTTAATTAGTTCAGAAGTTTTGCAATCTAATTTTGCTCCCCGCCTAAAAAACGGGGAGGGTGGGGGAGTGGGACAAACAGTTCAACAAGGCTTCAAATCTATATTTTTTGCTCAGGCAGTAGTCCAGTGTTTTGTCAAACAATTTTTGGCACTTGAGTCTATCTAGAAGAATCAATAGCGATCTTGTGGGGATGTCGGTGCTTTTTGCCCGCAGCAAACATCGCGGTGCGCCGCAGCGCATTACGCTCTGTGCACATCCTTTGCTACCGCTCGTGCTTACCTTTGTTTTATCGAAGAAATGAATAAGCACCAGTCTCCCTTTCGCATTGATCGCATAACTATAGATCGCCATTAACACATACAAAATTCGTTTGCGCTGCAGTTTTGCATTCAGAAGATAATAGTATGAGGTTTTGTTAATGTGCATGTGAGTATATGTAAATGCATTTTGAAGAAATCAACGTATAATAATAATCAATAAATATTTTTATTAATTTTTATCAAAAATAATATTGCAAACCATTTCTGAGGCATCCCAGATTCAATGACCTAAGTGGGTAATATGTAAATGAAAACGGATGACGTGTGTTTTATTTTGATGCTGCATGTGCGTTGGGCTTTTACCTTCCATCCAGCCGAACTGTTGCTGTCGCCCTTATCCTTAAAGTATGGCACACACCTGACCATCCAGTCATAGATTTGGGACAGGGTTAGCCTTTTCTCGGGCGAGCTTTCTATTGCTGTGGTGATGAGGTCCGCATAGGAGAGGTTACCCCAAGCATTTCTCCGGCAGGACTTCCGTGGCTGTTGTGGCCTCGGACTGTCGTTGTTGGAACTGTTGTCCACCGCAGCTAGAGATTGTGAATTAAGTCGTGAATCGGCGCGGTCCCCGCCGGCCGGGGCTCCGTTTATTCCGCCGGAGCTGCTTCGGTCCTCGGTTGCGATGCTAGCATCGTGGCTGGCAGATCCAGCGGCGTCCTCTCCATCGTCCACCTCTTCGGGGATTATGTCCGCATCAGTCAGTTCGCTTTTGTTGCCATTTGATTCAGGTCTAGGCAGAGGCCAAGTGCACGATCTTGGTCTTTTTTGTGGCTCAAAATCTGGGTCTATCTCAATATCCGCCGAAGAAATGGGATCAGTTGCCGGAGCGAGTGCCATAATCTTTTCAGTTTCGTTGATCTCTGTTGTCATTCAAGAAAGTATCTAATAACACATTTCCCCTGCAGTAATTTATAAATGAACTGTAAAAAATAATTTGCCGGAAAAAATAAAAGAGAAAGTAAAAAATCAATTTGCCCTATAATTCAGTTTGAAGAAATGTATTAATGCTTGGGTAACAGTAAACGAACGGTCAATCTACGGTGTTATGTTGCTCCGCTGAGATTAGTAAATATTTTGCCTCATTCAGTAGCTGTCTTGCGAACAGGTCTGCACGTGTTTCCTGTCTATTTCAAGGTTATTGGCAAGATTTCCTTAAGAAAACGCTTATTGCAAAAATAAAAAATCCAAACTCTCGAGGATTGTATTTCCACAACAATCATTTTCATGATAATGCATCCAAAAGTGAAACACAGTAAGGTTAAACTTGCAAACTGGTGTTTAATAATGCAGTCGAATCGCTATTTAACATAGTGCCACAACAGCAAGATCAAATAGATGGAGGCGATTTTTTTTCAGGCAGCTTGGCGAAATAGCGAAATTTTGGCTACTCTCGGATGTATCACGGCTGTTCTTGCTTTGGCTTTGCCCCTCGCTCTGCAGATTGTTTTACAACAGCCACTTGGACTGGTTAGTTTTTTTTCTCCCCCTATCTATTATACAGTATGAAACTAGGTTGTGCCAGTTGAGGGAATGCTCTTCCTGCCTAACGCAACGGCACTGATGCGATGCGGCTGCGGACGGCAAAACTGTCTCATTTAGCGAGAAATCCTAGGAGAGAAAACGTGCCCAAGTTGCAAACAAAAACAAGTAGCATTTCCTGTGAGGAAGGATCCGGCGATCACCCCATCGATTCACTCTGAAAACACGTTTTGGAAAAAATGAAAGCAAAAAATCAAGGATCCGTGCATTCCCATATCTTTTGTCGCTGCCATCTTGACAATTTCCTTTCAAGTCCCTTTTAATAACTCGACAGGAGAGGGCCACGCGCTTCCCTATCAGTAATGAGCCTTGCAATAAAGGCGAAATCAATCATCTCCCATTGCCTTTTCGCGTGGTAAGGCGTCAACTCAAAGCACAACGGCGACCTGACCTTGACAGTTTGCTGCATCGTCTATATGCACGTAACGTTTGCTCCATTCCACATTTAGCGCCATTAAATCATACAAAAAAGCACAAACTTATACATAACGTAATAGAGGTTCGGCTAAACCCGTTTAAAAAGACATGCCCCTTCAATATCAGAGAGAGGATCGCCTTTTAAAGAGACACCATCCAAATTGCACTGCTTTCTTACGAGAGAGAAACATAATAAAAAAAAAAAAATCCCAAAAATAAAACAGGTGTTTAACCATACGTAAGACGAGTGACAACTAAGAGGCCACTTTAATTTTAAATATAATCTTCTGTTACCACTGTCGACCATATTAATCGTGCCCTATTTCCTTTTACTGTGAACAATGCAAAAGATTGTTGCATGCCTGGCCTTTGTGAATAGAAATATTAGTCGTTACTAAAAAACGACTATACATTCTGTGAGCGTTCATTCCGTTAATATATAATATTACCAATACCAATTCTGTAACAATTTAAGGTTTCTGAACAATATTGGTGCCTTTAACATATTTTATTTACAGGTACATGTAAAATAAGGTGCAAAATCACTCACAGATGCACACAACCCCTTTTTAGTGGTACACTGATACTGGCCTATCAAGATGAACGTGAAAATAACTTCTGAAATGAGCAATTGATTAGGAATCTGAACCTCCAGAAATGACTGATCTCTGTATGTGCAGTGTATACATTGTTGAAAGGAACACACTGCAATAATGAAACTAATGTTATTTTTCACTTGGTTTCAAGAATGAGGTTTTAAAAAACTAGACGTTGTCCTCGGCATTCAACAAATAATAATATGTCTCCATTATCCGCTTTTAATAAATTGGTTCTAGGTTAATCAGAACACTATTTGTTCGGAGTTGTGGGTCTGCTTGTCAGAGTTATTCTGTCATGCAAGCTTTTTTTTGAATCACTTTTTTTTTTATTGTTGTTATGGTTTTGAACAACAGTGATCATACATGTTATGTAAACAATACTTTAAATACACAAAGAATATGTATAATTCTGACAAGACACTGAATCGATACATTATCTGTACATTAAATAATTCCAAGTATACATTTGCTTCTATTTCATATTGGAAAAAAATAAGCAGAAAAAAAAATACTCAGTATTGCTTATATATTTTATATATGATATACAGTATATGCGACACCAGGGGCATCAGAAGCATTTTGAATGTGGTGGGGGG
>JAODJX010000027.1:17832304-17844860 GCA_026776945.1 Isichthys henryi
GTATGTATTTTCAAATATGTATTTTTTTACATATTTGAAAGTCCAAACAGTCAATCAAAATTTGTAAAAAAAAAAAAAATAAAAAATCCCTCCCGCCCGACCCACCCCCTCCAAAAAAAAAGGACGAGAACCAATTTTTTTTTTTTAAGTGGCCTAATGTACAGAACAATGCATAATGTTGGATGGAGGCAACACAGGTATATCAACCCCAGTACTTGTGCAGGTGTGTATCAGAATATATACCTGGCTATATATTTATGCCATTGTCACTTTTTAGCTGGAGGGCACATTTTTCAGGTCCTCTCAATATAAACCTAAATTTTCAAAAAATTCATGAATGCAATGAAGGATCTAAAATAGCCAAAAGTCTCATATTTTGTTTGGTTACTTATGGTTAAGGTTAAGGGTGGGTAGAGGTTAGGGTCGTCACGTTGGGATTAGGGTTGTGTCCATAGAAATGAATGGAGAGTCCCCACAAAGATACACATACCTAATCCTGTGTGTGTATAAACACTGGGGCTGGAGAAACAGTGATCCAGAAGGTTCTTTGGAGGGCAGACCTGCAATTTTATACCCAAAGAGGGACCTTTTTTTGCAGTACCCTTGAACCAAGTAGTTTATCCTAACTGCTTTTGTAAGACTTGCCGCTGTATAAATGCGCGAATATTGCACTGGATGGAAACAGCAGGAAAGCAGTGAGCAGTAGAGTAAAGGGTGATTCACTGCGCTCCGTAGTGCTGCAACCTACAAACGGTGAAAAAAGAGAGAGGGGAGGAGAAACGTACAACTGACATTTTGTACTGAGTGACAGTTCATTTGAGGTAATACACACTGTCAATCATCAGTGATTACTTAATTTAAAATGATCCAATGCAGTGATCACGAATTATCACTGCTGGACACTAATACCCCAGCAACACATTCATCATTAAATGTGAAAATGACGAATGATACATGTAAATGGATGTCCTGTGAGGTCTGTTGGGGAAAATGCATCAATGTAGCCAGTGCATTTTCATTTATGGAATTTCGTTTATATGGGTTTGGCTTACATGTCCCAGCCACGGTCCCAACAAGATACTGCGGGGCAATGGATCCACATCATAGGTGACTGACGAAATTTTATAGACTCGACACGATAAGCATTAAATACAAACACACACAAGATTAAAACAGTGCAGTTTTCACTGGGATAAACACACTGCTTAAGTTGTATTGTTTTTTGTTATAAATGTAGGCCTATCAATCAGAGGAAGGCCACGTTTCTTTGCTTTTGGGGACATGCCTGTGATTTTATTCTCTCTCCAAAGATGTTGTATCCAAAGCTTCCCTTCTGCTGGATTAAGCAGAATCTACTATTTGAGTAAACAGACAATTTTATTGTGTATAATTTAGGCAGACATAGATTTTGACTACCCCATACTGGGTCATTACCTGTCTTTAATCATAGCCTCCTGGATACGCTCTGGATCCCCTGTGACCCTGAATAAGACAAACAGTTTCAGAAAATGGATGGCTGGCTGGCTTGATGGATGGATGGATGGATGGATGGATGGATGGATGGATGGATGGTTGGATTTTGACTTTGTCCTTCCTCGTAATTGGTAATTTAATCCTGGGGGAGGGTGTTGTACAGTAATGAAAGGCTAAACTATTTTTGTTTAAATAATGTGTTGTAATAATGATACTTCTTAGTAACTGTCAACATGCTCAACGATCGTTCAAATCCTGTCTTACATTCATGGAATATCTGTTTCAAGAAAATGATGTTGCTCTGACTCTGAGGAAACATTGACAATGTTTTTTTTTTTACCTTGAGTCTTAGAAATACTTCTACTGTAGCAAGTTAGAATTTGTGAGAAATGTACAGTACTGTGCGAATGACTTGGACCAGAAAAATAAATATTTAAAGCTGTTTACCTGGGCAGTAAATATATATTAGCTCAGAACAAAAAAAAAAACAATCTAAAATTGAAAGATGTGCCAATTAAGAGAAATACAATTAAAAAACTTGTAATAATTTATTCTGTTTTTCAAAAAGTTACTTATGTCTTGTTGGATGGCTAGATGAACATCATATTGGTTTCCAAACCTCTCCTCAGGGGCACCCCAGCCATTCCATGTATTTATTAAATTTCACCACCAGCTGACTTAATTAATTAACTTAATTAGTAAAAAAAAAAAGTCAATGAAATATTGATTAGCTATAGGAGGTGTGCTTGTGGTCATGTCAAAAAATACACGGGTGTATTCATGGATTCACTTCATTGTCTTTGTGTAACGCGATAAAATTATGTTTATGACAATGCCCAAGGTGCGTTAATAAATGCAAAATAGAAGCTAAAATAATATAACGTAGAAATATGTTTAAATGGCCCTTTCATGGACAATGTTGTTCTAAAAAAACATCTAAAAAAAAACGGAACAGATTATTATTGGCCAGTGCACAGCAGCAACAATTTGCTAATGTGTTCTTATGTTGCTAATGAGAAACAATTGCACATTAGCAACATAACTTATCAGTATGCATGCGATATCGCATGGAAATAATGTGGTGATTTTAGCAGAGGTTTTGAAACGGCTAAGCTAACACACTTTGAAAGGTATAATAGCATAGTTTTACACCAACATAACGATTATTTAAACATCATTTTCTTTGGCTGCCTAGGGTTTTCGCACAGCTCTGTGTATCTTTAGTGTTCGGATATCTAGCATCGAACCTACAGAAGTCTTGCCTTTTTAATAGTGATATGCAGCAGAGACCTGGATAAACTATTTGAATCATAATTTCAGTCAAAAGATCCAGCTCACGCCTGCTGCTTGCTTTGTTTACTTACAGCACTTTTGGCTGCGGCTGTAAGAGCACTATGGAAAAAGGGTGTAAAGGGTAAATTTAAAAATCATCACCAGCACATGGCACGATACTTCTAAAATTATCTAACGCTTTTATTCTGTGCATCATTACAGAGTGAGAGTGTTTCCAAGTTAGAACACATATATACAAACAAATCACTCAAATCCTGGGTAAATACAGAGGGCCTTATTGTATTTTTAGCTTTTATGGGGGTCTGAAGATTGATGTTGTCCTATCATGTAATATGATAATCCAATATGGCCTTTGTTGTAAAGAAAATAGGTTTCTTTTGTTTAGTTTTGTCCACAAATCAAGACAGTTCGTGGTAGGAGCAGATAATGGAGTCCGCAATGGCTTGACAACTTGCTGTGTAAATTGTTCCAACGTTACAGATCTCGACTGTTACAATCTTGTATTTGTTATGAACTGTGGGGCATGCAGTTCAGTGATGGTGTTTTGATTGGCCTATAATTTTTTCTTTTTTTGAGAACCAGAGTTTAAACTTTTTCATAGAAAGACCAGAGTAACTAATGTTTCCAAAATGAAAGTGTTTACGTCCTCAGTTTTCCCAAACAAAATGTAAAAAAACACACACATCGCAAATAGATTTCGCGTAACCTTTTTTTCCCCCATTGCAGTTTTTCCCATATGGCGACGCATCGAAATTTGCACAACATGCGTTCAGAACCTTCGACAAAAATGGAGACGGCACCATTGACTTCAGAGAATTCATTTGTGCCCTGTCCATCACATCCCGGGGCAGCTTTGAGCAGAAGCTGAACTGGGCCTTCAATATGTATGACCTGGATGGCGATGGGAAAATTACTAGAGTGGAAATGCTGGAGATTATTGAGGTATTGTGACTGGGATCTGCTCTCACACTGATTTATCTTCACTAGCTTTGGCTGCCCATAACTACTCCTCTATATTACTTAGAATATCTGTTTATTGAAATTAATTGCCACATGGAACTGTTACATTTTTGTCATTTTAATTTTACTCAAAAGTCATGTTTTTCTTTGTTAAAGATGCACAAATGATACAAAGTATGAAAAATAAACATTTTCTGCTAATTTAACAAAAAATAAAAATGATCTCGTTAACGTCAAAATGTCTCTTGAATATAAAGCAGATTCATAAAATGTTCTGTTCATTTCACGTTCTCCAAAAGGCTATTTACAAGATGGTGGGCACTGTCATCATGATGAAGATGAATGAAGATGGCCTAACACCCGAGCAGCGAGTGGACAGGATCTTCAGCAAAATGGATAAGAACAACGACGACCAGATCACACTAGACGAGTTCAAGGAAGCTGCAAAGAGCGACCCATCCATCGTATTACTCCTGCAGTGCGACATGCAGAAATGAAGGGCGGGCCGACACAGTGGGGTTAAACACACTGCGGACTGGACACCAGTTTAACGTTCCATTCAGTTTACAGCTACTTCCACAGGAAAAACACAACAAATAAAAAAACCCTAAAAAAACGTGCTTGGACTATCTTACAATGGACTTTTTTGTGTTTGAAGCACTTGTATGCATGAGAATGTCATTTGCTAAATTATTTAAAATATTATGTGTGTCTGTTAATGTTAATACAGTAGCTATTGTTCATGTTTACAGATGCTTGCTGTTTTATACACTGAAGTAATATCAACACCAAATTCCCATGATAATGTAACTGTTTCCAATAAACCATTTATCCACACACCTTAGACACACGTTGGATCCATATTTATCCAAGCTCCTCTTAAATGTGTGTGTACCGTGGAATATAAATGTAGTTTAGCTGCATGCGTTTAGGTTGAAACTTAAAAATACATATTTAAAAAAAATCTGATTTTTTGCATCCTTGAAATCAAATGGAGATGAAGCCTTACCAAATCAATGTATGGGATTGACATTTGTGTTTTATTAAGTCATTGTTAAACAATTTTAGGGATGTATTCCTGGATAAACACTAGTTTACTCAGTGAAGTTTTTCCATCCCCTGGCGACAGTACTGGCAATGTAAGAGAAGTACGGGGTTGTTTGCTTATAAAACATGAAAAACTTGTATTGTGAGGCTAATTTCTCTGACCTGTTTTTAAAATAACTTTTTATTCACCCATCATGCAACTTTTCAATGTGAGCTCATAATTTTATTTATTTATTTTTTTAAAGCAATATCAAATCAGTGTATAAAGCGTGTTCATGAAAATGTCATGGTTATGTGCTGGAGGCCCTTTTCACGGCGTGTTAAGTCTGCAAGTCTGCCCAGGTACTTTTTTATTTTTCAATTTAAGTCCAAGTGAAGCACATTTTATTCACCTCAACTGTTCATTCTTCTAAATCTGCCACGTCCTTTTCTCCAGTGGAAGATGGACATTGAGTTATCGACTCCTTATCGCATTGACACCTCCTGTAGAGGGTATCATCTGTAAGAGTAATCACACCGGCGTTTACATAGGACAGCCAAGTCATATTTTTTTCCATTTATTTTTGTGAACTTTTAAAGATAAATGATTGCTGATGTGTCTATCTCCAGAACTGGGAGTGTACAACTGGAAGACAGTCAGATTCAGGACAATAAATTGTTCATACCTGAACCACTGTATAATTTGACCAAATGAAGTTGTGTCTGTTAATTAAAAAAAAAAGATTATACATACATATAAATACAAATTATATATACATATCTCTTTGCCCCTGATATATCTGTGTTCAATATAAACCAATAAAAGAGGATACCAAACTGAACAAGCAGCAAAATGATGTAAAGATTTTTTATATCTATCTATATATATAATCTATATACATAGCATGTGTTGTGTGTCTGATGACATTGCTGCACTTGTGCTGTGATTTAATCAAATAAAACATACACAGGCTGTTCTGTGATGCAGATGTGCTTTAAATGAAAAGGTGTTCATTCTCAGTACGAGAAAGCATGACGGAAAGGAAATTCAAAGCACGTACTCATACATATGCAATGTTTTCAGATCAACCAAATTGAATGTGTAATTGTTTTTTCCCCACATATTATAATATATAAGACTATCTTAACCTAGTATGAAAAAACAAATCAAAGTGATTGTTTAATGATGTCAATATGAAAGCAGCCACTCTGACGAACACAGCAGCTCACCAGTTAGTGCTCGAGTCCCTGACAGTTGTAGCTGTGGGTTTGATTCTCATCCCGTGTGCATGGAATTTGTGTGGATTCCTTTCTACTGCCCAGATGTGTGTATTAGTGTCTCTAAATGCCTGCAGTGGTGGCCTGGCATCCTGCCTGTGTTTCCAAGCTCACTATAACCTGGTATTGAATAAGTGGTTATAGCATTTGGGTGGATTGGCAGTCAGTAATGGGGTTGTGTCACGTAACAATTTGGTTAGATTCCCTGGGCAGGGAATACCTTTTTTCGTTTACAGATATCCTTAGTCTATGCAGTGTTGGAAAAATGATTATTGGCACTCAAGGGAGCCCATGGCCACATCCCCTTTGGCTAAGGGGAGATACACAGAGACAGGAGAGAGAGGGTAGAGTAAAAGTCAGTGAGGGTCAAATGGACCATTTTGTAATTACATGTTCTCTCTTAAGTATTTTATGAACATACTTTCAATTTTTGATTTACAATAAGACGTAGAAAAATATAGATATCTGTGTACAGCACAAATGTAACACAACAAAATCCAGAACATATCCTGGCTCTATGTGTGTGGCGTGTTCTTCCACGGCAATGTGGGGTTTTCTCCAGGAACTCCCGTTCTCAACCTCCACACAGTCCACAAACATGCTATGCCAAGCTGTCCATCGGGTGCAAAATGTTGTGTGTGTGTCTGTGTCTGCCCTGCAATGCATTGGCGCCCCGTCGTCGGTGATTCTCTGCTTCGCGCCCGTAGATTCTCTGATAGGCTCCGGAATCCAGCGACCCCGCATAAGACAAGGGAGCATTAAAAATGGATGTGTAGATGGTTACACAGTAGCACCACCCTGTGGACATTTGTAATTGGAGAAGTTTAAGAAAATGACTTCATGATGATTGATCTGTCCTGTTTAGTAAATGAAAATATTGACTTGTATATTTCTATGTATTGCTTTAAATATATTTTCAATATCATCGACATTTAACATGGTGCACAAAAACAAGGGGTACAGCATGAAAAAGATGTCAGCCCTTTGCTAGACGTGTACATACATACGTGCATACATTTACACACACAGGACCCCGAACACAGCATACACAATGAACAACCGTGTCACACCTGATTACCGAGTCACTATAATATAACCTTCAGAACAAAAATTAGGAATGCGATACTGCATAAATAACACATTAACATATTTTAGTAGGCCTATTGAGATTTATTTGTTATATTTGTTGATAATACAGTCTAGCATTCGGATACAGCATCATATGCTAGCTTTTGTTACAGATTAGGAAAACGTAATGTAGATATAGACAATTAATATACCTAGCAGTCAGTCTGTTTATAAATTAAGTGTGACTGACTGACAAACAACTGAATTAAAGGACAAAGCGTTTGAACGCTAAACAAAAGCTTCTGATTGGCCAGTGTTTTGTAACTGTTATAATTAAATTAAACGTATGTCCATCCAGACTAAAAATATTCAGCAGAAAAAAATCGGTTTGACTTGATGATAATTAATACATAAATATCACCATTTCATTTCACCTCCATGCTTAAAAAACGAATTAATTAAAAAATATTCTGAAAGTCTACCCTGGGATGCTGTGGATTTTGTCATGAAAATCCTGCCGTGCTACGCCGTGCTGCAGCTATTTAAAACAAAAATACCCACGTACACCACTGTATGGCGCCACGTTTCGCGTCTGTAGTTAGCGTCGTCATAGTGATGGGAATTCCGGTGTACTGACGAGTTGAGCTACTTTGTCGAGTTAGGCTACCGTAGTGCTAATCGATAGCCCTAATCCTAACCCCAAAAAACTCCCAAAACCCTTATCCTAACCCCTAATATTTATCCCTAATCCAAAACCGGTGAAACTGCACATGCGCAGAAAGGCTCGACAGCACGTCTCGATAGGTAGCTCAATTCGACAGAACAGCGGCTCCAAGAGCCGTTTCGTTCGCGACCGACGCGTCACTAGTCGTTTAGTAAGATCGCTGATTTTAAAATTGGTTGTTACCCGTTTTACTAGCAGTTAAATCGGCAAAACACCAGATTTAGGCCTATAAAGTAAAATGAAACAGTCAATGAAGCAAACTGACAAATCTATTAATGCATTATAGTACTAAGTGCCCTTTTAAGGAGACAAATATAGCTACAAATGACTTTATTGTTTGTTTGTTCGGCACATGAAGGGGTGTGTGTGGTTTGAGAGAAAGTTATCGGTGCCCTTCCATAAGCAATCCTTTCCAATTAATAGTTCCAGTTAATAGTTAAATTAAAAGTACGTAGGGTGACTTCTCGTCGTTAAAAATGTCTTTGGAATACTCTTCTATATGTTTTGCACCTTACTTCGTACAATTGTTGTCCGATAATTAGTTTGATGGTTCTCGCTGAGCTTCGGTTGTAAAAAAACACCGCACAGCAGTCAATTTACATATGCGATACGAGGCGGTTGATAGACTTGCCCATCCCCCCCCCCCACAATATAGGCCTACTCATTAGGAAAGAAATGTATAGTTTTGTCTTCCTTGCCACCACTGTGAATTTATTCAGCTGCGTAACAAGCAGCGACAATATTTGTCTTTTCATCGTTGATCTGAATCTGATTCAATGGCCTAAGAGCCAATAAAAAAACTGCGGCGGTTAGGATTGACTCTAAGCACCGCATCACGCCGGTTCCCGTAGTTCAGCCGGATGTTTATGTTTCCATGGCTATACTGTATGGAGATGGAGGAGTACTCCTCCTGCAAGGGACTGGCAGGATAGCATTCAAAGAAAGGTGTGTATTATCCTCTGGTAAATACAGAGTGTTTCTTGCAAAGTCTGGATTGTGGTGCGTCTGTTTATATCTTATATTCACGGTTCACTTTCTTGAACATCTTTCACGAATATAAGTTGCAACCAATGATTTCAAGTCAGTGCGATGACAACGATGACAGAGTTGCACCAGGCGGTCGCATCTGAGGACTACGATCTGGTGCAAGAAATAGTAAAGAGTAAGAGATGTAACCCCAACCAGAAAGACGTCGACTGGGATTACAGGACGCCACTCCACTGGGCAGCCGCAAAAGGTACTCATATTCAGTTTATTTTTTTACTAGAATATCCACGAACTTTATTTCTGGCTGCATGCAGAGTTTTTAAGGAAAACAAACATAAGCAACTTCTTTTCGTTTTATCCAACATTTTTGGTTGCATAACAATATGGTTTGCTTGTAAGTGGACTACAGCGATTCCCTTTCGTTGTGGATGATTGTCCAGCTAGCGAAGTTTAAACAAACGTGCATATCTGACAGTATTAGAACTAGGATACAATTTCAAACCTGTGTGTGTGGACGGGGGGATTAGGGCAGAAGAATCAGAACTACAACATAAGAATCCAGTAAATGGTCAAAGAAAAGGGAGGTATTGGTAAACCATGTAAATCATTTAGACACATGAAAACCAACAACGTATTAAGACTGTGTAAAAAAAGAAATGGATTTATCAGAAGCAGTACCTGCATGCCTGTCCTCCGCAATGAGACTCAAATCTTAAAATTTGGACTGTGTAAATTATAACTTTGCCATCTTGTTAATTTGGCTTCCTATGCCGCCCCCTGGAGGTAGGGCTCCGCCTTTGAGTCTGTTTCCTCTCAAGGTTTCTTCGTACTGGGGAGTTTTTCATTTCCACAGTCGCTTTTGGCTTGCTCACTGTGGGCTTTGGGTAGGGATAACGTAAAGCGCTTTGACACAATGTAATGTTTGAAAAAGGACTATCCAAATAAAATTGTATTGAATTGAACTTGTCTTCTATTCTCGGGCAGGACAGGCAGACACAGTAAGGATCCTGTTAGAGCACGGTGCAAAGCCCTGCCTGAGGACTGCTACAGGCTGGACCCCTGCCCACTTCGCCGCAGAGTCAGGGAGGCTGGGGGTGCTCCGGCTGCTGCACTCCGCCCACGCCCCCATCGACGCGGAGGACTGCTCCGGAGACAGACCCTTGAGGATCGCGCAAATTTACGGACACAAGGATTGTGTGGAATTCCTTAAAACGTAAGGGAATATTGCGACCTTTCTTGCTTCGTATGAAAGTTCTGTTTGAATGTACCTATTCTCTCTTTTCGTTAAGACGGGTTCTACTGTATTTTTTTACGGTGACTGCGCCCTTCGGGTTCGTTGCAGAGCAGAAGAGGAGTGCAAAGCGTACCGCAAGCTGGCCCGTCTCAAAGGCATCGTCTTGGAGGACATAGACGAGGAATGGGAGGAACAAAAGAGAGAAATCGAGCTAAACAGACATGCTAAACAAAATACGATTTGTGATTCAAAACAGAGGATGACGTTACATCCCGTAAAAACGAAAGGCAAAAAACATCTTTGGAAAATGTCCACGCCAAACAAATAGCGCATACACTTACTCTAGTTCAAACAGCCACCCAAGTGAAATTAGGAATTGTTTGGTATAAAAAAAACTAACCATTCATTATCATTGCAGTTACATGTTTTATGGTGTTAGGTTAGGTTCGTGTTTCATTACCACGATCTTTAATCTAGCACATGGTTGTCGCATGGTGTTCAAATACTTATGTTCCTCACTGTATATGCTGCCCCTGCATGGGGATATTCTTAGAAAACAGCTTTACATATCTGTTGTAACAGGTGCTTCAGCTGTCAAAGATTGAGGGGCACTTGGCTGAAGCTGGGAATTGGATGGCCAGTAGCTTCCTTCTGTGAAATCCTGACAAAACAGATGTATTTCTACTTGGCCGTAGGACAGCCCAGGGTGTTGTCGATATCATAAAGCTCAACAGCTGCCCAGTCACCGTAAGCATAGTGGTTAAAAGTCTTGGTGTCACTATTGACTCAGCCTTGTCTCTGGACGCTCAGATAAATGCCATGTTTAGAACAGCTTTCTTCCATCTGCAGAATATTGCAAAACTTAGAACAATGTTCTCACTTAAAAGATGCAGAAAAGTTAGTACACACCTTTAGTCTGGATGCCCTATTGGTTGGATGTGCATCTGCAGCATTAAATTAAATCCGGTTGGTGCAGAATGTTGCGGTAAGAGGCTCTTATCAGTCCTGTACTGGCCTTAATCCACCGGGTTCTGGGTAGGTCTCACATCGACTACAAACAATACTGCTTACCTATAAGGCACCGAATGGTTGAGCACCAGCGTATATTAGCAGTTAACTGGATTCATATGCAACTTCTTGTTTGCTTTCAAGAGATGGGCTACCTTGGCAATGCCTAGAGTAGAATGATCTTCATTCGGTTACAAAATATTCTGTTACGGGGCTCCAAAGTTATGGAATAAACTACTAGCAAATGTCCAAGATTCACTCACTTCTGATATTTAAGACAAGGCTAAAAACTCACTTGTTTAATCTAGCATATGGTGACAAAGCTGATAGCTATTTCACACCCTCAGCTAAGATAATACTCTGTATTCTTCAACTATTTGTTACATAGTTTTATGAATGTACTGCTCAATTCTCGTTTGGAGTTCTGATGGAGGGCAGTTCCCTGTCTGCCCACCCAGCCTGGCTACACATCTGCCGTCCTCCCCCCGCCTGCTGCTGAACCACACCCCCCTCCATCCCGCCGAAGGAAGCAGCGTCCCCACCTGCCTGTCCTGACATCAATGGACCTTCTGCATTTATACTTGGACTATGCACAGCTTTACGTTATAAACTGGAAGTTTGCTATTTTGGACTTCCTCGGCCGGACCCTGGAGGATGGGCTCCCCCTTTGAGTCTGGTTTCTTCCTTCTAGGGAGTTTTTTCTTGCCACAGGAATAATGTAAAGTGCTTTGAAACAATGTAACATTGGGAAAAAGTGTAATTAAATATATTTCAATTGAGTTAAAATAACAAAACATTCAAATACTTTGCCATAAAAATATTTTCCTGCTGTTGTTGTACAATAATAAACAGGTGAATTCCAGAAACAACTAGTATAACCAGTAGTTTGCTTTATTTATGTAATCATTTGTACAACAGTTATTTTCTCATTTATAAGCATATGACTTACTGTCACGTAATTTCAAATCAACAAAGCTAAAATGTATATTTACATATTTACTCCAAAGTCCACATTACCTTAACAGACCATGTAAAAAGCATTTCACAGAAATGTAACAAAGCTATATATATTTTTTTTTTATTCTGAAATGCTCACAAAAAGAGGTAAATTAATCACAATTACACAAATGAATTCTAAAGCAAAATTTAAATATGAAATATACTTTTTTAATTTCCCAAAGGCACGTAAATCCTTCTATATTTATATGATGATATGACCCACATAAGAATAACTGTCAGCTATTTTGCTCTGTGTAAGATACAGGTTTTCATAAAATTATAATCTATATAACTCTCTAAAGCAGGTAATGTCTGTTTATACAAAATGATTGGTATTTTAAAACGAACAGAACAGTTGTTTTCATCTAACATGTATGTCAATTCAGTGGTTCTCAACCTTTTTGAGTGACAACCCCCAAGATAACATTGTTTGGTGTTCGCGACCCCCCCCGGGCGGGGCCGGCCCGGGGGGCGGGGGGGGCGGCCGGCGGGGGCGGGGGGGGGGG
>JAODJX010000027.1:17849652-17871135 GCA_026776945.1 Isichthys henryi
CCCATCTAATGTCTAGTCTTCTTACGACGCCTAACTTTTATGATTTCTAGAATTACCCAGAAAACTGGAAATGTGAAAGCAAATAAATGCATTTTTACCTGCATGGTCTGACTTGTAGCCGTGAAATCTAACTCTGACACTACTCATTAATTTATTGCACATTCCACTTAGATGTCAATTTGCAAAATCTTTTCCCTCCAGTTTAGTGGTAAACTGTAGTTCTTTGTCTATGTCTTAATGTCCATGTCAAAATGTCCCCATTTTGGACCGATCCTGGAAGCAATACGGATAGCACGCATCTCTTCGATATCTCAAGCAAATTACCAAAACAGCAGCATGTGGTATACTTCTCTAACTCAATCAACTTTGTTGGGTGTTTTAATGGTTGACCATCCTTTATGACCATATGGTTGGTTCGAAATGCATTTGTTTCTGAGATGTGATAGGTTGATATGTGCCATAAAAGAACACTCCTTATCTACAGTTTATCAAAACCTCTCATTTTCTTATTGTTCAAATTTTCTATGACAATAAATTAATATATTGTACATAACACCCCACCATAACTGGAATACAATTAAAACTTAACAAGGTCGAATTCCAATTACTGCAAAACTGCAGAATGCAATGTATGTACGGCTAGAGCTGATCTTTCTTAAGTTTGAGCACAGTAATAATTATATAAACTGGATGTCTTCAGACTTGTATTCTTTCTGAAGTTTGGTTAATTACTACTTAAAAGTGTCTTGGTGCTCCACCTTATAATTAGTACTGGAAAGTAATGTGTGCTGTTTGACTAGAAGAAGCAGACTTGTGTAAATCCTGTTGCCAGCAGATTTCTTTCTGTAGCCTAATGACACTGCTTTTGTTTGAGCAACATGACCAATATATTTTCCTATTCTTCACATACTCAGATGATGCTGCAACAGCACTAAAAGCAGATAGTTTGCCATATTAATTTAAATGTGATATAAATATCTAATTTATTGCTCAGTAGTTGATAAAGGGGGAAAACACTGGACTGCTACTGGCAGATACAAAAAAATGTAATAATAGGATCAGACCTAAACTAAATGATATCACGCCATCCCGACTTTTGAAGAATGGTTCAGCAACTCACTACATCCCACTGAGTCCGGGACTCATAAGATAGCAGTTTAACAAGGACTGAAAGCAAATGGTGGCCCTACTCCTTATCAGGTCATTGATACTGATATATTGTTCTGTCTCTATCATTTTGTCCACTCCAGATGCCATGATTAATCTGTATTATTATTATTACCGATGGTTGTGACTGTCAAGGTGCCATTCAGGTTGGTCTCCAACGTGCTTGTCATTTTTGTAAATTGGGCTGAATTCAGCGGGATATTCACTATCATCTGAAAGTCAACGATGACGCTTCCACTCCTGTAGACCGTTTTCCACAGACACAAAATTAGACAAAGGTGAATGCTAATCATGCTAGCGTGCGGCGATTAAGCGATCTGTTTGAATGCTTCGTAGTGTTTTTACCTGAAGCCAGTGATGATCAAGGAATCAAATCCGCTGCATTGACTGTAGATTTGGCTTAGCTAGAAAAGGGAAAACGGCAATATTTTATGGAGATTAATTTGTCATTTGATTATGAAATTCAGCCATTCTTGCAGGCAGAGAACGAAAATGAAAATTATACATTAAACATGTTAACTTAAACGTTTAACTTAAGTGTTTTTTTTTACAATTACAGTACAGGTTAGGCCTATTTCTGTTCCATGACATGTTCAGCTTATCAGCTAAGCCTACCACTGCACCATTCTTTACCCTAAGCAGCTGATAACACTCCAGTCATTAACAGAGGTAGAGATTTCAGAGAGTACAAATCCAAACCAAGATTTTGCTTCAACCAACCAGTTGACTATAAAGAGTCACAGTCACAGAGCACTCAACTGGTTGGTTGAAACAAAATCTTGGTCTGGATTTGTATTCTCTGGACCTGAAGTCTCCACCTCTGGTCAGTAATTACGCTTTAACACGGCAGGCGACTGCCTACATTGGTTTGCATTTGCTGCACCGTGGATTGATAGTATGTTGAGGCTGGATTACTCAGGTCAGGGTTATATTGCTGTTCCAAAGTAAGCGATCCAGTAACGGTAACTGTGAAAAAACATGTTGAATAATTGTTGTCAGAACAGCAACACTAAAGCAAAAGAGTAGTAGGAAATGAACTACTATGCATAAGATGGTGGAGTAAAATATACCTCAAAACACAAACAACAAACAGTAACTGTGCCATAATATTAAAAGACATGTACCTTTCGACTTAGGCAGACATACTGGGGCGGACAGTGATGCGTTTGAAACGCATGGAAAACTATTGCAGCACCCTGGATAAAGATCACACACTGACGGGTCCCAGTCGTACTGTGCACTACAACTGCAATAGGATTGCTGTCCACGAATGTCACATGCTGTTAGAAAGCAAACACACAGCATGAAGCGTGAAGATGGAGGTGAGCTTGTGTTATGAAAACCAGTTGCTTTGTGCTTACCAAATATTTTCATTTAAAATTTAAACGCTAAACTCCGAGTTTACAAATGAAAATTCATTAACCTTTTAATCACATACAATATGACAATACAGTATTGGGACCGGAAAAGGGCTCTGATATAAACCAGTTCAGTTTCTGATACGTATCCAATGGAGGGACGAAGGAGCTCATTTATAATATGAAGCAACTTTCATTTTATATCATTTTTGTTGCTGGCGTTTGAAAGGTATTTCTAAACCCTTTGGGTTTACCACAAGGGTGTGAGGTCTCTACCCATTTACGGGGGTCCAGGGACGAGATATACTAAAATAACATGACATATATATCCCAACAATGGGTTGTACTGGCTGGTTTTGATTATTGAGGGGGTTAAACCCCCCCCCCTCCCCCTTCAATTTACACCCATGCACTACCTGTTGTGATGTTGGTGTACTGAACAAGAACTTTGGTGGTGGTGCTGCTGCTGATGTTCAACACCAAGGTAAATGAGACTAATGTAGGCAGAAGATTCGTGATGTTCTGCGAAGCTCCCTCCTCCACCACAAGGTCAGCATAATACATTTTTGTTGAATCACCTGCAAGATTGAAATAGCTTACTGACATCAAGAGCATTTACATGCATATAGTGAGGTTGTTCAAAGTTAGAGAGAGAAGGAAAGAACTAAGAGGAATAAGTATACAGTAAAATCCATTTACAACGGACTTCAAGGGACCTGGCAAAACAGTCCGTTATATCCAAATTCCGTTATAACCAGAGTTGCCCAGAACACAACTACAGGACACCATTTACTCATGCCACACCCCAGAAAGGTAGTAATCCAACTTTATTTACTGTATTTCACCTACTGCAACTCAACAAGAATCATTTTATGTCACAAACATATCTTCTTTTCTTACTACTGTAGTGAACGAATGCATAGCAAATGATGAGGCATTCTAATACCCTACACTAAAAGATGTTCTAAAGCATTATGTCTTTCAGAGGTTTTAGCGATATACGCATCAAGTTTTCCAACGCAATTCATCAGAACGTCTGCTTCAGCAGTATCATTGGCGTTATGTTCAATGTAACGCTGCAGCAGTGTCAACGCCATGCTCGCTTCGCGCGTAGATGGTGGAAGCTCAGCTGGAGCCTCCTCATCACTGGATTCGTCACCAGTTTGTGCACCATTGACACTGGTGGACTTTGCCTTGACTTCTGCTGCAATCTCCTGATCTGTCAACACAGCAGCTGTCTGCACCTGCTCCTCAATGACAAGAAATTCTTCCGTAGACTTATTCTGGTCCAAGAAACCCAATTTAATCAGCCGTTCAAAAATGTTACCACAGTCACGAGCAGAGAATATTGTAGATGGGGGTGTCTCTAAATGATCTTCTTCTTTCCCTGCAGAAATATCAGATATCGTTCCCCCAGACTGACCGAGCCCATCGCAGTCACAGCAGACGGCAAAGTTGTCCATGTAAAAATGGTAGGTCTAAAGCTAAAGCTAAAGCTTCTGTTTACACCTTTTCCGTCAATATTTTTTTGTATTTGTTATTAAGTCAGTTACTAATGTGTGTATTTATTTTAGAAAATTGTATAAAAGGACCAAAATAAATAAAACAACTGAATGTTTGCAATGATGTGTAGCCTACGCAATGCACGTTATTTGCTTGCAACACCTTAGATAAGAATCACATACTGACTGGTCCCAGTCGTACTGTGCATTACTTTGGCAATAGGATTTCTCTCCACGAATGTCACATACTGTTGTAAAACAAAACAAATACAGCATAATAAGTGAAAATGGAGCTGAGTTTGTCCTATGAAAACCAGTTACCTTGTAATTACTAAAATGCCCTACCATGCATACCCAAAGCTTTACGTTGCTGGCTTGATTTCCAATGTTAGTGAATTTACTTTCAGTTTCAATTAATTTTTCTGTCCGGGTTTATAAGACCCGTCAGCATACTATGCTAATCTGGCAGAGTAAAAGCTAGGAGAGCATTCAAGTCAGTGGAAATGAAAGAAAAATTCAATTATGCGGCAGTATCTGGGTCCCAACATTTCCAGACGCAAAAACTTTTACTATAACAGCATCATGATTCCCATATTTGTAAGAAAAAACAGAGATAATTTCTTAACAAAAAATATGGAAATATACACTGGATATTCAGTTTATTATAAAACTGATTTTTATTTATTAAAAATCTTATAATTATTACGAAGAAATAAAGAGTACTTGGTCAATTTCCCCATCTGAAGTATGTTCATAAAAATTCTGTGGTTATCTAATTCACAAAAGTAAAGACAGCACAGATTGTAGTTATGAATTATGTAATTCTCTTTTAAAATGCCATCAATTGTGTAAGGCAGCACCCCACCATTTTCTCATCATACTACTACAAAGGCTGATTAAAGTAATACAAATGGAAACGATGTTGGTTTGCCACCTCTACAGTAATGTAGAGGATGAGTAACAGACATGAGTGGGGGGGGGTTGCCCTAACAAAGGTTATAAGTGTAAACGTTTGAGGTTGTAAGTGACTCTTTTCAATCGATCATGATAATCACACACAACTTCATGAAAGAGACCCTCACGGTGAGGAAACCCAACCCTCCCCTGTTTTAGCACATAACCCTTGAAAAGTCTGTGATACATAAGGTAAGACATACTATCTATCTTGGGTGAGCAGATAATCCTTGTCAGGTAGAACACTTTGAGCTAGGACAGGGTTTGTAAACTACTACTTCAATTAAAAGACCTGGACTTCACTTAAGCATTCAGATCTTGCTATATGCTGATTGGTCAGTTTCCTATTAGACAATTTGCGGATAACACTATTATGGTGGGTCTCATCAACGACAATGATGAGACTAACTACAAGAATGAAAGTGAACCAGCTGGCCATATGGGGCAACAACAATCTCCTCTTAAATGTGGACAAAACAAAGGTCATCATCGATTTCAAGAGTTCACACACTCAACACCCCCTGCTGGCCAAAAATGGTCCTACCATAGAAAGGGTAAGCAGCACAAAATTCTTGGGGGTGCATATCACAGGATCTCTCCTGGTCAAAGAACACTGCATCACTTGCAAAGAAAGCTCAATAACACCTTTACTTCCTCTGCAAACTAAAGAGAGATAGTGCTCCGGTACTGATCATGGCTGCCTTCTATCGAGACACTACTGAAAGAATCCTGACAAACTGCATCACAGTGTGGTTTGGAAGTCGCACCACCAAAACCCTGCAGCGCATAATGAACTCAACAGGATCATTGGAACCCCACTGCCCTCCCGTCTGGACACCTATGACATCCACCTAAGCAGTCAGCATTGTGGGAGACCCCAGCCGCCTCTCTTACACCCGTCTAACCCGCAGAGCAGGCAGCATTGTGGGAGACCCCACCCAACCTTCTTACACCCGCCTAACCTGCAAAGCTGTCAGCATTGTGGGATACCCCATTCGCCCCTCTTACACCCGCCTAACCTGCAAAGCAGGCAGCATTGTGGGAGACCCCACCCGCAAAGCTGTCAGCATTGTGGGATACCCCACTCGCCCCTCTTACACCCGCCTAACCTGCAAAGCAGGCAGCATTGCGGGAGACCCCACCCGCAAAGCTGTCAGCATTGTGGGATACCCCACTCGTCCCTCTTACACCCGCCTAACCTGCAAAGCAGGCAGCATTGCGGGAGACCCCACCCGCCCCTCTTACAGCCTCTTCAGTCCCCTGCCATGTGGGAGAAGGTTCCGGGGCCTCCATGTCTGTGGCACCAGACTGAAAAGTTTCATCCACCAAGCTGTCAGGATGCTGACCGCTATCCCCTCTCTCCCCCCTGCCCCCACAATGTCTGGAAAAGCACTAGCTATTTTTCTTTACTTTACTTAATTTAATACAAAGACTGTACAAACCACCTTTGCACTGTGGATTTACACTATTTGCACTGCACTATTGTCTTTTGCACACTGTATTAAATTTGATTTAACTTTTGGAATTTATGTCTCTCTTGCTTGTCTGTCTTGTGTGCCTGTCTTGCTTGTCTGTCTTGTGTGCCTGTCTTGCTTGTCTGTCTTGTGTGCCTGTCTTGCTTTTCGTTGTTAGTGCACTCACCATGGGGTGTGAAATTTTTGACAAGAATAACTGAATTATTTAGCCAAACACAGGATCCTTTCAGTTTAAATGAGTTTGTAAAACCTGTAGTAGCTCGAATTGTCCTCCCAGACATGGATTACCTGGTCACCCTAAGTCTAGTTATTGCTTGGGACAATGTACTTAAAACATTAACATTACATATGATATATATTAAATCTAAAATGCCTAGAAATACTTAATATTTATAACGAGAGGTATTAATATCCTGAATCCAAAGGAGCCCCAATGATTTTTTTTAGCTTAGTTGGTTTAACAACTATGTTCTCTGTTTGAGAATCAGGGCCCAGATGTCTTAAGATCCCAGCAAAGCCCCTTTTTGTAACACAGCGCTTCCCAACCCGGTCCTTGGGGACTCCTAGACAGTCCACGTTTTTGCTCCCTACCAGCTGCCGGTAGAAAACACGGACTGTCTGGAGGTCTCCGAGGATCAGACAGGGAAACACTGTTGCGGCACATGTATACCTGTATACTTGTGTTTGTGAGAAACACTAGTTAAGTTCCTATTGTGATACATAACCTACAATTTGTGAAAGTCTCACTTGCACACTGTTTTTGGCAAGGTCGCATAATCTAGTGGAAATATCAAAATATTTGGACTTCAAATTAATGCAAAGTAGGAGACCTCAGCACCTACCAGTGCATAAAATATGTAAATTGTTATGCAAGCAGCTGCCCTAAGAAGAAACTGTACTTTGAATTTAGAAATAATGGCTATGATACTTATAACAGAAACGGCAACCTTAAAAGTAGAAGAACTCCTTTGAAATCCATAAACAAACAAATAAACAGATAAACAAGATTGTTAGTTCAAATGCAGATTATTGTTTTATACCATCTTTTGGTCTAACTGTGTAACTGATTCCTGTAATAATATTTCCTGTACAAAATCATCTGATATTACTGCTACCTATACAATTATGTGGTTAGAGTAGAGTCGAGTTCAGTAGCAGATAAAACAGAATGTATGGCAATATTTAACAGTATTACATAGCCTGCCACGCAGAATATATATTTTAATACAAGGAGTAATGAAAAACATGATTCATACATATTATCAGAGGCTAATGGCTTATCTTGCATGTATAACAAAGGAAAAATGTTGAATAGGTTGAAACAATCATGATGAATAGCAGTATTGGCATGAACAAAACATGCTAATTTGTTAGCATCCGAAAGTCGACAGAATTTTAACTATAAGTACGTATTTGTTGCAACTCATGGAAGAAAAAAACACTTACCTGTTGAAGATTCAGCCTGTACGGATTACAAAAATGAAGATTCGCTTCAGTTGCATTCCAACAATAGAACAACAAATATTAAACACTATCCCATGTTTTGTAACGTCTTTCACAGAACCTATCTTTGTACTACGACACTGGTTTATTATTTACATTGCATTAGACACTGACCTGGCTGCAAAGCATTCCCAAGGCATAAAGACCCATTATTGTCCAAAGCCACATTCTGAATCTGGAAGAAGGACAATGATCATTGTTAAAATGATTTGTAACATTAATGAAACCTTCCAGAAGAATATAGATGTAATATATGCACTATAGGCAAAAATTTTGACAAATGATAACATTTGTAAATTATTTATTCAACAGGATGTATAAAAGTCAAAACCAAACTTTGCTAAAAGGCCTATTATAAATAATACAATAGTAAGTCTTCTTTGGTTAAAGATATTTGTCTTAGAATATATGTTTATAAATTTAGATTACATAATATTTAAATAATATTTTTACTTTTACATTGCTTTGAAAGTGAGGAAACAGGACATTTAATTAGGTTTTACGTACCACTTTCTGCTGTTGTTTGGGGTTGATGAGTAGAATCCTTTCTTGAGAAAAGTCAGGTGCACAGTTTTAATTGTGCAGGATCTTTATGTGAAAAACATCACATTTGTCACTGTGACCCCGCTGTCATTTTAGGAGGAAACAAAGAGCCTGTTAAGAAAGCACCTACCTCTCTCTTTTTGATGCTCTTTAGTTTGTCAGACTGGCCCAAAAACTGACTTGGATGACAATCCACCCATTCAAGCTGAGGGGAAAAGAGCACAGGGCACAACTTTCCTGGATAGAGTGAAGATGAGAATACTCCTGATGTGCAGGTAATGAAATTGCAAATAAGAATGCCAAAGACTCTGAAAAGTGTTCTTTTATATTTGCATAGGGAGCATAACGTTGGCGCATCTGTTGGAGTGAACAGCATATTTGTATCTAAGCCTGTATTTGACTAGCAAATACATTTTCTGGCCAGGAGTCCACTTGCAAAAAGAATGTACCATATTGAAATATGAAGTGGGAAAAAAAACTGTTTATTCCCCATGACAACTGGCCATTGCCCCTCTGGTCCTGGCAAATGAACATGACAGTTGTTGTTGAATTCTTTCGATGAAACTCTGAAAGATGATACATTGACCAGTGAGATTTGAGCCTACATTCATCATGCATTACACTGGTTAGCTGCGTTAATGAGGGTTGTGTCTTGCTTACAATGACAGGACATGTGGGATAGGATCAAGAGCCTCCCGTGACCCAGACCAGGATAAGCGGGAAAGGATCAAGACCCCCCCAATATTACTGACCAGGATAAATGGGATAGGATGAAGACCCCCCCCTCCCCCCCCACCACGACCCTGACCAGGAAAAGTGGGATAAGAACGAGACCATCCCGTGACCCTGGCCAGGATAAGTGGGAAGGGATCAAGACCCCCCCATGATACTGACCAGGATAAGTGGTAAGAAAATGGATGGATGAACATCCGTCAAGCTTACAAAACAACAAAACTGTAAAGATGGCTTTGCACCGTAGGAAAGTTTTTAAAAAGTTACATTAAGAGGAAGGCATGGCCTCATCCAGTAGGATTGCAGGTTCTAATGGCGTATGTGTGTGTGTTTTTGCATAGATCACATTTGGGGACCAAAATGCCCCCAATGTGCAGTAAAACCTGAAACTTTCTTACTTTTAGGGACACTTCTTCAGGTCCCCATTTGGATAACCTCAATTTAACAAAAATCTGTGAATTCAATCAAAAAGTAAAAGTGCCAAAAGTCTTGTATTTTGGTTAGTTACTTATGGTTAAGGTTAGGGCTGGGTAGGGGTTAAGGGTGTAGTGATTGGGATTAGGCTTTTTCCCAAAGAAATGAATGGATGGTCCCCATTTAGATAGGAAGACCAACTTGTGTGTGTGTGTGTGTATGTGTGTGTGCAGTGTCTTAGCGCTAGTGGGGATTTCTAGCCTGTGCTTCCTGGAATAGATATCAAACACTGACATTTTCTTGTAATTTTTCAACACATGAAGTTCATCACATTCATATGAAGTGAATGTAAACTAGAAATATATTTTTTGCATATTACCACTAAAACTAATTTAACATAATGAAAGACCTGCAAAGTACTGTACTGAATAATGTCATAACCATGGCATAATAAGTGGCATAAATTGTACAAGTGTATTAGGTTCCCACAGGGGCGCTGCTAGAGATTCTGGCCCCAAGAAAGCATATCATATTGGGCTCCCAATCCAGACCAATCCAGTCATGCTCTGAATTTTTTTAGGGGCCCTGTCACTCAGGGGCTATTGGAATTGTCCTAACTCCCCCCCCCCCCTTTATGACACCCATGGGTTCCCACATACAAAAACATAATATATTAAAATACACAATAATCACATCTTTAATAAACCTTTGCCAAGACACATTTTCTGAAGCTGTAACCAATGATGTGCAATATTTTAACATTTACAACCTTGGTTCTCCTATGTGTGTGTAACTTAATAAGAATACAAAACAATATTTAATTTCCATTTAATTAGTTTCATTGCAGGTCATAACGCCTTGTTTCCAGGATAAACAATTTGATTATCAAATTTAAAATCAGGAATTAGTTTGCATTTGACTGATGTCTGTGTGGATTATTTGAATGAACTTTTGTTTGTTGTTCTGCGGTGATGGTACCAGACAGGGATGGCACTCTGTCAAAGCAGAGAGAGTCTATCTAACATCTTTTTGCAACAAGCACAACAAATAGGGTGATTGTTGAAGATTTAGCCTTACTGGGTGTATGCCACTAGTTCAAATCCCTGAATGAACCATGTTTTCATATTTATTATGAAATGCCCCAGAAAATTACCCATTTGTATAAAGTGAAGTAACAACTGCTTTGGATAAGCTAAGCAACAGAATTGTCAATAAAATAAGATTTCATTGTACATCTTTATCTTGTTTCTCCTCACAACTCGACTTAAGATGTTCCTCTTTCTTGATCCCTACGGTGCTTGGGGTAAGTCCGAGCCAGAGGCGGTTCTAGGGGGGGGGGGTCAGTGACCTCGTGACAACATGCACGGCCCCCCGAAATACACAAATTACTTGAGTCTGGAATAAATATATTAATATTATTATTTACATTAATATATGTGGGCTAAATGTTGTGCGCCGGGAACAGGCGAAACACAAATGTAAGCACATTTTCTTGACGGACCCTTTACGCGCGTGCGCCGGGTGGTCGAGCCGCTTTAATTTGTGAAAAGCGAAGTTAAGGACAGAAAAAACGAATCACACTCGTGGAAGCAAAAGAGTCTAAACAGGAAATCTGAGTGAGTTACATATTCTTGTAAAAACTCTAAAATGTAATTGCAAAATATTGCATAAATAACATCGGTTTTAAAAGCTGTCTCTTGCTTCTTAATATTTATAATCTAGTGTAAGCAATACTTGGAGGATTAATGCCCCCCTAACAGGACAACTGGCCTACAGGTGTTGAATTTATACACCTGTAGCAGTGGGTCTGAATGAAACACCTGAGTTCGGTGATTAAGAGGTGTGTCCCAATACTTTTCTCCATATAGTGTACCTTTTTAGGAAGCCGCTAAGTTTTTTTTATTAATACTTGGTAGCCCGACTCTGACACTTCCAGTGAATCTAGACACGTGATAGACAAATGTATTTCATGTAAATTGTGAGGTGAATGGATCACTTTCTTCTTACCGTTTGAGGCCAACAACGTCAAGATCCATAGAGCAATCAGTGGTGCGTTCCGTCTCCAATGCATAGAAAGGAGTTGGGCTTATCGAAGTACAAATGTATTTCATTATGTACTTAAGAAAAGAACATATTCTCATATAACTCACGGTCCCGAAAAATGTTTGGAAGATCTTTCTTCATATAAAAACCTTAAACTATATCTATTGTTTTTATATGCCAAATGAGATGACACTACTCTGTCACATTAACTTGTTTTTTTTTCCAATGAGAACGTATCCTATGTTTCACAATGCCCGAATAAAGTGTTACATCCTCTGTCAAAAAGTAATGATAAAAAAATATTTTAAATGAATCACCGACTACTAAAGACAAACAGAAAACTATGCAAATAATTATTCCTGTAGTATGTACTTATTTAAATTTACTGGTAAACCACGTATCATGATTTGTAACATATACCAACTTAACATTATTTTTAACTACATGGCTTTAAAATGTTCTTTTTGATAAATAATACGTAAACTATTAATATAGCCTATTATTATTATAGTACATTTTATTATGCAGAACTAAACGATAAAATATCTATATCACAGAATAAAACTGACGGTGTTTTTGCAAGTCTTTTCAGGAGTTGGAAGAATACGGTTCTCTTGACAGCTGGATGATATATTTGCCATAATACCACAGTGCATTTCCTGAAGCTCCCTGTGCGCGGGGTATAAACGTATTTACATGTGAATTTACATGGTAAATTTGCATTCTGGTTTCTTTCTTTTTCTGAATGTCATGCTGCAGGGTCTAAATATACAAACCGGTTAACCGTAGCATTATATAATGAATATATCTGTTAATCATGGCTTTGTGTTTATGTGAACCTAGCTATTACTGCAACTCCTAAATGAGGTTGCTAAAACACTATTTTCAAACCTAATAATCTGAGACTTAATTTGATTTAGATTGGAAAACTGACCTTAACTAAATGCCCTGATTTCTAGAAAACAAATGTATTTGCATTTAATTGCTTATTCGACAGTGTTGCACTGCAGCATGCAATTTCATGCATTTGATACAGGTGCTTATTATACAATAACAGTCTCTCAATGACCACAACAGAAGCGTTTCTTGAACCGGAAACCTATAGGTCATTTACTTTTCTTGACTGACTCATAGAGTTCTGTTTTTGCTAATTGCAATTGTACTCTTTAGCATCCAAGCAGATACTAAACACAAATGTTTGGTGTTTTTGTTATTGCAAATATTTTACTTATTAAAAAGCATCCAACAGAACTGCTTGTCAGTTACCTTTTTTACATCTGTAATTCTTTTAGAACTATAGTTTGGGTTTCAACTTATCATGATTAAAATGTTTCACTTAAAACCACTGCTGTTTCTAATGTGATATATATATATATATATATATATTGTAAACAAATGAATAAAACAACGAATTTTATAAAACCTAAAAATTACAAGATTTTTACTGAATGAAGCAAACATCGCAATACTTTCTGCGGGCACTGTATATGAAATTAGGATGCCTTATCATAAGACATAAAATGCCCATGACACAATTCACCCATTGTCCAAGTGCCATAGACTTGTGTTCTTTGCGATCCTGACCAGGATAAAGAGTTAAAGATGGAAGGACGAAGTAAAGATTCTTCCTAAAAATATAAAGCTTACTCTATACAATTTCATCTTACGTTTTTCAGCAAATATGTAAACCTTATGGAAAAAAGGATTAAAACATTATAGCCAGTTTATTATTTGCCAGGTGGGTAATATATTGATCGATTAACACACATCGTTATTCTTAAAACAGTGCACTAATAGGTGCAACAGCATGTCTCTTCCTAAGGCACGATGGAGTCCAGGAGAGGACCCACTCACAACTGCAGTCAAGGGGCAGGGAACCATTAGCAGGCTCCTATGCTACTTTGTAACTTATTTGCCTTAACAAAATACATCCATCCATTTTCCATACCCGCTTGGCTTATGCAAGCTTCCGGAGCCCAACCCAGAGGTAATGGGTGCAAGGCGGGGAACGACCCAGGACAGGGCATTCAACCCATCGCTGGGCATTCAACCCTACAGACAATTCGGCAACTCCGGCCAGTAGGCTTTTAGATTGTGGCGGAAAAATTGAGGAAACTGCATGAAGACGAGGGGAGAATATGCAAACTCCGCACACCTAGGCTGAGATGCGACGCTGGACTCTGAGCAACATGCCACCCCAACAAAACATGCGAGGGCAAATCTTTAAATTGGATAATATTGCGCATTGCAGTGCTGCATTCAGTGTTTCCCATTAACTTACTGAACTTTGCATTCTTTACTGTGTTGGCTGACTGTTACCATTAAACCCTTAAAAATACTGAGACCCCTCCCAACTATTTTAAATACCACTGAAGCGACTGTAAGAGAAGCACCTCATCCAGGTTGTCCCACAGCCTTGTGCCATGAGCTACCACAGATAGGCTCCAGGCCCCACTGTGACCTTAACCAGGATACTCGGTTGGAAGTCAGTGGCAGAAGAACAAAAGACGATGAACAAACAAGTAACATTTTTGTGGATAAAAGTGATTGCCAAAAGAACCCAATAAACTTTTACCAAAAAATTAAATGCCAAAAATGATCACCTATAAAACCTACAAACCTGTAAAACTTTCATCTGAAGACTAGACACCTCTTTGTACATTATAATGAACTACCTTTATAAACTGAATGGTAAATAAATTAATACAAAACCAGTAAACCGTCCAGTCTTATGCCGAAACCTACGCCAATTTAGAGCGTCATTGTATCTGAACCACGACGAGCTGAACCGCTCACTTTACTTGAGTAATACATTTCCCGACGTCTCATTGGCTGTCGTCTCTTCCGGGTACGTTTTTGTTCCCGCCCCTCGTTTTGAACCGCCAAACTTAAGGAACAGATCAGTCAAGCATTTCAGTGGGTTTGAATAGTAATTAAAAAACACATTTATAGAAGGCAGGGGATGATGAAATTTAGACAATTGCTGGAAAGCGATCAACATTGCCTTGCTTATGCTTTGTTTTGGAGGGTTTGGCCAAGTTAAGACGTGTGTTGGGTTTTAGCCAATCAGAGGCGGCGAAGCGTGTCCGTAAGGAATACCAACCAATCAGGGCGGTGTCGTAAGAATTGCGCCATTTTCGATCGCTGTACAGTGACGGGTATGTATGGATGCAATTTTATTTTTATGGGTGAATATTGTTATTCTTGTTAGTATATAACATTCACATTGAAATATTTACACGAGTGCACTGCGTGTCTATTCAGATCTAATAAAAATGCCTGGATGATCGAGTGGACATAGAAGAGCTTAAAATTAAACTTTCAGTGCTCTGTTACTGTTACAAATAATCCGTTCACGTTAAAGTATTTGTTTAAGTGCAGTTACAGATAATGCGTTCGCATTAACGTAAGTTTAAAATGTTTTCGAACAGGTTTACTGTTCTGGTTGCCAAAGTAATGGAGGAAGAAAGGGCGTTTCTTAAAGAAGGTAATATTAGTAATGTTTATTTAAAAATGATCGGTGGCATCGTAGACGCAACATTAAAGTGCTGTTTTTTTAAGGTGTGTTGATGCACCTGAGCATGTTGGAGAAAGAGTCGGTCCTCCTGGCCACACGGCAGAAAGAGGCACTGCAACAGCAGACCAGGGTAGAGGAACTGCGATCCAAATTAGAGAAGCTTAGGGCTCAAAGGGATCAGCTGAGAGCCAAAGTGAAAACTACCGTGGTGAGAACCTTGATATTCATGGGCCTTCTCGTGTCAAACGTAAAGTTACTTAAGCTTAATCATTCCATCTGTCTGTCTGATAATTCATTCACTCATTCATTCATTCATTCATTCATTTATTTGAGATCCTGTTGTCACAGACATACTGTCACTGCCTGCAAGTCTGCAGAGTTGAGTTTTTTCCTTGCTGCTCCCAGTCGCTTCAACAGCTCACGTCTATAGTGGACCAGGAAAATGTCGAGCCTCAGGAAGAAAGCGGGGAGGAGAGACTGCAGCTGTCCCAGCTGAAGGCCAGGTTGACACAAGTCAAAGACCTGATGCGCGCCCATCACCTCATTGGTGCATAATAACGTTTCTCTTCTTTATTGGACCAGTGAATGGGTGTTTGCTTACATATGCATATATTTATGTTAACTCTGGTCACCTGAATGTTACAGGAATGTTACAGTCCCAGGTGGTATCTATTTCCTAGGGGAACCAAATTAGGAAAATAAACATGGATCATAGCTGGATTAAACTAAACCTCATTGGATGATTAAACATTGAACTACATTAATAACTAATCAGCTTGTGAACAGAACAACCCATATCCTACACAGCTACCACAAATGAAACGATGCTTCCTTTTAGGAGGCTACGATGTAGTGGATACTCGCAGAGGCAAAGGGGTCTGTTTCTCGTTAGCCACGGCTTTCGAGGGCCGCTACCTGGAGACGTACAACCTGGAGGTGGACCTGGCCCGCACCATCCGTATATGTCGCCACAACGTTCCACCCTTCATCCCCCTGGAGAAGCTCGCACAGCAGCACCTCCAGGAGGACATAAAGGCCTTCCTCGACACACTCGGCCAGCACCTCAATGCCTTCGCAGGCCGACAGGAGCAAGTCCGTCTGGTCAAGGTACCAGAACTCTTCCTGTGATTTCTGTCCAGTCCTTTTTAGATATTATTAGCAAAGATAGAATGAGCCTTTATGTCAGCTCTGCATTTTCCTGTGTTTGTTTTTAGTTTGTCATGCCTGTTTGTCAATCATGTACTGTCACCGTTTACGAATATGTAAATGTGTGTATTTGTGTATTGTAAATGTGCAAATTTCCTTGGGTTTAATTCTATATCTGTCTGACTGTCTCTGTATGTCGGTCGGTCGGACATTATAATGTTGAGTGATGTTGGTTTCAGTGGACTTCATGACCTTCAGAGGTTCTCCTGTGTTCTGCTCTTTCCTCAGGAGCTTCTCCAGGGCTCGGTCCAGGTGATGGAGACTAACTCCCTCTTCAGCATTGTGGTGCTCATGTGCACGGTGCCAGGCCAGAAGGAAACCGACGTCCTCATCACACTGGAATACAGTGACCCGATACAGTACATCCCCACTCGCGTCACCTTTGAATCTGAAGGTATAGTAAATCTATCACCCTGGTTTTTAAAATTGACTCTTAGGTTATGAAATGCAAATGACCCTGTTTTGATAAGTCTGTGGGGTAAAATACATTATTTTTTATGCTAACACCAGTGATTATCATGCAAAACTCAAGCGCCTGCTCTTTGCAGTAGATGTTTATGCAGTCAGGCTCACAGTCAGATATACCATACACAATATCTACAATATCTCTAAGTACACATGGACAAGTTACATGGACACAAACTTATTTTCATGCAAAAGCGAATTTCACATTCCCAACTTCACGCATCATCTCCACACTCAAAGAAATATATATGCATCCACAGCAATAGCAAGTGGCATTGGGGATATTGTTTTAGAGAAAAAAAACCCTGTATTTCTGGGAGGACATTTGTCATGTGTTATGCATATCTGTTTCTTTTTTTAACCTGAGTGCAGATAAGACTTTGCTGGAGTCTCCACAGTGGAAGGAAAGCCAATCTCTCCTTCAGCAAACCCCCGTGCACACAGCATTGCTGGCCTGGAAGAAGGAGAGGAGGATCTGCTAATTGGGTTCCAGTGGAAGCTCTTTTGCTTTTCAGTGCATCTGCCAGCAATGCTGCAACTTCCTTCTCAGGATTTCTCAAACTCAAAGAGAGCTTGTCCGTGGAGGACGACTCTCTTTGGACACAACATAGCATGCTTGAGTATCTCGCGCTTTGATCTTTGCGGTTTTTGACGTCTGTGTGCTGCATTTAAAAATGCCCACGCAGGTATTTACTGAATTGTTTTAGTGTCTGTAAAAGACTTGATCCCAGCTCTTAAGAGAATCCTTAAATGTACAGCTAGGGTCAGTTTTCTGTCTTAATGCAGTAGACTGGGAGGTATCTTGGCAAATGGGAAAAATAAACTTTTTGTGTAAGATTTGTAAGAGTGCTTAGTTTCTTCGTTTTAGTTGCGCTTAATCTGTCCCAAATTGATTTTGAATGGAATTAACATCATACAGGTTTTTCATGGTGCTCCATGCTGGAAATCCCACTGTCTGTTTGACCTGCCCCCTCGAGTCCTTTGGCTTGACTCCCTATCTGTGGATCGAACTTCTTTAAGAAGGACTGTATCTTCTGGCTCAGTTCGTTCCTCAGGAGCAGCCTCTGTCTGTCCTTCTCTAGTCTTGCATGTCCTTCCTGGCTCTCCAGTTCTTTCCTGGAGATGTTGTCGATGGTAGCCATTTCTCTCAGTTGCATGATAGAGAGCAGTTGAGTACCTGTCTCATGGTGCCTTGAGCTGGCTGTAGATTGGGAGAAGGTCACCATGGATCTTGGCCTTTGGAGATAGGTGATTGGCGGGCTCTTTGTGCATACCCTCGCAAAATTGGAGCGCTGTGGACTCATCTGGGATCTAGCACCCTCTCGCCGTAAAGACCTGCAGGAGGTCAGCATGTCACGTGATGCCGACCTCGTAACCGTGAGATCCAGGAGGCAGAGACGGGCATTTCCCATCGTAGATATTTCCCTCATGGTTTTGTCGACAGACGCGTATGGCTCACATGCCCGCAGGTGAAGTAACTTCCTGTGCTCCCCAACTAAGAGGTCCCTTTCCCGACTCCATGACCTACAGACGACCTTAAACCTGTGGTCGATGTGGTCCAGGGTTTGTTGGAGGTGAGTGTCCTCCTTCATGTTCGAAAGCCTGGCATCTATAAATGGACACTTGTGTTTTCTCATGGTTATGGTTTTGCATACCTGAAAGTAAAGGATTTATTTTGAAGTTGTATAACCTTTTTTGACTGGTATCACTTTAGAGTAGTCTGAGTAACTTTATGTATAATTTGTGCAAGATGATTTCTGTTTGCTCTTTGTAAATAAAGTACTCATACTGTAGTCATGCACTGCAGTCTCTCTGCATTCTTATGAATTGACAGTTAAAGGACTGAAACACAGCTGTTACTTTGGGTTTATTACTGAAATAAATGTATTAATCTTACCTGAAATAGTACTGTGCCCAGAGTGTGATCTCTCAAATGGGGGATGCCTGTGAATGGATTTGCTGCCATGGTATTAGGGATGGTAAACAGAGTAATTTAATCTGCTTAGTATTCTGAGGCATCAGCATGGAACACAGTGGTGGGAGAGGCGATTGGCTACTGGGCAATGTTTGTCACGTTAAGGGTTTTTGAAACAGAACTGACTTTATTTCCAAGACAGTGGATTTCAAAAGTGTCAACATTTGGTCTTGTCTAAGGATAGGAGGTTCATATTTATTTGAACCGTGCGTTTAGGTACAATGAAACATGACCTCACAATTTCAATAGATAACTTGTATAAAATTTTCCATTTGATGACTCTTACATTGACTGGGAGGCAGCATCTTGCTAATGACTACTTATAGAATATGTACATTTTAAACATGTTAAGCAGAGCATTTGCACAATCATTGCGTTATTCAGCACTATCTGCTCAATACAAACCTTTGAAACATTGTGCTCTGAAGATCTGGAGTGGCACAATTTTCAGACTTGAAGTAATTAATCCTTTCCCAGGGTTTGCAGCTAGATAGTGAGAGTAAAGGCCCCACTGTTCAAACACAGTTACAGCACTTCATTGCATTAGTTTGTCATGTTTTGATGAAGCACAATTACAGTAAGCATGGGAACAAGTATTAAGGAGGGTAACTAAGTTACTGTAAAAGTACAAAATCCCCAAACCCTGTATCACCTTTCAACTTAATCTAATTACAGTGCTTATTATTACCTCTGTGCAAGGTACAACAGAAGTAACCATCTTGGATAGTCATTTAAGATTAAGATGGACTTTATTGATCCCAGGAGGAAAATTATATTTAGTTCAATTGAACACGGTCCCTTCATATGTACAAGCATGTCTTACACATTGCTTTTAATAAATTCCATCCCCCGCCACACACACCCACGATGCTCTGAAGTGGGAAAACAAAATTCTACAAAGGTTTACTAATATGAAAAAATCTGGAAAAAAATCTTGATTGCATAAGTATTCCCCCCTGGTGTGAACCCCCCACCCCCAGATAAGCTCTGGTGAAGCTGATCTATTTTCAGGAGTCATATAATTAGTCTGTGCAATAAAAGTTGCAGAAGTGGGTAATGAGGGCGTTAGAGACACAACCAAGGGGCCAGCGGAAACTCTGAAGGAGCTGGCAAGAAGTTCAACTGAGATGAGAGAAATCAGTACTGTGCAAAAGTCTTGGGCAGTCAAAGGGTACGTTTAAAGTTATAATAATACTTTTTATTTATATAGCGCTTTTACATGAACTCAAAGATGCTTACAGAGAAAGT
Source organism: Isichthys henryi (assembly GCA_026776945.1). Classification (NCBI taxonomy): domain Eukaryota; kingdom Metazoa; phylum Chordata; class Actinopteri; order Osteoglossiformes; family Mormyridae; genus Isichthys; species Isichthys henryi. Next base: position 17,869,755 of record JAODJX010000027.1, read on the forward strand.
TATCTGGGCAGTAAGTGTTTTTGTTTAGAACAAAAAAAAAAAATCAATTTCACATTAAAACATATGGCAATTAAGAGTAACACAATGAAAACATAACAGGAACAGTGTCTGTTCTCCAAAATGTTTCTTGAATTTTCTTGGATGGTTAGATGAACGCTGTTCTGGTTCCCAAACCTCTCCTCCGGGGCACCTCAGCTATTACAGATATTTGTTAAATTTCACTATCAGTTCAATCAATCGATTGATTAAATTCGTTTTTTAAAAAATCAATGAGGTATTGATGAGTCATATTACATATGCTAGTGGTCCAGTAAGAAAAAAATATACACGGGTCTATTGGACAGTCACTGCAAGTACTGAGGTGATTTTAGCAGGGATTTTACAGATGGCTAAGCTGACACACTTACAGATACCACAGTTTTACAACAACATGAAATTTAAACATCATTTTCTCTGACTGCCTTTTGCATAGTACTGTACATAGCCTGGATGCTCCACAGACCTGGGTTTCATAGAAGAGGAACAAGATGAGTGCCATTCCTGAAAAAAAAAAAAAACCTTTATAGGGTCTCATTTACAGAACAACTGGTGTACATGCATTGGCCCCACCCTCTAAGGGACACGTTATTAAATAATTTAATTTTTAAATTGATTGTATGCAGCCACATTTCATCTGAATGTGTCATTTTGGCTAAGTGTTAGAGCAGTTTGCTCGCATCATTTTCAGGTCGGTATGCATAATGTAAGGAGCGAATACATTAATTGACATGGATGGAACCCAAATTCACAAATAGAAAACCTGCTAATTGTGGCATGTGAGTTGGTTATGGCTAATGCTGGTTACAGTCAGTCATAATCAGCAGTGTGGGAACTTTGTGATTTTACAGTAATAGCAGAATGGAATGGTGGTACTTTGTTAATCCCCCATAGGGACATTTTCTTTTCACCCCATCTTAATCCCCATGGGACACAGAGACAGGAAAGAGCTACTGGATGTCTTAGTATTTTCAAAACTAGGCTGAAAATGTATCCTTTCCACATTGCATATAATCTACAATAATCAGTTATTTTATCTATGCATTATAATTTTATTCATTTTATTTCTATTTTAAAATTGATTCTATTTTATTTTTCCTGTGTATGCTTATTTTAATTCCTTTCTTTTAAATATCTGTAAAGTACTTTGTAAACCCTGTGATTAAAACATCCATCCATCCATACATCCATTTTCCAAACCGCTTATCCTACTGGGTTGCGGGGGGTCCGGAGCCTATTGCGGAAGCAATGGGCACGAGGCAGGGAATAACCCAGGATGGGGGGCCAGCCCATCGCAGGGCACAGTCACACACCATTCACTCACACATGCACACCTATGGGCAAT
>JAODJX010000027.1:17880751-17898182 GCA_026776945.1 Isichthys henryi
AAGCAACACGAATATAAATTAAAAGAACGCTGTTTGAACTTTTTGCACTAGTGAACACAATTTTAATAAGTTTCATAAGCGGAAATGTGAAACATCTACTTAAAATATGCAAATTTCTGTTTTATAACACGGGGGACAAAATAGGTCTCAGTCTATTGTAGCAAGAACGATGAAATAAATAAACAGTGCCTGAGATGGCATGTGCTTTGAGTAGGATTTGTTAAAAAACTAATTTGTTATTGGTAGATTACTGCAATATTCAATTTATGAATGTTTCTGTTGCATTTATTCATAATGGCACATCATCCACAATCACAAACCAGGTTTATGAAAGCATACACTGCAGGACTAATTCATTTTCACCTTTACTCCATCCTTTGTAGTCATTGTAACATTGCTTTCTACTCACTGGCGGTTACAGGTGTTAGGAAAAGTTTATCTGATACAAAAGAACAGGAGATCCAAAATATGAGACTAGTCATGTATGTAAGACTCACTGTGGGCAGGATTTACATTTTATTTATTAATAAACAGAAATGTGTAATGTAACATGCATGTGGTGTGCATGCAGTATGCTTACAGCAATGTGTAATGTAACGTGTACAGTATGCAACATGCTTACAGTAATATGTATGTGGTGCGCATGCAGTATGCTTACAGCAATGTGTAATGTAGCGTGTATGCAGCATGCTTACAGTAACGTCTATGTGGTGTGCATGCAGTATGCTTACAGCAATGTGTAATGTAGCGTGTATGCAGCATGCTTACAGTAACGTCTATGTGGTGTGCATGCAGTATGCTTACAGCAATGTGTAATGTAGCGTGTATGCAGCATGCTTACAGTAACGTGTATGTGGTGTGCATGCAGTATGCTTACAGCAATGTGTAATGTAACGTGTATGCAGCATGCTTACAGTAACGTCTATGTGGTGTGCATGCAGTATGCTTACAGCAATGTGTAATGTAACGTGTATGCAGCATGCTTACAGTAACGTGTATGTGGTGTGCATGCAGTATGCTTACAGCAATGTGTAATGTAACGTGTATGCAGCATGCTTACAGTAACGTCTATGTGGTGTGTATGCAGCATGTTTACAGTAATGTGTATGTGGTGTGCATGCAGCATGCTTACAGTAACGTGTATGTGGTGTGCATGCAGCATGCTTACAGTAATGTGTATGTGGTGTGCATGCAGTATGCTTACAGTAATGCATATGTGATGTATAGTTAGAATACTGAGATATGCCCAAACTGACTCACATCCAGTGGTCCCGGTCCCTAATGTGAACACAAGTTGACGCAAGGCTGCATAACAAAATGAATTTAATGCATGACTGAGTTAATGGCGGGGAGGGTGGTCCCCCTCTGTAAAATTTGCTGGGGGGGTTCTCTACAAATTAATGTGCCGGCCAGGTGGGTGGGGGGGTGTGTCCTCTTTCTTCCCGCCCCTGCGTCGCGGGCCCACGTGTGGTGGCATAGTAGGTAACACTGACTTTGGGGCCGTAGGTTTGAGTCTCACCTTCACTCGTTCACCATGATCCCCAGTGTCATAAGGGTGTGATACAGAACAAAGACTTGCAGTTTTGCTAATTGGCATCTTTGTATTGCCTGCAATGCCATTGTCTGTGCCCCGCGGTGGACTGGCATCCCATGCAGGGTGTACCTCATGCCCTATGCTGCCCGGGGTAGGCTCCAGACTCCTTCCAGATATGAGGTTAAGAAGACAGATGAGTAGAAATAAAAAGCTTATAAAATAAAGGTAAAGATGATTTTTTATAATGAAGTTAAACAGTTAAACATGGATAAGAAGTTTCAATTTTGTTAGTCACCCGAAAAAAGATCACATTAAAAAAAATACTCTGTTACATGAACATTATCTTATTTTATCCTGCCAGCTTAATTGTAAACATACCAACAGTAGCACACTCTAGTTTTCCCACAAAATATTTACTGATAATTGTCATATGAAATATTTCAGTATGTTTCTGTTTGCTTTTCACCTTTAGCAGTGTGCAAAAATAAAGACATCCCTATTCAGTTGTGTTAAACAATATGGAATGTTTGAAACACTTTCACATTAACAGTGATAATAATAATTATACCAATTCAACAGTGAATAGAGCTGGAAACTATAGTTAGACTGAAATGTATGCAGAACTACAATATATGATCTTCTAAGTGCATACAGACCTTATGGTAAATAGCCCCTCGTAGTATAAGTCATCTTTTCCTTCAGATATGCCCTATTAAAAGGAAAATAATGTCTGCAGAGTATAATTCCGGAATTTAGGAAAACTTAGATTGAGGACATTTTGTCTAATCCATCAGTTTCTCTCTAAATCAAGGTTTATATGTACTGTATATATACTGTAGTGCAAGAACTACTGTAGCAAAACAGCTGCTCAGCCCTTTTAAGAACGTGATTTTCTAGAGGCCTCACAATAGCATAAGAAGATGAAAGGCACGTGACATCAGAGCACTAATCTTGATACTATTGGATCAAAAGCACTAACAGTAGTGAGCTTCCACCATCTTTCACCCCCTACAACCTCCAGGTCCTCTGCATAATAGACCAAGCTGCCTGTCAAGGCGAGGCGTCTTAAACCTCGCCTTTTGGTGACCGTCGTAGGCCTAAGGATTCCTACTTGAAACAGTAGCGAAAGTAGTGGAGGCCTTTCATTTAAAACGCAAGCCTGAACCGGGGTGGGGGGTGGGGGGTTGGGCTTGTTTCCATGGTGACAGGCCTGCCGCTCTCCACAGCAGATGTGCTCATGAGGGAGCAAGACGGGGAGTTTGGAATGTAGACAATAGAGAAGGGAGAGAGAATGGAGCGCTGCTGTAGCCAGCAGAGGGAGTACACCTCGTGGAGATTCTAACCGGAACGTTCTCCTAAGACAATAAAAAAACGGATTTATGAACCGAAAGCACCTTGAAAGAGTTAGTTTTCAGTGAAGAATGGGATCAGTATTTCACTTTGAAACCAGGCCTCAAGGCTTCTAATCATCCATCCATCCATCCATCTTCCAATCACTTATCCAGTACAGGCTCTCTGTGGGAGTCTAATCAAATTCCACTTTCCGGAAAGGAAACCTGAGATAAATTATTTAGAGAATTTATCAGCATTACAATGAAACCGTACTGCCACTTAATAAATGTGTTTTTCTATGTGCTGTGATTGTCTAAAGTGTCAGAAAGCAAATTAGCCCGACCAATCGGCTCTTCTTTCCACAACAAAGGAAAAGATCATTCGTCTGACCCCCCGCACTAGGTCGCAGAAGCGATCGTACCTCATCGCCTTCTGCAATCTGCTCCTGTGTTTGCGTGTGATGTGGGGACACTGCGTGACAGAGACCTCTGACCCAGGGTTTCCAGAAGGATCTTGCCTCAGCCGACAAAGGTCAAGGTTTAAAATGACTCGGTCATCTGTACTCCTTCACCCACACGGCATGTAGTCATGAAATAGGAGGACAGCCGGAATAGGAGGGCAGACTGAAGAAATATGATGATAAAAAGACATTGGTATAAAAGAACAAGCACACCCCCCCCCCTCCCAGAAGAATAAGCACAAACATCAACACAGTCTTATGTCCTAGGAGTATGAATTGTTAACATAAGGCTTCAATGCACCAAGTTTAACACCAAACACTAAATTCATAGACTTTCAGCAAGTCTGGATAACATTTTGCGACTAATTTTCCTGTAGTTTGTCGCTGATAAATGTAGTTCCGACTGCATGGCGTTAAGAAGGACATTTGAGGTAACTCTATATGCAGGTAGTGTTGGACAGTTCTGCATAAAAACTAGTTCACGGCACAACTAAACTTAAATTTAATAACTTAGCTAGCCCAATTAAAAGTCTCAATTAAAAAAAAAATATATATATACATATATAAACATATATATACATATATATATGCATATATATATATATATTTTTTTTTTTTAATTGAGACTTTTAATTGTAAGACTTAAAAGATGTAAGATGTCAAAGGAATCTATACCATCCAGAATTATATTGCTTACATGCATATAGAAGCTTTTGATAAATTTAGTTTTAAGAGCCAATTAATGCATAAAAGTAGTAGAAATGTAGGAGATAAACACTGGACAGTCGTTCACATCGTAATTTGATTTTTCATCACAAACTCCAAAGAGGGAATCGGGTGATCACCGTAGAGCGTCACGGTTCAGTAAGAGCATCGATCACGTGCCAGGAGAGAGACATTATTAGAGAGACACTATTATTCCAGAGCTTTCTGTGCTTTCTGTCATGGCTAATGTCCCCAAACACATTGCTCCATTTCTTACTGGTCTAGTAATTACCATCTATCAAAAAAAAAAAGCACAAATTAATGCATTACCATCTCCCACCCACTGTCAGATAAACAATTTAAATGTAAATGTCGGCATAGAGAAGGCAATGAGTAAGGACAGAATATTAATAGCAAACGGAAAGCCGGTCACCCTTTGCTGGGCAGGACAGCTGGGGACACGGAGTAAGTTGGAGAAACAGCCCAAGCAAAGAAAAAAAAATTCTTTATATGTTGCTCTGGTAATAGCGCTAGATTATAGCAAAAGAGCATGTTTTATTGCTGTTACATTACTAGGAAAGTAAGGGACTTGGCCGGTAGGGTTACAGGTTCGAATCTGCCCCCCATCTACGTGTATTTTCCTTCTCCTTGAATTTTTAAAGTCTGCTTAGATTCTTGTATCATATGCTGGTTAAGATAGGCTCCAACCTCACCGCGACTAATAATGAATACAAATATTAACTTTGTTATTAATTTTCTAGTTGACATAGTTATCCAAAGTTCCATACATTTTAACTAATTTATACAGCTGGATATTTTAGCTTTTGTGCACCAGAGGGGCTTGAACCGGCAATGTCTAATAGACCTTAATCTTAGTGCTTAATTGGTAACTCTAAATTGCTGATAATTGCTCCAAATGACTCAGAATTTGAATTTGCGTGTGAGGTTTTGTGTTTGCGGGTGCCCTGCGATGAACCGACAACTCAGAATGACAGGAAAATAAGTACAGAGGAAAGATTTCTGGCACAGACACATACAGAGGGCAAATAACGTCATCAAAGTCTCGGAGTTGGGGATCAGGTGGATGATGAGTGAAAATTCTGTCTGAGAGTGACGCCAATTTGTTTTAGATGCCAATTCTACATCTTCTGAGGTGACTGCATATGCCACGATGTGGACAGAGCTCCCTCTACTGTGGACGATACAGTGTGCGAACAGCAGTCACTTCATTTCATTTCTATCATTACACAAATCTGCCAGTGGGATGATATTTTATCGACACTAGAGCTGAAGGACCAAAAGCTGAGTGAAACTTCTGAGTGGATGGAGGTGGCTAGACTGTGGCATGGACAAAATATAAGTGAATACATTTAGATCTAAAAAAAAAAAAAGTCTGCAGGTTTTACAAATAAATAAATGCAAACAAATGCATTTCTTTTAAGAATTCCTGTAAAATTCAGATTTATATTAAACAAAAAAATAAATAAATGTAAAAAATTCTATCAAGATTTTGAGGCTTGGACTATTGCACCTGCATCCGTATAACTGCAATGATCTAAGGAAGGTTACGTATCACCTCCATGCTGTTTCTAAGGAACAACACGGTTCTGGTTAAGGCCGAAGCATCTTCACGCCTCCATCATGATATATTAAATCCCCCCAAGACCCATACAGTGCTGAAGGACTTTGCCATCTGTGTTACCATGACCCCAAATTGTCACGGCTAACTGTGTTCTCATTTACAAAGTCACAATGTTGTTCACCATTTCAGAGTTAGGCAACTTTAGCATTTTGCATATTTGGAGGTGGTTGCCATGGCAACATTTTTCTTGAATTGTTTATATAGAATGTATAATATATATAATGGAATATAGCGTTTCCTTCCATCCATCCTTTCAAGTGTCAGTCCTGAATTTCATATATATTATAATTAGATGAAATCATTAATGTTCAAATAGCCTTGCATCCAAAGTCAGTTGCATCTCACTGACTTCACTTAATTTCCATCACAGTCATTGATGGCTGTCATATTTCACATCATAAAACCTATTTCAAATAAAGGAACTGTAATTGTGCTATGGCAACCAGCACCACTGAAGTAATCTGACAGAGGAGTCAGTCGAAAATGGTGCAGCCTGACAAGGCTGCAGAATCACTGCAAAATCATTTTCATCATATTATCTGCACCAAAAACACTGAAAATAAGCTCTCAAAGCATGCACGGACTTTCTATTGGTTGTTGCCTTGATACTCAAGAAAAATTTTTGCCTACTTGCTAAGTTTCAGAAAACTGCGTTACTGCCTTGCAGACCTAGGTGGAAAGTTTAAGAATGAGCAAGATGTTCAGAGAAAAGAAAAATCATGGTTTTTGGAAATTAACCAATTTTTCCGTCAGGGAGACAAATGTACCATAACAATTGCCTGGGCATGATGCCTGAAAACATTTACTATCTGTAGCTGACTGTCAAATGATAAAATTTATTACTAAATAAACTGTGATCAAACTTGAATTGATTAGCAAATGAAATCTCATTTACTGTCACGAGGACTCTAGTGCTGGGGATGTACAGCACTGATGCTGCCTTATCAGGGCAGTGTGCAGGCTCAGCAGATTATACCACTGCCTCACACCTCCAGGGCTGTGAGTTTGAATCTGGCCTCAGTTCCATGTCTGCCGGTCGTATATTTGTCTTCCTTCAGTGTTCTGATTCCTTGGTTTTGCTTGGTTTCCTATTAGAACTGTGGTTATTAATATAGATCCATGTGTGCGAATTAAATCTTTATTTAATAATTCGGTTACGATTTACATTAACTGCACCTTCATAAAGCATTCATTATGCATTAATAGAACATTCAGTGCATTGTCATAATACATTCATAATGCATTTATAGAACACTCATAGTCAGCATCCTAAAATACCTTAACAGCTTAAATATACTTTAATAACAAACATTATCAGATTAAATGATTATAATGTGTGTTATTATCATATAATGTTTGTTTTTAGTGTATATTAAGGCTGTTAAGGTATGTTAGGATGTTAAGGTATACTTACATGCTTCTTATAGTGTGAATGCTCTATAAATGCATTACGTAGGGGCACTGAATGTTCTATGAATGCATTATAAAGGCACCATGAAGGTGCAGTTAATGTAAAGCGCTACCATTAATTCTGTCTCGTCTCATTGTTTGTCCCCTCCTTAAGACATTATTGAACACTGAGGGGTGAAGGACGCCTGTGCTTCATATATAATTTGGGCTTCCTTCTGCAGCTCTAAGACATGCAGTTAGGTGAATCGGCATCAGTAAATTTGCCCTTAGTGTCTGCTTGTGCAGTACCAGTCAAAAGTCCATTTATTCCATAAGCTGTAGATTATTTATTCTTGTCAACCATTGGAAAGAGGAACGAACAAATATAAATGATTATATAAGTCAAACAAAACAAGTTTCCTTTATAACTTGATAAGAGTGTGTAACAATGCATGTCTGATATCCTATTAACTGGCTGTATGGTGATGGCAGAGTCAAATTCTAGGCTGTCCTTTAACTTTAAATGCACCAGTTAAGTGTTTCATCGCATGAGACATCTCAGTATGTGCGAAAACTTTTGACTGGTAATGTGAATCTTGCATATGTGTGTGTGTGTGTGTGTGTGTGCGTGTGCATGTGAGTGTATGTGTATATGTGTTTCCTGTGATGGACTGGCATCCCATCCTGGGTGTTCCCTTGCCTTGTACCCTGTGCTCTCTGGGACAAGCTCCAGGATGGATGGACAGGCAGAAATTGGTGGGATGCCTGAATGAGACCTTGTAACTCCCCATAATTCATCAGCTCAGTCAGCTCTGTTCACAGTGGTACTTGACAGCAGCTGACGCTGAGCACTGAGGACAAAAATCATTTAGTGTGTCGACAATACGTTCTCATTCTTGACCTATGCTTTCAGATAATGTGAACGTAAATATTTCTGTTCTACTGATCTGGGGAAGCATGACGGTTAATCAACATGCCAATTTGCGCTTGAAAAGAAAATGTCTAGATCACAACAAGAATCTGTATCTCTTAAATCAATTTCTATGTATAAAAGTAAACTAGAATGCAACGTCACAATGAGTATATTTTCTATTATATTAAATCATATACAATCACAAAACTAAAACATGCATTGTTCAAGCCCCACTGTGTGTGCCTACTAATCAAGATATTGATATTTGTTTTAATATTGGGTATTTTCAGACAAAATAATGACCACTATGGCGTAATGTTCATTTAAAAAGTGGAAAACATTTTTCCAATTAAAATGTGAAATCAGTATTCATATATATACAGTGTATGAACCCAGCATCATACGCAAAAATACCAATAAATGTTGCTATAACATATATCCTTTAGTATCAACGGACAGAATGGTTGTTACACTTAACCAAACACGATGTGTGTTCCAAACACAAACTGCATAATTAAGAGAGATGGCTTTGCTCAATTCATCTTAATCATCGCCGAATCTTCAAAATCCGTATTTTAATATAGATAAGCTAACTAGTGAATTTCAACACCTTGCCCTATGCATCTGCCAACAAGCCTTATCAGTAAAACGTGAAATTTGTTTGCACACAGCTTGGTCTTGAAAGAACAGATACACATCTCGAATGACCTCTATATCTCGTCCGTTCATGTGATTTCTATACGTACATAACATATACATAACGTGACAAATGACAGCTTCGAAAGGGAATATTACAAAATATAACAAACACGGTAAATGACCAAAAATCCAATTACATCGATAAGGAGATGAATTCCCCATGATTGCAAATATGCCCAGTTCGGTCGGCTGTATGAGTTATTTTGTAAGTCGAAGATGAAGGTGATATACTGTTTGACTTCATAGTAAGAATATTATGATAAGCTGTTTTTATATAATGGACTGGATGGAAAATGTCTTCGTTGACGAGATCGACATCCAACGTCACTGTAACAAAGCACTAGAATCAAGAAAATGCTGTACATCCATAAACATTACAAATTAGATTAAAAACACACGGCCTACAGTCGAAAAATGTTAATATTATAATAGAGTTTCAATATCGAATTGTGAATGAGAAAACCGCAACGCGAGGATAAAAATATTTAATTGTAAAAAAATGAAAATAGTTTTAAAATATACAGGTTATAGTAAAATCATATGTTAATACCGATTCACACAGCCTACTTGGTTACATCGTCACTTAAACCCATTACACATGGGGTATTCACGCGTTACGTATAATGAATGTCTGCTTTTTCACGTAAACTGCGCAACCTTAATATAATTTACGCAATGTAGTTTTTCCCCTTAATGACTTGAAAATGCATACGATGCCGTGGCGAATGGCGAAATCCCGCCCGAGGTTAAATAGGTTAAACGAAGACCTCTCTGTCACCCCTTTACAAAATATTCATATGTATGATGTATTTCAGCGGTGGGCGATTCTGCGAGGAGGGGTGGCTGGGAGCTGGGTCCGTCCCGTTGCGATTTAACAAAATCACTGCTTTAGTTTGCACGAGCAGATGCGACTATTTTTCATCTCGGCAAATTTTAAGAGAAGTGGATGGACGGCAGAAAATGGGAGACAAAGAGGAGGTTCATTTCACGACAAAGCGGGATGCCCTCCCTGTCTTTGTTCATCGCGCTGGTTACATAAGACGCTTTATACGAATTACCGTCTTCGTCTGGCTCTTTTCCTTGTACTTGGTTTTTAAAGATGAATGTAATTTATTTTTTTTTTCTGCTCATGTGCATGGAAATGACCACTTTCTATTATCACCATTAATGCTCTTTTATTGGGATTCCATTTCGGTGTTCTTATGAAATCAAGGCAGTGAAGGAAGGTTCTCCTTCAGTGGATGGATATTCAGGCGTTGAAGATGTTTTTTGCGCAATATTAACGGGATGCATGCTTTGCTAATGAATGGCTACATAGCTCGCGTTAAATGAAAAAAAATGCAAAACCATTTCGTAATTTCTTCTGCATATTCTCGAGTTGCACGAGGGATTATGCTGGCATTTTATTTCGACTCTTGGTGTTAGGTAATTAGTTCTCGTTTAATTCACTTATTATTCGGCTGAGGTTTACCAAGGACCTTCAGTGTAAGCCATCTCAAAGAAATTCAGGTGATTTAACCCTTGGTGCCGCCACTGCGGATGATTAGTGTGGATCTTTTCGTCGAAGGCTGTTTGTGTTTATGGAGAGAGGATACATCACATTTCTCGCAACAAATCAGCCGCACTATGAGCACAAGGGGTTAAACCACCTGAAAAATCCGCCCATCTCCTGACACGCCCCGACCGACCCCCACAAAATGGGGACGCTTGTCTTTTTTTTTTAAAGTTTCTCTCCACCTCTGCTGCATTTTGCATGAGCAATCTAGGTCATTAGCATTTTTTTAGGTATGCGAGAGATGACAAAGCCGAAAAGGGCCCGGCTCTAGTTCTTCTACCACTTGGGAGTTGAGTAAACGCACTAACTGCAGCACGCCATATTTTATGTTATGTTATCTTATTTATTTATTATTTCTGTCAGTCAGGCCTTGGTGCAATAGCCATAGATCCAGTATTTCATAGCGTGCAAAGGAAAATAGTCCTAACGAGCTGCTACAACGACTACCGATATAGGTAACGTAAAATTCGGTCACCTTTCTGCTGTTTCTGCACTTACAGAATTGCATGCCATCTATTCCTGTTCGCTGTCATTTTCTTAAATAGCTAACAGTTTGTTATTTTTAGGTAAAATGCGCATTGCCTCCGCAGTGATTTTTACAACATAGGAGAAAATTTAAGATACCACGGATAAAGAAAATCCAGCACGTTCCACAATTACGTGCGAGGCATCGTTTGGTAACGCTTTCCCCTTTTTCGTGCAAAACGGTACGGTAAAGGATACATAAAATACCGCCCAACTCTCTTCGTGTTCACAGCGGACCTTGATTTAAATGGCCATACAATTAAGGCACGCGGTGAATGCCAAGAGAGGGGGCAGAAAGCATCTTTTGCACCTGTTTTTCCCGCATGCAAATATAAAGCATATTATTTATGCATTGGGTCTAACCTACGATTTTTTATAGTGTTACTTTTATTTTAAAGTTGTATCTACCGTATGCAGACACTGCGTGACCAATCGAGTGCACTACAAACGGAGCGCTTCCAAATACACTGAAAATAATAAAGGTCCGCGTGTTGTATGGACTACAGTTCATATGCGAAGCCGAACAATGCAGGAGCCCCAGCGGACTTAGATGTTTTCGTCATATGGGTTTAAATGAGAAATAGGCAATGCGTCAGTGTGGAATGCGGGCCTACTGTGTTTCATTTGCAGAATTAAAAGCAAGATATGAGGGATGAACAAAACCATGGCAAAAAATGAGTCAGTTCGTGGATTCTTTGTAAAAAAAAAGAAGCGTTGGGGCAGTTTACGTAACTTTAATCCTAATTTTTAACCTTATCCCAGGATAATTTTTCTGAAAGGCTGCTCTCTTTGAGTAATCATTTAGTCCGAACTGGTTTGGTTGTGCATAAACCTATATGGAAATGAGAGAACATCTAAAGTGTGTATTTAACATGGCATTCCTTCGTGTACTCTTTATTGCGGTATCTTTCAATTTTTAATTTTTTTTTTTTTATTATTACGGCTATTAAAACGTGTAGGGAAATGTCATGCGCATTTACACCAAGGTTTTGATGCGGAAATTTATATATGTCTGTGTATTTGTGTATTTCTCATAATATATAATAGCCATTTTCCAAGTTATATACAAAGACACATTCGTAGAATGAATTCAGCTTGATTTAAATGTATCTTGCCAAAATAATTCATTTCACTTTTGAATGCCATCTGTTCTATTAAAACAAACATTTATTTTTATATATTATGTAAAAGAACTGTAACGGGGGATTTGGAGTTACGATACGTTTGTCGCAGTGAAAACGATATTTTCAGTTGGTGACGTAAAAATCTTATATTAAAAAGTCATCGGTGGCAAATAACAGTAGCCTCTAATTTAAATAAACTCACACGGCTTACTTTCTTAAATGAATGCCGCATCAGAAATGAAGATATTAAACCAATGAATGTATAAGGTTATTTATACATCGTTATACAGCGTTAAATTGTAAATATAATCATGATATGTATGATTTATTCGCAATTGGCAGTTTCTGTGTGTAGAGCTGTCCAAATACTAAAACGAATAAAGCTGTATAACTTTTTAAGACTCCCAGTTTGTTCTGTTACATGTAGCCTTAACTGATAAATACTTTGTGACCTTAACGTCAGCAACACAGGGGCAAATGATTAAATTCCAACAGTAAAGCACAATCACATGCAGGTAAATAAATTGGAAATTTCTTTAGTCTTACGGAAATATGAAGCTTAGTTCAATAACGCACGAGGCCCTAACGAAACAGCTGTAGTATTATCACGCAGTATGACGAGGGAACGCTAAACCAACTCTCTAAGTAACATAAAATCTTCATTTAGTCTAATTTACGAGAATCCACTGAAAGTTATTAATAAATTCCAATACAACACTAAATAGATATTTTTAAAATGATATTGCGGGAAAGAAATTTTAATCAAACGTATTTTTATAGCTAAAGACCAAGATTTGTTTAAATATAAAATGTCAGAATTGTTGCAATTTTCTAGGTATTGGCTTAGTAATTATCTATTTGAAAAGATCTTTGTAATTTTCCAAACATTTCGAAATGCTGAAATACGAAATATTGAGTTAATTTTCTGGATAAATTCATTCGAGGCGGTCAGTTCAATTATAGAAAATGTTTAGAGATACTGTTCATCTGCGCCATTCTGAAATTTGACCCTAAATGTATTCTTTCTCATATTGTACCAACTCCTCATTTTTCTGCAAATCACAACGTATCCAGTGGTATCACTGACAGCCTGGACTTCCTTTGTATGCGTACCTATGCCTGTATGCAAGATCCTGTTCCTTAACCACTAAACAAATCCAACACTGAACCGTTACTACTTAACCATTTGCTGTACTTGTACGTCTGTTTGGAGACCAGGGTCTGCTAAATATGAAATGGAAAAATGTAAATGTAAAAATATAACCGTAGTAATTTAAATCACCACTTGACAAGACCTGTGTCACATTTTTTCTATAATTAGTCTACGTTATGAAAATTATTCGACGAGATAAGACAGCAAATACAAATCTAGGCTACAAATATGCTAAGGCAAACAGCCTTTTAGGCCTAAAAAAGACCAAGTAGACTGCATATCGTCACCAATGAAAATGCTAAGCACTCAAATCTTCTTGACAAGCTTTTCAGCTGTCTGTTAATATTGCAGCTGCATTCGTATCTCTACATATTTATTTAACGTCTATGCAAAACTAGACCTTTCACTAAACACGTCATTTTCGTTCAGTCGAAACTGCAAGGGTAGCACCGAGCAACGAGTATATATCAGCCTCACAAATTCTTAATGCATTAACAGGCTCAAAAGGGGAGATGACCCTGCAGGAAGTTAACTAGCAGGGCACGTCGTACAGCAGCGTCGGACCACAGAGGCTCAAGTTCAACCACCGCACAACCACCTGGAGACATTTGGTATTCAATATTTAGTCGTCTGCATAATTTAAATATCTCATATTTTAATCTCTGATAATACACACTATTATTGTGTCACTCACGAAAAATTATTTTATATATTTTTTAAATTATAACATTTATAGCATTTTGAAAAATCAAAATATTAATTTTTAACCTTTATACCGCATATAATATAGAGTTCAAACCTAATAAAGTACTGTATTTACTCGGCAATTATAAACGTATAAAACGTAATAGTTATTTGTAAATTTTCTAATAGAAGGGCAAATTCTATCAAAGGTCAATTCTGCCCCCTTGTGGTCACAATGCGACATTTCTCAGTCGTCGTTATGCATTACGCAGGTCTTTCATCTCAGTGCTTGATTGTATCGCATGACCTTGACAATATAACTGCTCTATTAGGTAAACCTGTATTAAATATTTAAGAGCGTTCTCAGAATTGTAGAAAAAGAATTAAAACTCCATACTGAGGTCCATTTTCTTGCATGATTTTTCGTGTCCCTTCGGTATATCGCCGTAGAAGATTAAATGAAACCCATGAGACAGTTGAAGTAACTAACTCTTTTTAAAAAACATTTTGAGTACAGCATGTCTTAAAAGCGGGTACTTGGGTTTTGTGATCTTTGGTGTCAACTACTCAGTATTTAACACGGGCGCAATGCACTTGACATTTGCGCTGCGTGGGATTAAGCCGATTTACGTGCGATTCCAGTTCCGAATTTCAAATTGTGGAGATCATCTATCTCGCTGGCATATTGCCTTCTCGCAACTCGCGAGTGACATTTAGGGATAATACGGCGAGAAATATCAAATCAAAGTTTATAATGATATTAATACATCTATAAACACATAGACTATAGCAAACAAAATCAAATAAGCTTGAGGCAGAAAACAAGTTAAAATATTTTAATTATTGCTAGATTTCTAGCCTTATGATTAATGTAAAGATATCAGTTCACACAAGATGAATGAGAACGACAATTACACAATCATTGCTTGTGACATAAAGCCAAAGCCTAGATTTGCCCCACAAGACCAGCGAAAAAACCATTTATTACTGTTTTTAAAATACAGTGCCTCTTTCATGCAAAAGTAGGAAACACGGCAGAAATAGTAAAATATCATTTGTTACTGAGATTTTTCTTTAAAAAATACATAATATTCCCTTTGTGTCTGGTATCAACATTATAACGTAATTATCACAAACACAACTAAACCACGTACAGAACATGGTGATGAAAACTAGGATGTTGAAGGTAACAACTCACTTTAACACAAGAACAAAATTTTTATATAATTTTATTTTTTCCCGCTCTTTGCCTAAGGACATTTCTGTTTAGTTTTTGCTAAATATCTTTCAGCATATAGACTGTCCCAATAAGCTTTTCAAAAATAATTGCATTTTAACTTCTCGCTGCTTAGAGATCTATAAGTAAAATAAACCTTTATGATAATATATCCACCTGAAAAATATGTGCATCTACAAGGTCATACTCATGTTTCCTTGGAAAGTACAAAAAAATAGCAATTCAAGCAAAACGTCTGGAAGCCAGAAATGACCAGAATACTCTGAGAATTCACAGCTGGTTGATGGCTACCACCTTCGTTTACGTGTCCTGAATGTGTGTTTACGTTGAGCTGATCAGAGCTGGCCTCCCTTGCCATCTCGCTAGGGGAAATTCATTGGCCGTTAGACCATCCAATTACTTTTCGTCATTGCTGTCATGTGACTACTCAAAATTGATTAAAACTGCACACACGTAACTGGCTTATACATCACGGAGTCATCGCATTGATTCAGATCCTTCCTTTCCTGCTGTGGGCATGTACTCGACAGCTAAAAAGCGACCTACACACGCAGCCCTCTCCGGGCCATCTTATAATGTACCACCTGACTCTAAACCACGTTTAGGGAGAGGGGCAAAGTGTGGGAGTGAGGTGCGAGATGCGGAATCCAGCAGCGGGTCGGTTAGCTTGAGATGCCCAGATCCTCAGGGTCACAGTGCCACGTGACATCACTGGCTGAGCTCCCGCTGCCGCCCGTCCCAGTACTTGCTGTAGGCCTGCTGGAACATGCCCTTGCAGCGTAGCTGGGCTTTGAGCCGCGAGCAGATGAGGAAGGAACCGCCCATCTTGCGGTGGAGGGAGTAGGTCTCCTCGGGTGGCGGGGTTAGCCGCTGCCTCAGCATGACGGGGATCAGGTTGTGGATACGCTCCGTGGTGCTCTGGGCGCCAAAGTCAAAGGGCTCGTCGGAGGCGAAGGCCTCACCCAGGATCATCACGGCGTCCACGTGGGCGTTCTCCATGGCCTACGAGGAAGGCACCCACTCTCATAGCTCGCTCAGAGGGGGTGGGGCTTTACGCCACTCCTCTAGCTCTTTCCGAAAGCTGGCAAGGCGATAAGCCTCACAGGTTATCTAAATCGTCTTTTTCCATATTTGGCTCTATATTTTACAGGAGCAGTGTGGCATAATTACCATGGGAACAGGTTCTACAACAAGGTCTCTCCTGGAACCTGAACCAATCACCTTCTGGTTGCGAGCCTATATCTATAACCACTCTGTTGCTCCATATTTAACCTTGCTTGACCACTATGGACCGTACCGCCTACCCTGTATGGTTTTGCAAATGTGAAAAGAAATGAAAGGTAAAAAGGACCGAACAGAGCAGAGACAGAAATGGCCGCATTTTTAATTTGGGTCTTTAAAATTAAATAGAAACCAGAGGTTATATTGGGCATAATATTTTCCTTCTTGGCCTCCTTAGACATGCAGGGCTGCCCGGAAGTGTATTCTGCGAAAAAGTGTGTAAGGAGGGCTAACCCTAACCCTATTGACACTGAATTTGGTTCAAAGGTGATGGCTGCGAGGCCAATAGAGTAAGCAAACGAGTAAAACATGGAATGAAATGATTACATCTGCTGCCCAATGACCTGCTTCCAGTCTCTTACCTTTGACTCGTAGCCTGTGAGAAACTTCATTTCTATTGACTTTTGAAGCACTCTGTCCCGGTTCTTTTCCGCAGCTGCCTTGATGATCTGATGGAAACACACACGCATGCAAGACCTCTAACTTTTATGTGAATGTTCAAAATAAACCCGTCAGCCTCGTGACCCATCAGGATTTGTGAGATAATAAAAATCGTCAATTCAGCTACTCATGCATCACTTAATGGCTGTTACCCAAGGAAAGAACAATTTACTTTAATCCCATGAATAAATGGTATTATAGAATATAATATTTTATTTTCTAAAAGTCAGTAAACTAAACAGTGTAATTTTTCTAGTAAACATACTAACAAATAAATTCAAATAATTGAGTATAATGTGAATTTGCATAGTCCTACTACGTGCAAAATACATATATCAAAATGTCTTTACCTCAATATAGATATCTGTGAAACTCCTATCAAAACCTCTGGTGGCACCAAAATCTAAAAGGGCAACCTGATGCATAGAGAACAGATATTTATAGTGAATTTCAGCAAACACGATGTCAACCAATTCATCAGCGCTGACAGAAAATACTCACCCTGTGCGTCTGCGGGTCATAGAAGAAGTTGGACCAGTTGGGATCAGTCTGCATGTACCTGAATTCAAACAGTTCCTTCAGGCAGAGGATGAGGATGTTCTCACAGATCTGCAGGGAGGCAGAGAAGCACAGTTTATGGTTCCTTTGCAAGAGCTTACAGTGTCACGATCGGTGGAGGAGCGAGCGTCGATCGTGCGGGTCAGCGGGTAAGGAACAGGCAAACAGGCAGAGATCGGGGTAAACTAGGGTTTTAATC
>JAODJX010000027.1:17906826-17918283 GCA_026776945.1 Isichthys henryi
CATTCACTCACACATGCACACCTACGGGCAATTTAGCAAGTCCAATTAGCCTCAGCATGTTTTTGGACTGAGGGGGGGAAACCGGAGTACCCGGAGGAAACCCCATGACGACATGGGGAGAACATGCACACTCCGCACACATGTGACCCAGGCGGAGACTCCAACCCAGGTCCCAGAGGTGTGAGGCAACAGTGCTAACCACTGCACCACCATGCTGCCCCCCACTTGTAACATATGCAGCAAGTATTTCACTGTACTTTTATAAATGACAAAGTTTTTGAATCCTTTTGAACGCTACATGATGACTATGGACAATGTCATGTGCTCCATTTACTCGTACCTGGATTGTACATTACTTTTCAGAGTATATGTGACTCATAATATAATATTTTCCTCCCATAATATTGAAAACGTCCTACAGCATGTATACAGATCAGCACCGGTCCTAGTAAATGTGGCCCTAGACAGGCATAACCGCCAGTGCCCCCTGTGCGAGGCAAACTGGGGGCGACCGCCTATGTCACCTATATGCTTGACCGGCTCTGGCACAGATTATTCGCCTGGTGGCTGGGATTAACGCAGAGGAAAAACACCGGGGCTGCATTCCGGTCAAGGCATTTACCAAGGTGCCAGGAATGAGCTGGCACTTTCGGATGAAGCCAGTGACTGCTGATAAGAAAAACCGTGCACACGGAACAATGTATGCAGTCTCAGAAATGCGAGATATGAATTAGACCACGAGTCAAATAGGAGCACGGTACGGCGTATAGTTAAATAGTGACCACGGCCGTATTCCCGAATGCCTGTCTAATAATACATTTATCCACTGTCAACTAAATGGTGAAAAAGAAACACAGATTAAAGTTCAAGCCGAATGCTACGCCGCTAAGAAAGCCCAGCATTGGTGTGTACAAAAGCCTGCTAATTTAAAACCTCAAACTCAAAATGTTATCTTTGGCCGAAAATATCTGAAAATAAACAAAAACTGAGTATGTACTTCTGTATTTAAGCATTGGAAGGCAAAGACTTCCATTCACACTAAAAGGTGAATGCAATAACTGCCAAATAAATATTACATTGTTAATAGTTTTTAACAATTAATGTTAATGTAAAAAGTACAATTTTGGATTTAAAAAATATTTTCAGATTGGGACAATTGCCCAATATGAAGACAGTTGCAATTAAAGTTCCTAAACAGTAATATAATGGGTTATTTTCGACTCCTTTTGCAAGTGCTCCTTTCACAACTTGATTAATAAAGATCAAGTTTTCACTTTCTCATAACCGACCAGCTCATGAACCAAATCTTTCTTGAACAGCGCGCAGACTTTACAAGAGCCTCCTGGTTCACTTTAAAAAGCACCCAACGCGCAACACAAGTTTGCTTCACTTCACTTGAAGTTACCGTACAACGACCTCTACATTGCATTTAAAAAGATACATATATATATATATCCTACATTACTGTAGCCTATGCAAAACAGTTTTAGTATTTATTACAAATACTGCGGAAAAACATATATGCAATAAATTCCCAGAAAATGTCTACATAAATAAAGGAAGCCCGTAAAACCGCAACACTGAAAACACGTATTTTAATAGATTTAAATCAATTACACGACCTACACACTTACCGACAGGGCTGGTAACCGACACGTTTTGGAAAGCGCCTCCTTTGGCTGTCGGTATGTGTCTTACACCATGAGGTCAAAGCTATTATTTACAAATTTGCGCGGTGCCACATTAACCTGCGGCTTATGGCCCGCCTCAGCGGATCGCCGACTGGCTGCGCTCCCTCCGCTGCTGCGCCGCGACCAGCTGACTGGTGCTTAGCGGACCCCTGGCCGCTCAATCATCGATCAAGCGTGTTAGAAGTACGGCCAGTATTTAAATGGAGAAAGCATAGCTGAACCTGTGCTGCCTTTAAGTAGTGTAACAATTTTTTCCGAACTATAAAAAGTTATTTCACATACTTCCATTCATCTTTCAAACGCTTGTCCAGGGCTGGATCGAAAAGCATAGCGTGTTTAAATGAATGTATACACAGCATATAGTATATTAAGGTACAAAATAAGAATGTAGTATCATGATTGCCAACTCTGACGTACCTGGCGTAGCACTCACGCTTTCAGACTTTCACGCACGGAATATTATGGCAGATCTATATTATTCCATTATAAACTTCCGCAAACCATACAGACTATTTACAAGGAAATAAAACATGTTTGCAAATGTGCGTGCAGATTCTCTCGAATTGAAAATCTCACTCCAGCCAGCTGACCAGATTTTCCAATCCTGTATTGCATATTTTAGTATGTCAGACTCATTTAAGTTCTTTATAGTGTATTCTAAATAATTTTTTTTTCCTCCAGTAAACCTTACAGTATATTAATGATTTCTCTACATAATAAATTACGTGTGCTTGTTTCTTTCTGTGAAATGACTTAAAACTTTCCCTTGGTCGCTCACTTGATTAAAAGAGTGATAGCATCTATTATTTAAAGGTTTCATTATTTCATTCAATTAATGGACATATCCTATATGGACGAAACTCGCAAAACTTTCACTGGTTCTATAGTTATAACAGAATTCACGGCCATTCACCACTGGTGTGAAAGCGGTTCATACCCAAATATTAAAGTATTACAAAAATCAATAACTAACTTATAGAATTGTTCTGGGCAAAGTTTAAAGTTAAACAGAACGTTGTGCAACTTTTCGTTTAATGACCACATTTCAAAATTACGTCTCAAAACGAGTGTTCTGCTATAAATTAACTACATGTAAATACAGAATAGAAAGGGGGCGCCAAGATTCATATTCAGGTCATATTTACCGGCACGTCAATAGCTAAAGCGTATCGGATTGTAAACCAAATACGTGAGGTTTCTAAAGTACAACGATTATACAGACGAACTGTAAATGGGAAACTGAAAGATAGAGAACTTGGTATCTCCACATACAAATTCTCAAAGCAGAGCTGAGTCAATGCAATTATTCCTTTGAGAAAAGTTGGTTAATGTTTGGCCCCCTAAAATTGGGACTGTGGAATTCACTTCACATGATGTGTTTGACACCTTCAGGAAAATCCTCAATTGATAACACATATTTCTTTTTTTCTAATCATGAAGCAATCACAGGCGGCTTGTACATTTTGTGTAACACGATATTAACGCTACAGCTTGTAAGATCTGCCCTGTCAGGCCGTGATGAAAGGTTTCAGCCGAGGGAAGAGCTTCAGGGCATTATGCTTCGTTATCTCCATCACTGTTTCCAGGGAGACACCTTTGACCTTGGCAACGTACTCCGCCGCAACGACGATGTTCCGGGGCTCATTCCTCACCTGTAACCCGGTGACACATGGATTATTTTGGTTGGGCTCTACAGGTGAAGCGAGGTCAACATGAACTGCAGCTAAACTAGCCATAGTGCACAGAACAGACATCTATGGCGTCTAAAAAAGTCACACTGGCAAATATAGTATGTGGACGCGTGCAGAATACCGTCACCTACAGAGACCCAAAACTATCACGGCTACACAAAGCGCCAAGTTTCAAGTATAATAAAAATGCTTTTCACTTCTCACCAGGGAAGTGAAAGGATGCAGAATTGCGTATTTGAATAATTTTCATGAAAACATAAAAGATAAGTAATTTAAACTTAATAAAGCATTCATAAAACATTAAGCTGCATTTTAAACGTTGGTAAAAACATCATTACCATGCCATTTTGGTTACGAATGTCAAGGTGTTCTGCTAGTGTTGGGTTAGACCTGTGTTTTGTTTTGCTTACTAAAAAATTCATTACAAACTGGGAAAGATATTCATATAAAATACGTCCAACATACCTAAGGGTAAAGATGACTAAAAGCCTTACAAACAGATTTTGCCCATTTTTTATATAGCATCCCCCCCCTTTTTACTTGCTATACCATATGCTGGATTTTTGCACTAGCATCAAACATTCCTGCTGATGTTGCCGCCGTGACTGAGCTCGAGCTAATCATCAGTCTACCTGCTTCTCTGGGCCGAGGGCCGGCGAATCCGTCTCAAGGCACATGTTCTCCAACGGCAGCTGCTGCACCAGCTTCTGCTTCTTAGGCAAGATACATCCGTCATCAAAACTGTGGAGAAGTCCAGCTCTGTGCAAGATCTTCTATTCAAATTACATGCAAATACTGCCCAAGAATGATATCATTTAAAACAGCCAAAATGACAGCATATTTCAAACATTGAAGGTTCTCAAAAAAGAGAAATAGCAGTCTGGAAACATACACACGTTTCAAACAAATTATAAGGTTGCCGAAAGCTACGTCTACACCGATTAATCAGTACCTGTTGACTTCTTATTATGGAAGGAGGTATAGAAAAAAAGTAGCCAGCGTTTACACCCTCCATTGCTACTGAGGGCTTTCCATCAAAGGCGTGGAGCAGAGCCTTCTGCACCCCTGCAAAACAAAGTAACGGTGTATGAGGTCACACCACGAGTCGAACATTCAGGGTATTAGCCTGTTCTGCACCAATACCTTGCTCCTTCAAAAGATGAATAGTAGGCCTGCCCGCTGATCTTGAATGAACATTCCTAGGTATATATAGAAAGGAAACATTTCAGGTTTTTAAATGTATCAGTTCATAAAACAGTATATAAACGTATATGAATATGAATAGATCTGAAATGATCAATGAATGAAGTGTTCCTTTTCTTTTGATTTTGAAAATAATGTATGTGAAATACATGTGTAAGTGTGTGAGTGTGTGTGTATATATATAAGCATTTATTTATTGTATTTCTTTCTGAGGCAGCAAAGGGCCCAAGGCAGGGGTATATCCTGGCTGGGGATGAGTGTCCATTATATTCACATACATGCTCACTCACACTCACACTACAGGCAATTTAGAAGTGCCAGTTCACCTAACTGTATGCCTGTAGAAGAAAACTGTAGTCACTGAATGAATGATTTACAGTATTACTGGGATAATAAGAAAACCTAAACTACACAGTGGGGAATAATAAACCTGCATACATTAGATTAATCTAAAGTCTGCTTTCTTATTGTGTCATATTTCATATTTCATAGACTTACAGTGGAAGGTCGAGGTGTTTCGCAATCTCGGCTTGTCGAATTAACACCTGTCGCTGTTCTTCCTTTCCAGTTTCATTCTTAACGATTCGAGGAGTGAAATCAAGACCAACCTGTCCATAAAGACAATATAACGATGTTAACAGGGGTGCTAATATTAATTCTGTGGAAACCCAACGACAAGTCTGTCCATGCGAACAAGCTCAACACAGTCAGATGAGTAAGTGCAGTTAGTGCCATGAGGGGAACTTTACCTCTCCTATTGCTAAAAGCTGGTCTTTATATTTCTCTATCAGAGGCAAGGCAGCATCTAAATCCTGCAAAAAATAATAATAATCAGAGACTTCCTTCTACCTTGGCTTATCCTCAAAATGTACAATCAAATATGTGATGGAATAAGTTATAAATTAAACTTTCCTGCTGCTTAAATATAATGTACGCATTTTATTTATTATTTTTACTTCTATTACTCTGTTAAGCATTGTCTATTTCTATTACTGTCCCATGTTTAGAGATTTAGAGAACATTTAACATGGAATTTCAAGTCAATTTACTCTTGTGGGTAGCATGCTTAATATATACCTATTAGATTAAATTGATTAGATTAGTTTAGATTCAGACAACAAAATGCACTCTGGCATCTAATCTTAAAGTGAGAAATGGTGCAAAGTGCTAGAAACAACTATACAGTATATACATCTGAGATCAACAGAAAAAAGTACATTATACAGTGGTATGTTGTGGCTTATATTCAGTATCTGTGATCACAATAAGGAGAGTTCTGTATAGTCTATCTATCTATCTATCTATCTATCTATACATACACAGTACATTTCAGTAACTATGGAGGTGGGGGGAGAATGTAGTCCATAGTTATGGGTGTGACTAAGTGAAGATTAATGGTGGTGTGACAGGTTAGCTGGGAGACAGCAGTGGAGAAGTGGTTCCTCAGCCTGCTAATGTGGAAGCGTAGGCTTCTATACCGAAACCCAGTACATGAAATGGTACAAGGGCACTTTAATATTATATTTACATCTTTAAGGCCTTCCCTGACTGAATTATATTTATAAAGTCCCAGACTAGAACATAGAGATAACAGATAAAATAAACACCTCCTGCACAATATACCTGAAATGTCACGCCCCTCTGCTCTTCTGGATGTATACCCTGAACTGGATGGATGCCAAGGCATGGAAACACAAACCCTGGGAACCTGGTACAGTAACACATGCAGTACATAGCGTACATATTAAAAGACAGCAGTGCCAACTGGATTACTTGGCACACATTTAAATACAGTAACTGTCTTTGTCTGGGTAGCTGGGCAGGCTACCTTTTAGAGAGCTGTATGATCTTCTCAAACTCCCCTGCGTGTTCTGCAACGGCCACAAGCGCTATGAGCCCATTCTGTGACACAGGGCAACGTTAATTACTAAAAAAATATAGACTATTATAACGTTATATACGAGCATAAAATAACGTGAACTCGTCAAGAAAGGTACCTTTTTGGAATTATCAACGACATCTTCTATGTCCTAAAACGAAAATTACTGAATTATTAAGTTGTATATCGCTAAACGATACATGCAATATGAATACGTAAAGTTATATTACACTGCCTTTATTGTGGCAAAATTAAGTAAGGGATAAAACAGACAATAAGTATATATGTCTTACGCTATCAAACTCTTCAGCAGAGATGTGACAATGACAGTCAATAAAGCCTTTCATGTGGTCGGCAGCTAAACAATGATATATGTCTTACTAAAAACTAAAGCATTTCTTCGGTATAAGTGCAAAATGTGCAACACAGATAATTTAGCTCACTATCTCGAAAAAATTCTGTGACAGCTTTCAGTCACCACTACATTACTATCGAAACTTAGCTCGGCTTCTGACACTTCCGGTTCCGGTTCAAAGGTCACATAAAAAAAAAATCACGAATCACGTTGAACTATTGAAGTGTCCAATCATGGGTTTCCTCGTGAGAAAATTCAATTTACGTGTTGAAACGATAAGCATCGTTTCCTAGATAGGAAAGTACGCATTGACTTGGTACAGTATGTGCTATATCGGTTTAATACGTAGTGTAGTAATAACTGCATCAATACTTACTTTTATTGAGAAAGAATTCAACCCAGCTAAGAAAGGTTAGACACACAAATTAAAATAAACACTGCTGAAACGAAGAATTTTTATTTCTCTGGATTTTAATTACACCATATTATATAAATCAGCATGAAAATGTAGCAATGTAAATCAATTCAATTTAAAAAAAAAGTTGTAAACAAAACACATTGAGGTGGACAGAAAAAACATCGCGTGGTAGAATTATTGGGGGAAAAAAAATCAATATACAGAGATATTAATAATTAAGATTTTAAAAAATTAAGATAAAATTATTCATTTTGCTCCACTCAGTTTGAGAGTCCAAGCCCAGAAGCAGGGCATCTGACTGACAGAAAGTGTAGGCAGGTAGACTGTCAGTCCAGGATTCAAGGCAATCCACTTCAGAGGCTGAGCATATCCCAGAAGTACCACCTTGTTGGGGAAGAAGATTGCAACAAATGTGATTAAAAAACTAAGCCTTCTGCTTGATTTTACATGTACAGCGGTTATTCATTTCTGGCACACAAAGAATTTAATGTTTATTTTGCAGATAATTTCTTTTTCAAAAGAACAATTTTGGGGTAAACCCACTCATCAAATAGTCCAAGTCTGAAGGAAAGTAGCATACACAAAATACAACAAATGCAATAAGGAAAACTTTACCTTAGTATCCTTAAAAACAACTGGCACGTTGAGGTTTACTGTTCCGTTTGTGGGCCACTGTAAGAACACTGCATAGATGTCTTTCGTCTCTGGTTTCCATGTATACCTAAACGAAGGCAAAACAGTCAAATCTGGAAAGCTGAAAGGTATTTAATTAGGGGAATTTTATACAAAAACTTGGTTCTCTGGTTGTTATTCTCCTGTCACACAGAATCATAATAAATACTAAATAATAAATGCTTCTTCCATACAGTTAAAGTACACAGCGTGTCCTCTAAGCTTACATTATGGGTTTTATTACAACGAAAGTAGTTAAAAGTCATGTAGCCCCAGTAGTGACTGACCAGACTCCTGGATAGGTGGTATCGTTCTGGGCCCTCCATGCACTTGTGTTGTAGATGGCTTCCCCGTTGATGCTCAACCACTGGCCCATCTGTCGCAGGCGTTCCTCAAAGATTGGGGCGATGCGTCCGTCGTGCGTGGGCCCAATGTTCATCAAGAGGTTACCCCCACAGGATACAGTCTCCACTAATGTCTGCGGAAAATTCTACTATGACACAGTGCTTCTCCGTTGCCATACAACAGTCTAGATGCACTTTCATACTTCCCCCTGGTGAAGAGGAACCACTTTTCTTGTATATACACAAGGAGAAGGGTGTAATTTTCAGTTGATTTGTTTCAAAAATATTTTTTTCTGTATTGACCATATTCTTCAGTTGTGCATTTTTACAGAATTTTGCCTCAGAGAAGTTTAAGCAGAAATAACAGCTTATATGCTGAAACACTGCTCACTGCAAGAACAATATCCTGAAGTTTGTGAAGCATGGCATCAATTGTATATATAGTGACTTTACCGCCACTAGCTGCTCAATGGTGAGGTAATCCTTCAGCTCTGCATTCCTCCGGTATCCCCAGGACTTCTGGTCTATAGTCATGCAGTTCTCCCATTTATGATTCAGCAGGTGCCCGGGGTTGTAGCGGTCTGTGCAGGTGTAATATCCCCCGTGCTTGCAGATACTGTCAAGTCCCCAGCGGTCATTTGTCACGACGGTTTTGCGCACAGGGCTGCAAAATATTAATTGCCTATTTATCAGCAGCATCAGCATGGTCTTCCTTGAACAGCAAGCAAACAAGTTACCTTTAATATCTCCAGTGGTTACCACAACAAAGGTTTGAACTGTCATGTTGAAGTGAAATTGATTAGTTGTCAATGTTAACACCACTGCACAACAACAAAATGTGTCCTCTGCAATTAATTCATATATGACATAGTGGGGGCAGCTAATTCAGTGCTTAGGGGCTTACTCCAGGTACCTCAGCTGTAAGTTGTTGGTCGGGGATTCGAACCAACAACCTTTTCATTACAAGTGCACTTCCCTAACCATTGCACCACCACTTCTTATGGCATCAGTCCCAGCAAAGGGTGCCCCGAATCAGGTATTACCTTTCATTATATAGCCAAGCTAGAAAGCCTGTGCTATTCCAGTAGGTATCCGGGGCATTTCCATCCCCATCTGACCACAGCACCTCTGGCTGGTACTTGTTGACAATCTCGTAGAGCTCGGGCAGGGATTTGGTCATGGGGAACTCCCTGGTTTTGAAGACATTCGCAGCATCCTGCAAGAAGAGTGGGTGGAACCACTCGAATAGGGAATGGTACAGCCCCAGACGGAGATCACTGTTGGCCCGAATGGCGTCAGTTACTTCCCCAACGAGGTCCCGCTGTGGCCCAACGTCAACTGCATTCCAATTCCAAGAGTACTTAGAACCCCAGAGGGTGAAACCTGAAGGGACATACAGGGTTCTTTCACTGAAGTCCTGCTTCTGTTTATTTAATAAATAGACCGTCACCCTTTTTACATAATGACACACCAGTCGTTTTTAAAGGAATGGATTATGGAAACATTGTCGTTATAATGAATGTTTTTAAAATCGTTGTCGCTGCACATAAGGAAGTGAAATGGAATTCAGCAGCACACCAGCCAGTAATAGTGTTTGCGGAATAGTGCGACATATCAAAGAGGTGCCGAAAGCAGAACAGAATATGACTGGGTGCATGGATCCACATTTGTGTGAGTGGGGTGTATATCCTACATATGGCCAAAAGTATGTGGACACTCCTATTCACTATCGGAATAGTTTAATTGAGCCACAACCACTGCTGACGCATATATAATATATATGTATAATTAAGCACACAGATATGCAATCTCCAGTAACAAAAATCAGCAACAGAATGGGTGGTCATATAGAAGATGTTCATGACTTTCAGCTTGGCACCATAAGGTGCCATCTTTACAACACGTCAGTTCTCCACATTTCTGCCCTGTTACAGCTGCCCTGGTCAACTGCAAGTAAGTGAACTGCAGCGAATCCCAGCAGACATGTTGCAACATGTAATGGAAAGTGTTCCCAGAAGAAAAGAGGCTGTTACAGCAACAATGGGCTGACTGACTTCATATAAATATGCTCAGTATCAGAGTGAAATCTTGGACAAGCTGGTGACGACATACCTTTGGCCATATAGTAAATAGTGCTGGTATCTCACATACCTTCATGGTGCTTTGTAGTGAGTACAACATATTTCGCTCCTGAGGCTGCGAAGATTTCCGTCCACTGCTTTGCGTCGAAAAACTCAGCGGTGAACTGAGGTGCAAAATCTGGGTACTGAAAATCAGGCGGATAATTTCGTCGCATAAAATCGACATACGGTGCCTGTTTCTGTTTCTGCCAGTACCACCTGACAACAAAAGGAAAACAGACAGGCTATATCAGATGTTGTGCATTGATTGCTAACAACAGTTCAACAACCGGAATAGCAACATTTCGACACGTCGCTACTACATAACCATGATTATTACTGTTTAAGGATGAGGCTGTTGAGAAAGAGGGCTGCAGTAACGCTGGTTACATCCAGACATTCGCTTTCTCTTCTTCAGTAGATCTCAAATGGTTGGTACAAAAAGAATAGCATGGGTAAATTAAAATTTACAACTGTGTTTTCTTCAGAAATTGCTGCCATTTAAAAGTTGTGCAATATGTACACTGATGTCTACAGTCAGCCATAAATGTTAACTAGTGATGTGCGGAATGATGCTGATTTTTCCAATCTGAATAGAATGGATTCTCAAAACTGAACCAATGTTATAATATCAATATTTTAATTAGATTAAATGTAAATGTTTCAAATGTTTACATAATAATAATTATTATTGTTATTATCATAATCCTGATTATTATTATTAGAGCCATGTATAATAATTTTTGTCCTTGCTGTTGGACAGTGTGGTGTATTTGTAAGAAGTTTAACAAACACGCCTGAGTGACGAGAAAAGCCCACAACCCATCTTCTACTTTAAGGAAGTACTTTGGATTCCACAGAGATGATATCAAAAACAAGTGCTTTGTTGGCACGATTTGCGGCAAGTGCAACAACCCATTTGACTACTGGTATATAAGATATAGCCAAACAGAACATCCATCCATTGTCCAAACCGCTTATCCTTACTGGGTCGCGGGGGGTCTGGGGCCTATCCCGGAAGCAATGGGCACGAGGCAGGGAACAACCCAGTATGGGGGGCCAGCCCATCGCAGGGCACACTCAC
>JAODJX010000027.1:17924842-17935073 GCA_026776945.1 Isichthys henryi
GTGTGAGGACTCTTCAGCCAATCAGTCCTCTAATTAATAATCTAATTAGGGAGTTGCAGCGAAAACCCGCATACACAGCGGCCCTTTGCGGATAAGATTGGCCACCCCTGCCTTAGTGAGACTATACACTGTCCGTAATGAGACTTTACACTGCCCTTAGTGAGACTATACACTGTCCTTAATGAGACTTTACACTGCCTTTAGTGAGACTATACACTGTCCTTAATGAATCTTTACACTGCCTTTAGTGGCCTCCCATGCAGGGCGTTCCTTGCCTGACTGGGGTGGATTTATTGTTTCTGGGGTTCCACTCCCCCTCCATGTAGTGACTGTTTGTGGGCAAGACAGCCCCAAAGAAATGTGAGGTTTGAGTGGTGCAAAAGATCATTACTGCTGTCTGGGATGGACGCCACATTCAGCACAACCCTACATTACAGAAACAGATGGTGCAATTAAACATTCACCACAACCATACATGGAGCAATTAGACATTGTCACAAGTCATGAATTCCACACCATTACCAGCCTGGGGTGTGAGCACAGTGATTCATGTATGGAAGCGTGTCATCTTCAAGAAACACATGGTTGTGAAATGTGGATGCTGGGGTGACCCCTAGGAATAACCCGATAACACTGAACAAGTAACTTCACGATGAAATCAAACACCAAATTTACAAAACAGCTGTAGGATAGCACAACAAAGTTGTAAACGATCTGACAGGGGCGTGTCGAACCATGTCAGCGAGTGATACGTATCCTATCATTTATTTACAAGTTGTCAACCGATCAGCTAGCTGACTCTTTAAATGCCGATATGTTTCCGTGTAAATAAGCTATCTAGCTAGCTAGCAATTGCAGTCTATCCAAATTACAGCATGTTACACCATCTCACTGCCAGCTTGGATAACTGAAGCAAAAAATCTACAGCAAAACCAACATAAGAGATCTTCCATGGACAAAACTATATCAGTATTATCAGGCCCCTGGTCGTCAGTTAGTGATTCTTACCTCCTCACTCACATGCACCAATTAAGATGTAGATTTCAGGGTAAAATTTAATCATATATATGAACTTTAGCTTGGCTATAGATCATTTATAGTGCCGTTATATCCAATAGGGGGAGCCATGTAACATACCCCTTCAGTACTACAACAGTCTAACTCCATGGGCCTTCAGAATATGACACCATTTTTTGTCAGAGACATTTGGCTAAAAGCACTAGGAAGGATGTAGCTATGACTGAAGAAAATGCATCAAGAGCGGGGCGGCGATGTTCCCTGGCAGGTCGTACCATCTGGCTTGAGATGTCTCCAACAGATTTTTTGCTACTGGTTGCGAAGACAGCTAGAACACCTTCTGATTGCTGGGCTCGAACAGCCTGCAATTGCAGGCTGCTAATTATGATCTTCAGCCAAGGGTTATTCTTTGCCTATTTCCTCTAACCTAATCGTTTCCTGACCAGTGTTCTCATGAGCTGCTTCTCTAAAAGCAAGAGCGTCACTGCAATATCCCGGAGGTGAAGGGAGAGCTGGTAGAGTTGTTTCTGGTATGAGCTGCCCAGGGTGCAATCTCTGCGACGTGGAGGGTCATAGAATGGAACCTCCCCCCCCCCCAACAGAAATTGCAGTGTTCCGGGTCATCATTCAGGTGTAGATTGCTTTCCAGGAATGGCAACGTGCAGGGAGTGTACAGGAGTGGGGCTATAAAGCCACTGGGCCCAGCTGAAAGCTGATTGCCCCCTGCAATGGCCCTTCCCCTATCGCAATTCAATTTAATTCAAAACAGATTATTGGCTAATGGTAAGGTTGGCTTCTCTGCATGAATTATTGCCCCACCTTAAAAAATTCCATTTTGTTCCATTTTGGGTATAAAACACCTTATATCGCTACACGCTAACATTTTTGGTAATGAAATTTGAGGAATGTGGTAAAAGTCCATAACTTCCCATTTCCTGCATCAGCGTTCTCACAGGTGCCTCTGTGTAGTCATGTGACACTGGAGCTCACACCTAGATGATTCACACATCAGAGGTCGCGACATGCACGTCTCGCTTGTCATCCCAGGCGGATGTAGCCGTCCCAGTGGCCTCCCGGAGCTTGCTGCAGCTGTGCTGTGAAGCGGAGAAAAATGGAAAAAGTTCTCAGCCCTGCCCATACACGTAGATGAGCAAATGACAGAACAGTCGCTGGGTACATTGGGTCTTTAGTCATTAGCGGAGATGAGCGACAATGTAATGGGTGGTGCTGATGTTTAAGAACCTTGGTGTGTCGCCCTAGTTGCTTAAGCTACAAATTAACCTGATTGAACCGTTTGCTGATTTTCCCCAACTCGAAATCTCATTAGCGCGTTGTCGGCTGCCGTTCTGATGAAAGAGATCATGTGCTCTTGCATGAATAATTAACCACTTGTGTGGCATGCTAGCACTGGCTGATGACATAATCTATGTACGTGCGTGTTTTTGGGAAGGGGGGGGGTTCCTATCTTAAAAAAAAAGCTCCCCTTTCATGTCCCCTGGTATTACCTCAAGAGCTACAAGCTACCTGACCTCTCTTCAGGAGCAAGTCTGAAGTCTAAAATTGGTCAAGCTTGTCTGGGCATTTGGCGTAAACCGACACGGCAGGATGGGTGGGGGGGGGCAAGGAACCCTCCTGTTACTGACAGCCTGCCTCTCCTGTCTGGGGGGGGGGGGGCAACAGGTGCCTTTGGCAACATTAGATCCTGATGAATGACAGGGCTACAGAGTGGCTTTGGGTGGTTGTTCTGTCTGAGGGACACCCGTATCAACCATCAACAATGGCGGTCTAAGGGATTATTCCTGGAAATGCATACGGATCGCGAAGTATCATCCATGAAGGATGTTTGAGCATCTTAACCAGGCTGGATCCCGGCTGTCTCAGGTACTGGATCCATAGATCGGTTTGTTTCTCATTCGTCGCCGAGGCTTGGTGGAGAATCCAGTGGTCTCACGCCTCTGGTTTCTTGGTTTCAGCTAGTGAGGGGGCTCACCCCGACCACTGCATCACCCTGCCTCATGCCCTGTGTCTCCTGGGATAGGTTCCAGGCTCACCCACAACCCCAGACTGTTGTAAATGTGAATGCATGCAAGGTGGTTATTAGTTATATGAAGTTACTAGTAAATAAAATACACAGGAAATCCATTCTTATTTTTGGTATATACAGTAGCACATTTCTCTGTTAAACTATATGAATAGATTGCAAACCTGTATTTTATCTTAAATGGGGTGGATTAAATTACTTTCCAGTGTTTTGTTTTATTTTTTTAATGCTGTTGGTATATGGAGCTTTTAATTTAACAGTGGCTCAGATAGTGACGGGAAAGCCAGCCCTGCTTCCCCTTAAAACGATTTTTTTTGCCAGAAGGAGTTACTTTCCACACACACTGGCAACCCTAGGAAGGTCCTTCTGCCTCCTGGGTTGCCTGCAGCTGCATCCCAATGGTGGGAGATGAGGTGCTGGATTCTATCCGATCTCAGCGAAAGGGTCGTGTCGCTGTAGGTACTGTTGCTGCACGTGGGCTATTACCGCATGCAAAAGATGCCTTTCTCTGCATTTATTTAGTAAGTAATTTTAGTAATAGTAAGTACTTCTAGTAAGTAGTTTTGTAGTATTCTTAAGACAGAATTGCACAGTGTTTACTCGCGCTTGTGGCATTCATAGAGTACTGTGCATTCTTTTCACTGGCAAATGTAGTATCAAATTCACCAAGACAAATTCTGGGTGTACGGAAATGTATCTGGTGCTTAAATTTGATTCTGAATCTGATTCACTGAGAACTGGAATTACGGTGGTGATGTAGCTTCGGCTGAAAGGGTGTGTTAATTTCCTTTGAACCTCTAGTGTAGATGTTGTCTTTGTTTCGGTAAGTTTATTTAAACTGATATGCTGATTGTCAAAAAGAATTAGGCTTATTGTCAAAATAGCAGTTGGTGCTTATCTTAGTTAAGAGTCATATTGAATTATGTTTAGCTATTTGCAGATATTTATTAGTACTTCTGCTATTTCAACATTTTGTTTATGATCATCATAAAATTTTAACTGCAAAAACCCTACTTAATCACTAAACAGAGCACTCTGAATTGTCTGACTGTGTGCCCTGCTGAAAGTGTCTCTAAATGTGGGCTGTTGTATAATCCCTTTGGGGGCCCCATTTCTATTTTTGTTCCTGGATATGCGTCAGGACTGGGTATTTTCTCTGGTGACCATCTACTTGAGTAGGTCTCTTAATACACGCTCTATCAGTGTCTGACTTATGATTGATGGGAATTTCGTTCTGCTGCTTGGATTTACTGGAGACGACGGAGAATGGACTGGGGAGAATTTCAGGTTCCGAGGGCTGCTTCAGGATAACTGGACGTTATGGGACTGAAGAGCTGATGTAAACCAGGTTGGTTGACAGATACATTTTCTTTCTTGGCATTTACTGCTACTGCTGGAAGGTGATTTCTTTGTTAAGGAACAGCGAGGTTGGCGGGGAGAATTTCAGCTAGTGCCTTTTATTGTTGTATTTTATTTCCTTCTTAGCACAATGTGTAGATGTCCTGTGCTAACATCTGCTAATGACAGCTCCTCTGGCGGTGGCAGCCTGCAGCACTGTGCTGCTCATCTTGGGTAGCGGAACTGCCCATACCGCGGTAACTTGTGAGCCCGTCCCGATGTAGGTGAGACGGTGTTGTGACCATTAGCTCAGCTGGTTCCGGTCCCTCGTTGCTTGAAAATGCCACCATGCTATGGAGTGGTACCCATGACAGTGTTGGCATAGAACAAGTCACTTATTGCCTCCGATCGGAGGACATAGCTGTTAATTTTCAGAAAGGATGGGAAATGTCTTTATCTTGCAAATGATATCTCCATCTCTGAGGATCGAAACTAGAGGGGGGTCCGGGGAAAGGGGGGGGCTTTATCTCCGATGCACTACGTCATCGCACATGAGCACGTCGTGATACCTTGGGCTCAGGGACTTGGGAACCTTGTTGGTTCTGGTCACACAGTTTGCCTGCTCGTGTTGTCATCAATCTCCCCCCCCCCCCACCCCGACTCTGATGTGTGTAATGCCACGCCAGGCTTACCACTCTCCCCCACTCACCTGCGGGGAAAGTAGCGGTGAATTTGAAATGACCTTGAAATGAGTTCGAACAGCTGCAACATTTATCAGTTTCTGTCTCCCGCTTTCTGTTACCCCCACCTACCCGTAGCTGAGGCTAGGTACAGAAGAATGCCTTTTATTCGTTTGTTCTTATACTTTTTATCCTTCTGGGTCTGCATTTGTTTTTATACCTCTTCTATAGCAAGAACCTTAGAACCTCATAACGTTAAGCCAAGAGTTCAATTTTTGTGGAAATCGTTTTAATATTTCAGCCTCTTTTCACCCTTGTTGATCCATGTGCTTGGTGCATATTGGTGCATAAGTCGTGATGTTAAATATGTATAAAGATACTGATGGCAATATGCCCTCCACAAGTGTGGAAGTCGAGAGTTCCGCAGGTCCACGCTGGGACTGTACTGTACAGGTCTGGTTTCCTGAATTCTTCAGTACACTGGTCGCGCATGTTTCAGTTATGCGCTCGAGCAGGGGGTTGGCAGGGGAAGTGGATCGATAGGCCAGTGCCAGTCCCTCTGTTAAATTTTTCGGCCACGATCCTGAAAGGAGGGCATCGCCTCTGAGGTTTTTGTCCGTGAGCCATCCTCCTTGGTTTATGCTTTATGGCTTTATCCCATCGTTACATCTGCCAAGGGCCCTGCGGTTAGGCCTTCAGGCTGGAGGAATGAAACCGAGGTCGGAAGGAAGTGGATCTGCCCGTGCCACGTCCAGAAGCGCCGGGCCAGTTGCCCAGCTGCCCGCTGCTTCGCTAACCGGTGGTTGTGGCGGTGATATCTGAGTGTATCTCCTGGCCCCGAGCTGAGCAATCTAGTCCTGCTCAGCCTAGGGCTTTAAGTCGATGCTTCAACCTTCAGCTCTGGGTCACTTTTCCTTTATCTGTAGGGTGGGCGTCAGTTAGGGAGTTCACCCTCACTCCCAGCCACCTTCTTTTACGTCAAATCTCTCTCTTATGCACTAAATACATCTTGTTTGCACTCTAAATGATTGTAAGTGTCTGTGCCATCACTGTTGCCAGGACTACATGTATCACGCTCCACCTGCTGTTGCTTAAAATAATTTACTAGAGGCTTCTGTGGGTTGGGAGGCTTCTTAACTAAGACAACCTTTGAATCACATGGTGGGGGATGGGGGGCGGGGTGGGCTTACAGTAGTGGCCGATATTTAGCATGGTGCAATTTGTAAACAGTGGACATGCAGGGGTTTTCAGCAGACATGTAAATAGCAGGGCTGGTTCTGGAAAAAAAAAACAATTAGGTTTTAATTGTTGCACATGCTTTTAAAGCATCAATAACTGCTACAGGACAATAACAGCCTCTTTGAAGAAGAAGAAGCCCGATGTCCTGGAAATTCCTGGAATAGCTTATTTCTCTCTGGAGTAAACATACGTCTGAGAGACATATTCTGATTTGTGTGGGTCATTTTTTTTGTAGTGACATACCGCTCCCTAAAAGAGGCAAGCACCAGGGAACCTTTATTATAATAATAATCATCATCATTATTATTATTATACTAATAATAGTTTCCCCTTTGTGTCACCAACATGAATAAAATGATATGACGTTAAACTGGATAGTGGAATATTTCACTGGTATTTGTTTTGCTAATATTTAAATTATTTAAGGTTTTTTAAAAAAATGAATGAATAAAATTACAAATTATATCAAAAACTTCCGGACTTTTGATTCAGATCCTGTCAGTCTTTTGAATCTTTTCAGTTTAAACTTTGACTTTAAGCTTTTGTTTCGTGTAAAACAAAATGCTCCTGTAATGGAGGTTAAGCTATTTTTCCTTAATCCAGTGGTCTGAAGAGCAGGAATACCTTCATATTTTCTAAATAAACCCCTGCTTGTTGCTTAATAGGCGAGAGTGTCCCACACCCCCTTAGACACGCAAGCGTGTTTGCAGTGAAAGTTGAAGACCAGTGGTGACACTTTCATTAAGTCCTCAAACCACCGTCTTCTGGCAGGTAGCTTTCTCTAAAAAAGTACTCAGAGGTCCCAGTCTGTGATGGATGGGAATCAATCTCTGGCGAAAATCCGCTCTGTTTGCCCATCCCTTACATGGGCTTTGCCTCTGATTGTCAAGCATAGCCTGGAGTGTTCTGAAAAAAAAAAAGACATTTTCAGAGAGACCATCGGTGTAACGGGGGGATATATGAACGGCTTGGGGTGCTATTACGCAACCAAAGTCATCCTGCGGGTATGTTGTAACTCCCTGTTCGGTTGTGAGAAATCACTCTGAAGGCCAAAATATTTGTCAAGTAGTCATGCCGGGGAGGTTTGGGGTCTGGAGGCTGGTGCTTGGTGACAGCAGATGGGCTCAGAAGAATTTTACAGGCTGACTCACAGTGAGTATGACAGCCGGTCTGTTAGTTGTGTAATGGCACTTCTATAGAGTGTCCTTGAAAAGCAGCAGTGCTTTGGATCAATGAATCTGTAGTATGTATGTGTGTGTGCACATGTATTTTTTTTTGCTTTGTACTCTTTCAGAGAATGAGAAACGAGCTCAGTTCGCCTGTCGTTTTGGTGTGTGTACGTCTGTGCCTGGCGTTGCCTGGGCAGGCTGCAGCAGGAGACGGGAGTGGGCGCTATCATTGAAAGGACAGCGAAGATCCCTCACTAACACTGCCTCCTTATCTTACGGCTCCATTATGAAATTCTGATGCCTCGAGTCACCGGGATGGGAGGATTTGAGGAGATTTGTGATATCGGAGGCATTTAGCAACATCGCTTGACATTAGCATCGGGAGGCTAACCGGCATATTAGCGCGATGTATATAGTAGATACACGTTCATGTCGTGTTATACTTCAAAAAGAATTATAAAGTAATGATAATTATACTGCCCCCACGAGGATAAGCAGTTAGAATATAGATGGATGCTTGAATGGCCAGAGGAATGAATCATTTTAGCATAAAGCTACCTCAGAAATGATTACAAAGAATTACAGGGAAGCGGTTACTCACTAAACATCATCAAAAGTCTCAATATATCACTTTTTCCACTATAATAATGTTGACACACAGAGGGATCCATTTATTTTTTTCCTTGGGGCTCTGAATGTTCTTAACTGGTCTGCAGTGTGCAGTTGAGATTGGTTTTCCACCCTTCCGGACAGCGTCCAAACAGGTGAGCATTTGTGACAGAGTGCTGTGTGTTAGCAGCAACAGGGAAGCCGTATGCTGCTTTGGCTGTAGAATTGTCAAACCAGCACAGGTGGACCTGACGAGGCAGTCATCCGTTCCCATGGTTTCCTGTGGTTTCCATGGCGTCTCAGAGCCAGAAGAGAGCCAGACTTGACCTCATTGCTCTTCACGAAGTGATGTTTCTCAGCAACTGAAAGATTTCTGCTTGTTTTGCACAGTTTGAAATCAGAATTTATACAGTATA
Source organism: Isichthys henryi (assembly GCA_026776945.1). Lineage (NCBI taxonomy): Eukaryota > Metazoa > Chordata > Actinopteri > Osteoglossiformes > Mormyridae > Isichthys > Isichthys henryi. Next base: position 17,933,352 of record JAODJX010000027.1, read on the forward strand.
TATATATATGTTCGTCTGTGTGTATATATATATATATATTTAAATGGGGTCAGTTCCCTGAAGATATATGAGAAGCCTAAAAGCCTAAGGTCTTGCAAGTTTCGATTTGGGACAGGGGGGGTCCCCCTACGATTGAATTTGCCAAGATGGGGGTACGAAATGTATACAAAAATAAAAAAATCATCATAAAATCATTACATGGTCAGGCCCAGAAAAGAGCAGTTAGCACATTAAACACAATTCTGCTTGTAACATAGATGACAATTGAAATTGATCATGAATGATGGATTCTGTTGGGATTAAGCGGTTTCAAAAAATGGATGGATGGATGGATGATGGATGGATGGATGGATGATGGATGGATGGATGATGGATGATGGATGGATGATGGATGGATGGATGGATGATGGATGGATGGATGGATGATGGATGATGGATTTCCTAGCATTAAATGTATATAGGAGTAGCTGACATGCATTACATTCTGCACCTGGTTATGTCTGCTTCACCGTGTTGAACTTCTCAGCATTTATCTATTAAACTAATTAGCTATTAAACTTATTTCCCGTGTGTTTCCCTCTTCTTTTAATACATTTAATCGCCAAATGGAATATATTTATTTCCTACATTATCTCAGGTCAAAACTCTGTCATGCAATACCGGGATAAATCAAATGATGTGTTGTGGATGTACATGGTGTTTTTTTAAAGATATTGCTTTGAAAGTTGGACCCTAGTCATTCATATTTATAAGCACCACATTTTGGGGGGGGGGGGGGGGGTGGGGTTCCTTAGAATGGGTGAAATTGTAGAATCTTAAGGGGGAAACTAATTGTAGTTTCGCGCTGATGTGCTGTTGAAGGTTATGGGTGCTTCTTTTCACTCTGTTTTCCTTTGTGTTTTTTGGAGAGATTGGAAAAAGGTTTTCTATCAGTACTAAATTTAAATGTCTTACAAAAGTGTCACAAATTTTTATATTTTTATGTTAGTCTGTAATGTTAAAGTCCACACTGCTTTGCCGTTTCCTAAATCTGTCTCAAAGACATTTTTTATCATTCATTAATCCGACTGACAAAAAAAAAAAAACACGCTTGCAATTTTACCTGAACTGGTTATTTTGCCAGATTCCAGTGTAGTCAAATAAGCTGTTTTTCTTCCTCCGAGGCGTGTATTATGTCAGACGGCAGGAACATCAATTGTAAAAAGTTTGCTCTTTGAGTTAGAGGCAGATGATTTAGCCATATGACACAAAAGAAAAAGGCTGTGGATTTGTCATCTGGGGGATGATGTCATATTCAAATTGTATCTTGCTTAAGCCCAGATAATGTTACAAGAAAATCGTCTTGCATATAGGAATTAGGAGGTTATATTTTTTGCCCGTGTCCAAGAACCATTTAACATCTCAGGTAACAAATTTCTTAAAATGGATTACTGGTTGTGCAAATCATTTGTCAGGGGCTGCAGTTTTGCTTAGAGCCCTAATTTCAAATTTTGCTGAAATAATCATTAAGTAGCCAAATAATCAAGGACATTGATCATACAAATAACCAATGTTTGCATATAAAAACATAATTTTAAATTTCGGCTTTTACACATCAATATTATTCTTCATTAAAGAACATACATGATTATTAGTGGAGAATAATTATCCATCCATTTTCCAAACCGCTTATCCTATTGGGTCGCGGGGGGTCCGGAGCCTATCCCGGAAGCAATGGGCACG
>JAODJX010000027.1:17935288-17955706 GCA_026776945.1 Isichthys henryi
TTAGCCTCAGCATGTTTTTGGACTGTGGGGGGAAACTGGAGTACCCGGAGGAAACCCCACGACGACATGGGGAGAACGGAGAATAATTATTTTTATCTTATTTCTAGTGCCTTATTAACTTCTAAATTGTTCAAACTCCTGTTTTTTTTTGTTCTTTTTCAGATACCATGTTAATTGTGTGGGCAAGCAGATGAAAACAACACAGGAATGAACTCATTTGTTGTGTTAAACCTGATTTGTATGAACTTGTTTTGAAAGCGAACAAATCAGCAAGATGGTAAAAATGTGCCAAACCGTAAAGAAATCTGGTATAAGCAAGGAAGACTTTTGTAATAAAATCAGCACCACCTAGGTGGACTCATGTGAGGTCAAGATGCAACAGCCAGCCGCTGAAGAATACCCTTCTGGAGAAGACAATTAATATGTCCGCAGACTCAGGAGCTCTTTGACCATCATCCCTTTGGACATTCCCTGCAGAGCAAAGGTTGAAAATGGAGCCACCTGAATCAGTTATTGGGCAAACGTCTAAAGTGGAGACCCGAGAGAAGAAGACGGACGAAGGCGCAGGCATTTCGGCACCCACAGTCAGCACCAAAAGAAGCACTTTTGCGGATTCAAAAGGGAAAGGTTATGCACAGCTGGGGTCGCGAAGATGTTTGGCAGAAGAGCATTTTGGCAAAGAGCTTTCTTCTGTGGCGGGCCAGTCACCTCTAGAAAGACAGTGTGCACAGCGTTGTCCTCGCGGTTACTCCTACCGCTTACGGCATTCAAACCAACAGAAGCCTAAGCAGAAAGGGTCCCAGGCGGGCGCGAAACCACCGGCTGACCCGGAAATGCTTGCCTCGCCATTGATTGGCCAGTTGCAGCTCCACGCATCAGAGCAGCAGGCTGATTTCCCTTGCAGGAACTCTCCGCGCGTACCTACCTCTTTCAGCCAGACTTCCCAGTCAGGGTTTGATCAGCTAGGGGGCATGCTCAGGAAAGTGCCAAAGACAAAGAAGCCAGGAAAATATGTCTGCCATTATTGCGGAAGGGCTTGCGCTAAGCCTAGTGTGTTAAAAAAACACATCCGGTCCCACACAGGAGAACGGCCTTACCCGTGTATTCCTTGTGGTTTCTCCTTTAAGACCAAGAGCAACTTGTACAAACACAAAAAGTCACATGCTCATAGTGTTAAGGCAGGGCTGATCCCATTCTCGGAGCTGACGTCTGTGTGTAAAGGTGTCGATCCGTCATTGCTGGGCGGAGAAACTGAAGTGCACTCCGATTACGAGCAGAACACTGACACAGATGAAGAGTCCGCTGCGTTCTTGAGCAAAGGCAGCCCCGTCCCTCGTATATCTCTCGCGGCAGACAGAAGCAGCATGGCAATTGGACCGGACTGTACTCAGTCAGCTGAAGAGCTGATAGCGACGCCTAAGGAGGTTCCCATTGTTGTAGCGTCAGAACGGGGAATTCCGTGCACAGTGGGGGAATGCCCTTGGTTCACGGATATCAATATCAGTGGTCATCGGAGTAGTGGGGATGAGTTTCCCACTATCAAACAGAAACTGGCTCTGAGGCTCACTGGGAAAAAAGGGCAAGATTCTGGAACTTCTATGAACCTTCTGAGCCCACACAGCAAAGGCAGCACCGACTCAGGCTACTTCTCACGCTCAGAAAGTGCCGAGCAGCAGATCAGCCCACCCAACACAAACGCTAAATCCTACGAGGAAATTATGTTTGGAAAGTTTTACAAACTTGGCCCAAGGTCCAGGCAAACCGTTCCAATGGCGATGGCCAAAGTCACCAGCTCAGACAGAAATATTATTAACATACAGGACAAATCGAACACAATGCCAGGTTCAGGAATAGGCAAGGCTTTGGAGTGTCATAAATCCTGTCATTACACAAAAGATGAGAAATTAATTAACCCAATTCATCAGAATGTTACCACATTTTTGAGGGATGATGTAGATTCACAAATGAAAATAAGCTCATTCCCTAGGCAGTATTCTCCCAATTTCTGCCAAATTGCCACAAGTCCCTCAGAAGTTGTGCCTGACATCGGGCCTCTGGTGAGAAGCAACTCAGTGCCAACGCCGCCAGCAGGGAACCTCAGTGCGCCGCAAGGATTACAGGGGAGTCACTCATTTGATGAGAGGATGACCTCTGACACTGGCTTTTATCGGAGTTCAGTGGGCCTGAGGAGGCTAAGGAGACAAGCTGCATTTGAGTTCATTGCCCACGAAGGACACATGGAACATGATAACTCAGGAACCAGTTCCAAAAACATTTTTCCACCACCTGGGACAGTACAATTAGATGAAAATATTCCTTCATTGTCAGACTTAAAAGGACATGGCTCATACTCTTCTAGCATAGAGGGCTACCCTGAAGTTCTGGGTCAGGTCAGAGTTATGCATCACAAACAGGTGACAGAAATCGCCACGAGAAAACGAAGGAAGAAAAAGAGTGTCGGCGACGAAGAAGACTTCCCTGTTCAACACGACAATGATTTCGACAGTTCGGTTGAAATGCTTGCTACCGACTACGATTCAAAACAAGAACATCAGGATGGTTTCAGAAGAGCATTTACTGGTATAGGACAGCTGTACAGTATACACAGGGAACCAGAGAATTTAGCTACTAGTACCTGCATGGCAACAGATGAAACAGTGCTCATTTCAGACCTTGACAGGAAGACTGGAGGGAATGTAATTTCAGTTATTCAGCACACAAACTCTTTAAGTAGGCCCAGCTCTTTTGAGAAGTCGGACTCAATTGACCAAACTTTCCACCCACTGGGTACACTCGCTGGCCAGTATTTGGAGCAGTCCGACTCAGAAAAACCTGGGGAAGCGCATGGTTCAGACCCGAAAAGGTCTGGCCACACGGAGCTGCAACAGATGGGCAGCGAACCAGCAGACCAATCTTATCGGTTGCCGCACAAACTGGTCCGTCAAGCTAACATCCAAGTGCCTGAAATCAGAGTGACAGAGGAGCCCGACAAACCAGAAGAGGGGCCAGATACATCAAATAAAGAATTGGAGAAGCATGTGGAGGACTTCCAATGGCCGCAGAGAAGTGAAACCCTGTCTCAGCTTCCTGCGGAGAAGTTGCCTCCGAAAAAGAAACGACTGCGCCTGGCTGAAATGGAACACTCCTCTGGGGAATCTAGCTTTGAATCGACCTGCACCAGCCTCTCCCGGAGCCCCAGCCAAGAGAGTCATTTGTCTCCCAGCTCAAGCTTCTCAATGTCATTTGACAGGGAGGAAAGTAATAAGTCGGCCTCGCCGGCTAAGCAGGACGACTTTGGCAAGCAGTCCGAGTTCTTAACTGTGCCATGCAGCGGACGCACTCTCCCTGTACGCAACCAGTCCCAGCGGAAGGAGGTGAGGCGCTCCTCTTCGGAGCAGACGGCGTGTGTGTTAAACGCCGAGGTGCCGGAGATCCGCAGCAAGTCATTCGACTATGGGGGGCTGTTGTCTTCGTCGAACTTGGGTGATGTCTATGGTAGCGCTTCAGCAATGAAGGAACGGAGACGGGGTTATCTAGTTAGACAGGCACCGCTAAGCGTATATCCCGAATCCGTCACGCAAGACAAGGGCTTAGATTTGAAAATTAAGGAGGAACAACTAGAAGGCAACAGTTCCCCTCTATTACACAGCCTATGGCTGAGTACTCCCTCATCTTTGACCGAAAGACCGAACAGCTCCTCGGTTTATGATGTGGCTTTATCGAGCAAAGGTGAAGACAGCCATCCAAGGACGGGTTTCCTGAAGCAGAGAACATCTCACTTGCTGGAGCAACAACATGAACATTGGTCAACTGAAGCCCTTAAAAAAGAGTTGATAGGGAAACCTGCCATCCTGTCACCTCAGTCAGAAGTGTTCTGTCAGTCGGAGTTAACACAGAGGCCGTATCTTCCAAGGGCTTCTCCTTGGAGTCTCAGTGATCTCCTGTCTAAAGCCTTTTCTGGTAGCACAGGGCTTCTGCAACCATTTCAAACTATCCTACCCCCTGAAATTGCTGGTTCGCAGCCACCTCCACCGGACACGTCAGTTCCTGTCAGGATTCAAACACAGGTGCCATCTTATGGTAGCGTCATGTATACAACCGTCTCACAGATACTAGCTACCCATTCCCAAAGTAACAGTTCAACTATGGCTATTTGTAATGTCAAGGATAATACTTCGTACACAAAGACCAGTTCAAATGATGGAAAGGTATTTAGTTTACCCCATATATTAAGTAATACTAATGAACCTGTGCATTATCCATTATGGAAATTGCAAGAAGTTAAACCTGCCAGAATGAACACAGGAATTCCTCTGACTTTGACCTCTGGAACCATCTCAACCACTGATGCTTCAGGTACTGGTGGAAATAAACGCATATTATCCCCAGCCAATAGCGTGGAGCTCTTCATTGAAACCAAACAGCAAAAACGAGTTAAGGAGGAAAAAATGTACGGTCAGATTGTGGAAGAGCTCAGCGCTGTGGAGCTCGACAATACCCGTGCGACAAAAGCCAGCGGGAAGTCACAGAAGTCAGACCTTAAGTGCCGTGGGTCAGCCGACTACCAGAAGAGAATGTCAGCTTCACCACTGTTACATTTACCCTCCACGGTCGTCACCTTACCTGCAGCCGAACCTCATTTACAAGGGGTAGTAGACACCCAGGAAGGAATGCACTCCCCAGAGAGCCTAGACATTGATGAACCTTACCCACCTGCAGCTGAAATCCAAGAGATGATGGACAGTAAGGCACCCCTAAAGATGCTGGTGGAGATTGCTACCACTCAAGATAGCACGATTATGGGGAGCACGATTTTGCTCACTGACGTTGGTCATGACCAAATGATTTCTCAGTTCCCTAGTCTTTGCACGTCCACGAGTGTGAGCTGGTGTTTCTTGAATTACACAAAGCCAAACACAGCTCAGACCAGCTCCATCGCCTCTGTTTACGGTTCTTGGTTTGTAAGCTCTTATAATCCAAATCCACCTGACCTAAACACAAAGACAAGCCTAGCATTGCTGCGTTCCAAGCAGAGGAAGACTGCAGAGTCATACACGACGGCTTCCATGTATCCGCAGGGAACTGGGAAAGTTGTTTCCTCGCTCTTGTGGAAACAGAAGTTTGACCAGGTGAGTATAAAGCTATTAGCATTAGCATCAGGGTACATTATAATATAATTTTTCATAACTAAAACCATTCCTAATAGCAAAAGTTTTATTTCATGTTATTATTAGTCGGTATTTAGCTGACCATTAAAACATTTGTCTTTTGGTTTAGAAAAATATATGTTTTTGGACGGTTTGTTTTTCTCTGTGTTTCATGCTCAGGAGAAACCAGAAGACATGCAGTTAGATGTGAAGCTGGAGAAGAGAACAAAAGAGTCCAACGTTAGAGAGCGAGTAGCTGAGGGCAACAGGCACAAGGAGTCTTCAGGGAAGGTGGCCGAGCCAAACCGCATCAAGATTTTTGAAGGAGGGTAAGTGTAGGGGGCTTCTCTGTGCAAGTGTGTGTGAGTCCCCCCCCCGCAAAAAAAATACAATAAGTTATCTCGTAGCACGGCGGCTCAGACCCTTTACCTCACATTTTCAAAGTTCAAATCTCACCTCTGTTGGGTGTTTGTGGAGCTTCCATGTTCTCCCTATGTCACACAAATTTCACAGTCCAGAAACATTTGATTAGGTTAATTAGTGTCTCTTAATTATCCATAGTTTGTTCATGGCCATGTATATATTACTTTGTGCGGACCAGGTGTCCCCACAGTGTGACTTAAAATCTGTGACTGCAATCAAAAAACTAAAAATGTCAAAAGTCTTGTATTTTGTTTGTTTACTTGTGGTTAAGGTTACGGCCGGGTTGGGGGTTAAAGTTGTCATAGGTGGGAATAGGGTTATGTGCATTGAAATTAATGGGCAGTCCCCACAGAGGAATAGACACCTAATCTGTGTGTGTGTGTGTGTTTTCGTAATCATTACATTGTGGGAACCAAATTTCCCCAAAATGTGATAAAAGCCTTTAGCATTTTAATAAAAATTTATAAATGCAATCAAAAAGGTAAAACAATCGAATGTTTTGTTTGGTTACTTACTGGTAAAGTTAGGAATGGGAAGGGGTGAAGGTCGTCATAACTGGGACATAATTGGTGAGTCCCTACAAACATACATATAATTGATTTGTGTGTGTGTGTGTGTGTGTGTGTGTGTGAAGGTGGATTGGTATCCCATCCAGGCTGTGTCCTGTGATGTGCTGCAGAGCCCTTGGTGATACTGAGCAGATTAAACAGTTAGATGTTACATGGTAGGTGGAGCACCGCTGGTCTGCTATGAGAGTTTTTATATAAATATAAATATAAATAAATATAATAAATATATATATCCATCCATCCATTTTCCAAACTGCTTATCCTATTGGGTTGCGGGGGGTCCGGAGCCTATCCCGGAAGCAATGGGCACGAGGCAGGGAACAACCCAGGATGGGGGGCCAGCCCATCGCAGGGCACACTCAGACACCAGTCACTCACACATGCACACCTATGGGCAATTTATCAACTCTAATTAGCCTCAGCATGTCTTTGGACTGTGGGGGGAAACCAGAGGACCTGGAGGAAACCCCACAACGACATGGGGAGAATATGCAAACTCCACACATATGTGACCCAGGCAGGGATTCGAACCCGGGTCCCAGAGGTGTGAGGCAACAGTGCTAACCACTGCACCACCATGCCTCCCCATATATATATATATGAAAAAAAAAATAAAAATCTGACACTCTTGCTTTAAAAATGGCATACTGCAAGAATGAAACCCAGAAGATGAGTGCACATTAATGGGGTTACTTGTCTGACCATGAAGTATACTATGTTTTTACTGTGATTTAATGGCTCGCAGTGTGTAACAGCAGCAAAAAGAGCAGAGTTTTCAGCTGGAATGCTTGGTTTTCTCGCTTGCCAGCAGAATATCTTCCCGCAGGTGTAATCTATGTCTCCACGCAACATTATAAACCTGATACATGAGTCACTCTCGTTTACTGACAAATTGTGAATATTTCATGCAGTGCCTGTAAAAAAAGTCTATTTTTAAACATCCCAGAAGTAAGCTGTGCTTATTTATTTATCTGATGCAGTGTGTGTCTGTAACAACTCAATGGAAAAGTTCATAAGAAAATAGCAAAACTGTTTATGAGAGATTTTCATCTGCTGTGCTTCGGCATGGCTTTCTTGTGGGAGCATGTGGCCAGTTCCTTGGGATGCTAGGCTACATTTGGTCTAATTAACATGAGCTTGGTGAATATGATTCAAGACTTAAGTTTTTTTTTGCTCACTGTATATTACAGTGCTTTCTTGTTAAGCTATATTCAGTACAAGAATGACAAACAGCTACTAACAAACAAATAGCCAGTAGATGCATGAGTGACAGCACGGCATCACAATTAGCATAAAATGCAGATGCAAGTACAGTAATATCACAGTGGTCCAGAATTAGTTTTTAGCCAGTAGCTTCCTCTGCCCGTGACCCTGAATAGGACAAGTGGGCACAGAAAATTGATGGATGGATGCATGAGTGATGATGGATAGCGTTGGAGTCACCAAATTGTTTGTATCTGTGAATGTCTGTGTGAATAGTATATGTGTTCTACGGTGTGTTGGTTCCCCATCCAGGGTTATTCTCTGCCTGGTGCTCGTAGCATCCGGGATAGACTCCGGACCCCTGCATCCCTGAATAGGACAAGTGGGTACAGAAACTTGATGGATGGATGGATGGATGATTACGGATAGCTTGGGAGGAAGAAACTCTTCTTAAATCTGATACATGATGTCATCATGCTGCAAAACCTTCAATCGGACTCTAGGGGTGACAAAAGCTTGTGGCTAGGGTGGTGTAGGTCCAGTGATATCCCATGATTTATTGCGGCAGCGGTCGATGTGTATCCGATGAATGGATGGCTGTCCGGTCCCTATGATCTTTTGGGCCGGCCTGCTTGCAGAATATGCTGTGCAATATCACATCTCCTGATGTTAAGGCCTGCTTGGGTTCCAGGTACAAATCCAATGAAGAGTACGTCTACGTGAGGGGCCGGGGCAGAGGGAAGTACATCTGTGAGGAATGTGGCATCCGCTGCAAGAAGCCCAGCATGCTGAAGAAGCACATCCGCACTCACACCGACGTCCGGCCATACGTCTGCAAGTTCTGCAATTTCGCCTTCAAGACGAAAGGTTGTTTTTCTAGAATGTATCATGTTTGTTTGTTTGGTAAAGCAAATAAACAAAAAACAATGTTAACCTGGACTTCTTTGATTTCTGATTTAGGAAACCTGACGAAACACATGAAGTCCAAGGCACACATGAAGAAATGCGTGGAGCTTGGCGTATCTTTGACGTCCGTGGAGACACCAGAGGCCGAGGAAGCTGGTAGGCAGCAGAATTACTGTATTTATTTCTGTAAATATAAAATGTTTAGCATCGACTTCCTTTACTTGGTTTGAGTTTGCAGCCAAGCATCACAAAGGGGTAATTAGTGTGTCTATCATATGCTTTGTTTTAGACAATGTGGATGAAGGACAGCGGGCACCTTGGAAGTCAGACCGAACGGGAGTAATTGCCGAGCACCAGTTCTCTGACGCCGATGACTCTGAAGGGGTCGAAGAGGAAGCTGATGAGAATGAGGAGGACGATGATGAGGATGAAGAGTACGAGGGCGACTCCACACCCCGGACACGTTCCAGAAGCACAAGCCCCCAGCTGTCTGGGTCACCCTCTGTGCCCATCACTGCCTCCGCGGTATCCCTGGGGGCCTCTTCGGACTTCCCATACCCAGCTGCCAGGCAGCCACTCTTCGGGCTGCCTGACATCCAGCTAAGACAAAAAGGTGATAGGGGTTGCAAGGCACAGATGGTGGAGGGCCAGAGGTCCACGCAAGGGCTGACAGGTGATGAGCATGAGAAAAGTCTTAATATGGCTGGCTCCTTGGACAAGACCTCTGCACTGTCACCAGAACACAGCTTCACAACCACCGATTTCTCTCCATCTAGTCTGCCATCCCCTGGCTACGACTCACCACCACACAGGGAGCCCTCGCCCACACCGCACAGGTACCTGTGTCCTTCGCGGGAACTCCTATCCCAGGGGCACCTGAGGCATGTGTCTCCAAAGAAGGACATCTCCATCAGGCGGGGCTTCTCTCCCCGAGTGCACTCCTCCACTGACCTGATCGCTAGGCCTGTGTCGCCTGGAAGAGACATAACTTGCAAACGTGAGCTGTCTCCCAGGAGTCGACATCGAGGCACTGTAAGGCCTGTGTCACCTCGGAGGGGAATGCACCACCACAGTGTCCCATGGAACCAAGGATTGAACCTACCGTCAGAATTCACCACATTCGACAGTCGCTCAGATGTAAACATGGTAGGTATCATTGGATATTTCATGTCTTTGATGGAGAAAAACCCCTTTTGAGAAGTTTTGGATTTCTGTATTGTCTTGTTCATTAGTTCTGTCTTGTTGTTCTAATTGTTTTGATTCTCCTTTGAGAAAAACATGATACAAGTGAAATCTCTGGTTTCAGGAGCAGAGGAAAAGCTCTCCCCAAACATCACACCTTCCCAGTGAAGACCACCGCAGCTTAGTACCTCCAAGTACCCAGCAGGGTCTCTTCAGTCATCTGCCCCTGCATTCCCAGCTCCTGGTACGGACACCAGTCTCCACCGTGCCCATTGGGGGGATCCAGATGGTTCCAGCAGCACCGCTGTCTACTGGAGGTCTGCTGAAGAACACGCTTAGTGAAGCCGTTGCCGGCACCGTACCCTTCCGGCATGGCGAGGCTAGCCGTAAAGCGGCGGGCGACTTTCCCGGAAAGCAGGAGGGTCTGTCTGTTCCCACCCCCCAGAGAGTCAGCCAGGATGCCGGGGACAAGGCCAGCGTGCCGGATGAGAGTGTGCAGATCTGCATGAAGGCCATCGCCTCCCTCAGGATCAGCGCAGAAGAAGCCGCGCGAGAGCATCCCGATGACCGCCAGCCGCCTTCCCCGGCTTCCCATCCACACGTGAATTCCTGAGACGACACACGGGTCACAGATCCAGCACTGTAGCGGTTTCCGATATCCGCACTGTCCCAGGACTGGCGTGTCAGCTTTCCCCCACCCCTGGCCAACTCGGCTCTGGACGGCTCAGGCTTGGCATATCCTCCATCGCCCTGGGCAGCCTTCTGCACTACGAGTTCCAGGAAGAGATTTACTGGCAAAATGACCTGAGGGCATTACCAATAAGCACAAAAAAACTGGACAAGGAGTCGCGGATCACAGGCAAAAAAAAGATAATACAGACAAACACGTACAAACACACAGAATTCACACACCATACATTGGTACTGAAGTCTTTACATATACCAATAATTTAATATTGTAGTTTGAATGTAAAGTACTGTATTGCATGCCTTTTATAACATCGAATTCCAGTAATTACGAGTTAAAAAGTGGTTGTGTATGGTTATACTGTATATACTGACATGTACGTCTGGCCAAAATTGTTCATAGAGGTTTTTTGTCCAATCTGGTACTTCTCAATGTTATGATATGTGTGCCTTTTCTTTATTTTTGTGCTATGATTAAGTCTATATTGAGAATGGAGAGATGTACATATATTTGGTTTGTGTAAATTACCTTTGTAATAAATTTGAACTTAACAGGAGTCTGAAAGATGTGAGGTATTAATACACGTGAGGTTGCACTGAAACATATTTTTACATGAATGGAGTCTAAATATTTTTGTGTACAGCTGCTACTCTGATATTTACGGTGGTATGTAATTATTATCGTTGCCTCTTTGTATGTATCGATCTCTGTCACTAAATCTGAAAAAGAAATATGGAATATGTATAGTGTAAAATTGCTTTATGTATAATAAACCTTAATGTCTGTATATGCATACATATGATGAGATTAACATTTTAAGCTCATGTTCGGTGCATTTGTTGCAAGGTACTGCTGCTATAAATATGTATATGAAATTTTAACGAGCAAAGATCTTAGGGTACTATCGTAATATATAACAGATTGGAATTTTAAAAAGTGCTAGCATTTTAAATGAATGTTTGTTAAATGTGTACAAAAATGAAAATAAACAGCACTTTTTTCTTGAGTCTAAGTGTGTAGAAACTAGCTGGATTAAGTGGATGGAATTTAAATGGCAATTCATTGAAAATCTGTTGGCCTTAACTCAGAATAAATTAAACTTGACATCCTATTACAGGTAGGCTATAGTTTACGTATGTATATATAAATATCAGTGTTATTTGCTTATCGTCTATACTCGCTGCACTTTGTTACTTGTGAATCATGTCATTATAATTTAAGCTGTGAGGCTACAAACACTGACACAGTACTTACAGGATATTATAAACAAAAATTAGTATTTTTCTTATGTGTAATTAAGAATAGTTTTCCTACTTGTTCATTTCTTTTGATTATTCTTCCCCCCCACTTTGTAAATCTGTGCTTTTCTTCAGTGCGTAACTTCAGTGGCACCATAGCAATAAATGAAAAGGACGTTAACCAAATAGCCCATAAAGTCTGATTTTCGTAAATGTGCTTCTTTGTCAAGCGGTGATAATTTCAATGTCCATTCACCAATCTGCTAGAACTACTTGTAGTTTTAACCGGTGGCACAATATACACATACACAATAATAATTTATGATTTTAGCTAATTGCAATAATTTGAATAATCGCTTAAAAGGGGCAAGAGAAAAGCATTTCAGTAATTTTTGTTAAAACAACATAGCATGCTAAATGGTCAAAATGCTGATTGTTATATTTTTCAGGACAATAATTTCCAGTGTAAAAAAGTACTTGAGAAAATTCTATGTAAAAAAGTAGAAATATACACTGTATACATGCGCATGCTGAACTGACTACACAGTATCCATACAAACAATACCACTTAATATAAATTCACAAATTATTATCGTAAATGTGATCCGGGTTGCACAACTGTCCGCAAAATACATTTAGGCCTCATATGTGCATACTTCCCACTATTTTGAAACATAAAGGTATTACAGAAGCAATATGAGTTTATATGTCATTAATATGTTTAGAGATATTAATGTAGATACTTAATCCAGTGATATATGAATGAAATAAAGAATAATGTAACTAGCAGGTAATTCACAGTCACACTTACCCTTAACGTGCCTTGACCTTATTGTGTGTTTCCAAATTCATTAGGCAGTAGCAAGATAATCACTGACCCATCAAACAAAAGAATTTCCAACAGAGTGTCTGAGAAAATCCCTGCTACTCGCAGCGACACCGTGATCGCAGTGAAGTAAAGGTGAAGCTGAACTTTTTCTCTAAGGCGCAAACATCGTAATGTCAATGCACAGAGGCAGGACCGGCTCGACCTATTCAGGGGGCCTAGACTTCAGTTGGAAGGCCACCCTACCAAGAAAATCGATGATCATTTCACTTCCTCTGCAACACAGGTAATTTGGGACCCTAACCAGCTCCCTCTTCTGCTTATATTGGAGTCTTCCCTAGTGTTAATAACTACTTGGCACAGTGACTCAGGGGGCAGCAGGGTAACTTCACATCTCCTGCACTGGAGGATCCTTTCCTGGCTCCAGCTCTGTGTGTGTGAAGGTTGAAGCTATCCCAGTTAATTAGCATCTCTAAAACTGCCAGTATTATGTGTGAGTCCCCTGTCTTGTGCCCTGTGCTGCGTGGGATGAACTCCAGGTAAACATGTATCTTAACAAGCAGCTGTGCGATGCAGGGATTCAGTCCTTAAGAAGTGCACTTTCCTCCTGACCTATCACTCACCTGAGGCGTTACCCACCTGAAGTGATGATGACAGTAGAGGTTGGTCTCACTGAGGTCTGGATCACAGCTGAAGCAAAGTACTTCATTGCCATAAACCGCCCAAAGCTCATGACTCTACAGAAGAGCATGTGAGCCAAGCTAAAGAAGAGAGCGTGTAAGGGACCAATCACAGTTGGAGGCTTCAGCTTAAATAAATGCCGAAAAATAAAAGAAGCAAATTGTTCTGAGAGACTTAGAAAGACAACAGCAACACAAAGACCTTGTATCCTGAGCAGAACTTACAGTGACAGTGCGACTTAAGATCGGTTTCTATTCGAAAGCATTTATTAGGTGCGAATTTTTTTTTAAATTAATAGACGTACCACAGAATGAATACATAACCTCCATAAATAGTTTATTTTTAAACAGAAAAGTTGCAGCAGTTGCAACTATGTGATCCCTCATAAAAGTTCTTGATACAGTCAAGCCTTGACAAGCCGAGGTCAGATCTATCATACCACGTGTTTCCCTCATCGCGAATCTGTCAACATTAGACACAGAGTCCGAGTCTCATTCTTACTCTGTCCTTATTTATGCCTATATCCCCTTAATCTGTCACACCTTTATCAATTTAGCCCCTCGGCAGGAAAAAAAGACAAGAAGAAAGCGAAAAAACAAAAGAACATGTGGTCCCACAATAATCCCCACTAAGCTCTTTGTCGGCGGAAAAGGAGACTGTTGCATAACACAGATGGAGGAAAACCTGCTACAAAATGCAGTTGGTGCATCACTGAAAAATGATCGATCATAATTTTTATTTATTTGTGTCCTGAGCTGCCTGGGACTCCAGCCCTTCCCGTGATAATGGTTAGCAAATGGATATGGATACACACAATAAATGCACATGTATTATTAAATTCTCCCATAATGCATTACACACACACACACACGCAGATTTGTAATTATATCTTTGTGGGGACTCTCAATTCATTTCCATGGGGATAAGTCTATTCCTAACATGACGACCTTAACCCCTACGCAGCTCTAACCTTAACCATAAGTAACTAAACAAAATATGAAACTTTTTGGCATTTTTAGTTTTTTTGACTGTATTCACAGATGTTTGTGGGGACCTCAAAAATGGTATGTTAATTAATTGATTATGGTTAATT
Source organism: Isichthys henryi (assembly GCA_026776945.1). Lineage (NCBI taxonomy): Eukaryota > Metazoa > Chordata > Actinopteri > Osteoglossiformes > Mormyridae > Isichthys > Isichthys henryi. The sequence goes on from JAODJX010000027.1 coordinate 17,949,245, forward strand.
GAACATGCATGGAAAACATTGTTTAAACCCTTTACAATGAAGATCTGTAAAGTTATTTGGATTTTTACAACATTATTGTTGAAATACACAGTCCTGTAAAAGGGACGTTTCTTTTTTTGCTGAGTATATATATATACACACACACACACACACACATATATATATATATATAAATATATGTGTGTGTGTGTGTGTGTGTCTCTGTTTGTGTGTGAGGCCCAGGTAAACATCAATCAAAAAAATGCCAAAAAATGTGTATTTTGTTTGGTTTCTTATGGTTAAGGTTAGGGCTGGGGAAGGGATAAGGTTGACTATGACCCCCCCAACTTCATTTTTTCATTGTGACAAGAACATGCAGGTTACCATCCTAAGAAAACCCCTCTGACCCTCTGTCCCACACAAGCCTGGCGCTGCATAAGTTACCCCTCCTGGTTATTTTGAGCCCTTCCTGTCACAGCTGTCCCCACGCTGCCTACCTCTGGGACCTCACTTTACTTCTCTCTCTTCTCTCACCCCTCTGGTCCCGGTAAGTTGCTGCTCCATGGTCTCTCCTCTGTGTGGTCTCCAATTTTTTTTGTACAGAATGTATGCTGCTAATTTAGCATGTTTTTCTGAAGACAGCACCGCTTCTCGTTTGCATAGGAACAGTTACGTTACTGAGTGCAGTTAACCGTGTGACTCGCTTGAGTCTCTAGTAGACAGGAATACTTTAGCGGGTAGCACACACGCGCAGGCACACACACACGCACACACACACATACACATAGACACACACACACACATACATTTTGCCAAAGCATAGTATTTCACATGAGAGTGAATAATGGTTTGTGAGCCTGTAAGTCAAGATGTACATTAAGACACATGTAAATAGTATGTTCCATTCCGACAGGACAAAAGCCATATGCAACAAGTCTATCTGAAATAAGCTAGCTCAACTTGAACGTTGGGAGTGAAGACACATCGGCTCCAACGTAAATCCCATTACAATTCCAGCATGCAGTTTTGTAATGGGCTCTGAGTTTATGCTTTATACCATACTATCACTGACTGCAGTAAGGACAAGGCTGGAATAAAAAATAGCTTGACCATATTAAGACGTTCCTAAAATAGACTATGGCACTGGAACAGGTGCCATGTGACTGCCTGTGGAATCAGACGGGGTGTTGGAGATGGGGGAGGGTCAGAGTGGAGAGCTAACTTCCTACAGATAAACAGGGGGGAAGAAATGATACTACATGACCTCTGGCTCAGGTCTTTTCAGAACAGAATGCTCAAAGAACCATTTGCATACATGGTTGACATTCAAAGCATATTTTGGAAAAATTGGCACAGTACTTCTGTATTAACTTTCCAGGGTCAGGAAGTATATATTTACTGATCACCGACATTGATCTACTTTGGATTCTCATATATATTCATGTTTTTTTATTTTATTTTAAAGCAATACACTGAAAGGATGAGGCATTTACCACAAAGTCACTGTCATAAAAATATTGTCTTTCATACCATGACATACAACTGTGTGTTTTGTTCTTATTTTGCTGATTGTTCAAGACCTGTATAAAAAAATATGGTCAAGGTACAGTACCAGTCAAAAGTTTGGACAAACCTACCTGAAGGTATATTTCAGTTTCATGAGGTGGCCACCTGGGAACCATCCATCCATCCGTCCCAACTTTCAACCTATTCAGTACAAGGCCACATAGAGCCTGGAGCCTATCCCAGAAAATACAGGGCAGCAGAAACCCGGGATGGGATGCCAGTCACCACAGAACCTGATATTCATGATAATTATAAACATTTGACGTGGCCAATTTCGAGTGGAATGATTTTCCAGTACTGTTCTGGAATTATTCACGTGAAGTTATTTTCCAGGAATGTCTGGTAGAATGGAGAACCAAGCCACACTCTCAGAGGTCACCGCTGGTGCCTGCAGCACTGCAGATCGATGTATGGACATGACGGAAGAGTTAAACCAGCAGCTAGAGGACATCATCAGTACGTACCAGTCAGAGGCCAGCCTGGTGGAGCTGGAGGAGCCTGAAGAACTGATCGGAGAGCAGGATGTGGTGGTCACTGGCATGATGGACACCAGCGTCGGCAAGGACCAAAAACTGGAGAAGAAGATGCTGAAGGCTTTAGGTGGGTATTCATGGAGCATCAGGAACTGATTCAGAAGGACTTTGCTAAGTAAACAAATAAGTATATCTGAACGGAAAAGAAAAATGAAACATTTTTGGGGAGACTTAAATGGAACCACATAATAAAGGCTGAAATGGTACTGAAATGCTGAAACGGCCATTTTTCAGACTGCAAACCCAGGTTTAAAACATAGTGATGACTTGGTGATTAAAATGCACGGTCACCTGGTTAGATGGATTTAAGTGTTATTCTACTTGAGTATATTCAAATCCGCATCAAGGATATTCCTGGGCTTAGAGGAAAAGGGCCGTGTGACCTTCTCTGTTAATGCAGGGAAGGAGGGAATGATTCTGATGCAAAATTTGAACAAGCTCAGCACTCCAGACGCAAAACTCGAGGCAATTATCAAGAAGCATGCTGAACTGGTGAGTGGCCCTCCAAGCCAGCCTCGATCGATAGCAAATAAATATAGCTGTAATAAAAATAAGCTTGACAAAGAACACTTTAAAAGAAGAAGACCTTTTGACTTTTTATGTCTGTCTGACTAACACAAATTGCATAATTGCAGTTCTTATTCATTTGCCTCAATTAAGCAGAAATAAATCCAAGGCTGCATTGGATGATGTGACCAGTTTGAAGCGTGAAATGCAGAAAAGGAAAGAATTTTATGTATAATTTTAGTTTTAGGTTTTAGTTTTAATAATACTAATGGGTAAATGTATTAGAAAATGCTATGAAGAACTAATAAGACGGATGTTTGAAGTAAAAATCCGTGCTGTTGAGATATAGACGTTTATGGGACTCTCTCATGCCCACGTCCTTCACAGCTGGAGGAACACCGCACAGACCAGAAGCAGCTGAAGGTCCTGCAGAAGAAACTGGTGCAGGTCATGAAGGAGAAGGATCTGCTGCAGAGTGAGCACAGCCGGGCAGTCTTAGCCCGGAGCAAACTGGAGGGGCTGTGCAGGGAGCTGCAGAGGCATAACAAGACGCTCAAGGTTGGGTTAACATGAAATGATGCTTCGTTTGCACAAGTACATCGGAGTTTTTTGCATATCCCATCATGCTCTCCTCTGAGACATACTTACAGACCAAAGCATAAGGTTTGAATGGGGGGTGGGTGCTGCAAGAGATTCTGGGCTCCTAACCCAGACCAATTCAATTATGTTTCAAATTTTTTTTGGGGTGGGGTGGAGCGTTTAGCACTGCTGCCTCACATGTCTGGGACCAGGGTTCGAGTCTCTGCCTGGGTTCCATGTGTGGAGTCTGCATGTTCTTCACATGTCATCATGGGCTTTCCTCTGGGTACTCCAGTTTCCCCCCACAGTCCAAAATCATGCTTAGGTGAACTGGAGTTACCAAAGTGCATATGAATTGTTCCCTGCCTTGTGCCCGTAGCTTCTGGGATAGGCTCCAGACCCCCCGTGACTCTGAATTGGGCAAGTGGGTGCAGAAACTGAAAGCATAGAAAATGAATGATATTTTACTGCCCCTGTCTTGGAATTGTCCCATCTGCCACACCCCTTTTGGCACCCCTGACTCTAATCAGAAATTTGTCCAGTGCTTCAGGGAGTTTAGGGCCTGGCACAATGGTCAACATGTGACCATTCTGCCAAGGAAGGAATATGAACTAACAGCCTTCCAGTCACACGCATAGAGGCCTAAACCACTGAGCCACAATCTCCAAAAAGAAAATAAACTTTCCTCATCATGGACAAGACAGGCAGGGACACTGACCACTATACTAATGCATTGATTGTTTCTGTTGGTCACTGATTTTTACTTGGTTTCTGTGTGAATTTCACTAGCTTGTGTTTTTTCACGTGCATCGTGGCTGTAGGAGGAGACTCTGCAAAGGTGCCGCGAGGATGATCTGAAGCGCAAGGAGATCACCACACACTTCCAGAACACGCTGACGGACATACAGGCCCAAATTGAGGAGCACAGTGACCGAAACACCAAGCTGTGTAAGGAAAACGGCGACCTGGCAGAGAAGCTGAAAGGGCTTATTGCACAGTATGACCAGCGAGAGGCGGTAAGTCAGCCTCAGATCCTTAGCTTTTACGGAAAGTTACAACTAATTTGTGGAGACCCGAAGTTCTCCGAAGGTAACCATGTTTTGTTCTGTGAAAGCGTTGGTGCTTTTTGCATCACCTGCTGGTCGGACCGAAGAAGGTGGAACTGAATCCGAGCAAAAAATGTACTGGTGTAACCTACATGGACACTCTGCACATTGAGTAAAATCTCCATTTCCCTTACTTTTCTCTTTCAGAACTTGGAAAAAGTCTTTAAACACCGCGACCTGCAGCAGAAATTAGCCGAGACAAAACTTGAACAGGCAAAACTTGTGCTTAAGGAAGAAGGGGAGAAACACAAGAATGAAAAAGAATGTGTGAGTCTTACTAGTGGCACAGAAATATTACCTGTACAAGATTTGTTTAATGTACAAATGACAATATGGACAGAGTGTCTTTTTTACGAAGCAAAATGTAAAATACGGTTACATCTGTGTTTACTTATCTACCATTAGTTGCACAGCTTTAGCTCCTTCATGTACTTGATTAAGACAATGTGTTTTTTTTCTATTTTAAATGCAATTTTATGAATATCCCCTGATTTTAATTTGGCCCCAGCTCCTCAAGCAGACTGCCGAGTTAACAATGCAGGTGAAAATTCTGAAGGAGCAGGAGAGTGTGATGAAGACCCAGGTAAAAATCCATCACACTGTCTGTCATCAAATAATTTTCCCCTTTGATCTTCCAAATCAATACATTTTGAGTATTTTCCTTTGTGGTTTATGAGTAACACTGAATCTTTCTCAGCTCTCCATGTACTCTGAGAAGTTTGATGAGTTCCAGGGCACAGTGTCCAAGAGCAAAGATATTTATTCCACTTTCAAACAAGATATGGAGAAGGTTAGTCCACCCTAAAATAATGTACATAAAACATCAAGAACAATTAATGGCCACCTGTATTATAATATATATGGTAATAAAGTCACATTAAAAATATAATATTTTGTAGATGTCAAAGAAAATTAAGAAGCTAGAGAAGGAGTCCAACACCTGGAGAACACGATTTGAAGGCTGCAATAAGGCTCTTGTAAATATGGTTGAAGAGGTAATGCTTATTTATTTCAGTTTTTATGCTTTTCAAATCATTATTTAAATCCCATTGTGGAAAATTTTTTTTAAAGAAGTTCTTCGGATTCATTTATTTTTCATGCGCATCTTAGAACTGAGCAACCGGTCTTTAATGCATTCTAGAAAACACTGAGAGACAAAGAGCTGGAACTGTGCACTCAGAAGATCCAAAGGTTGGAGAAGCTGTGTCGGGCACTTCAAGAGGAGAGGAAGGACCTGCACCAGAAGGTCCAGGGGATGCAGCTCCCAGGTGACGATGTGAAGGTGGAGAAGGAGGAGGTACTACCAGGGGAGAATGCTTCTGAGCATGCACATTTGGAGGTATCTACGACGGCTGGTGAAACTCTCCTCGCTCATAAGCTGTCCAGCCTAAAGGTCGAACAAGCCATATTACAGGAGATAGCAACGTCATTCACAACCTCGGAGGAATTTAACCAGGAAGCAAATTCAAGCCAATGCACTGAGGTGCAGCAGGATTCCCAAAAGGAAAACTCAGCAGTTCAAGACCAGACAGCTAACGCCCAGGAAGCCCCAAATCAATCCAAGACTGAAGAAACAGACAATAAACAGTCCATTAGGATATGAGGGATGGGTAACAAATATTGGTGGTTGGTCCACATTGCAAGACTGTTTTCTTGTTTGCAAAAATTATCTACAAAAAATAAGTGAGCTCTGACCTTCAACAGCCTGTCTGTCTTTGATTTCTTGAGATAAGCTACTGTTATTTTCCAAAAATCTTTTTTTAATCATCATTTTTAATTTCTGGGCATTTTTGTCTCAATTTATGCTTTCCCCCCGCAAAATAAACATCCAATAAAGGCTTGATACGGTTGCTGGTTTTGTGAATTCCTGGTGGTTTTCATTTTCCTCGCATTGACAAAACTTCGGGTGACACATTTTATATATGGAAAGCTATTACTTGCTTGCCACTGATAAAACTAACAGTATAGATCTTAAAACTCTAAATATTTAATAAAGCCTTTGAAACTGTTGTAATGGATATCTTAATATAATGTGATGCAAAGTTATATACAAATATTTGATAAGATATTATCACATATGCACAATAAATTTGCTTTCTGCATGTTTCACACTTGAAGGGGCGGCATGGTGGTGCAGTGGTTAGCACTGTCGCCTCACACCTCTGGGACCCGGGTTCGAATCCCCGCCTGGG
>JAODJX010000027.1:17955806-17972380 GCA_026776945.1 Isichthys henryi
TGCTTCCGGGATAGGCTCCGGACCCCCCGCGACCCAGTAAGGATAAGCGGTTTGGAAAATGGATGGATGGATGTTTCACACTTGATTTATTGACAACAATCAATCAAAGTTAATGCCTTTCCAACTAATTAAGTGAATGTGCAGGTGTGTCTATATGTGTGGTTTTGTGTATTTAAAACCTAAGGTAGGTAAAGTTGGCCAGATACCAAGTCTTTGGGGATCTGCAAGTTATGATTTAAACTGATTTTATGAGTCTAGTTGTTGAAGCAATGGAACAAGGAAAGGAGAAAGAAGATGGAAGGTGAGGAAATAGGTAACGTTGTATATATTCAGCCTCTCACCACTCGATGGTCTGTTCCAGATGAATTGCTGCATAATTTATTTGTGTCATATTTCATTGTTACATTTAAAGTATATTTTGAGACATTCATGGACATAGCATGTTACTTACATTACTGTAGCATCTGAAATATTTATTCATTATGCTTTGTTTATATTGTATATTGTTACAGAATTTGTTTATAGCCCTATCTGGTCCAGAGTGTGTACCCTCCTTGTGCCACATGCTACCTTGGATACGGTACAGGCTCCCCAGAGACTCTGACAAGGATAAGAGGTTAGAAGATGGACGGATTAATGGATTTTTACATAATCCACACCTAGATGTGTGAGAATGACATCTAGTGGTGTAAAATGAACTTTAAAATTTTTTAAGTAATGATAGTAAAAGAAAACATGTAACCACATTTGTATAAAACAAAAACGCTGATTGTCTTATACCATTTATATTACTTTATCGCTGCCACGGTTCAAAGACATTTTTACTGACATCTCTAAATTGACCACAGTGCATGTGCGTGCCCTGCAATGGACTGGCGTCCTGTTTATGAAGTACCTATACCGACTGCTCTCTGCTGCCAGGGATGTTCTCCCTGCCCTATGACCTTGACCAAAAAAATGGCTGGAAAATGGATGGACAGACATGACGTTGCTACGTGATGACATCTTTGATAGAAGAAGGCAGATTGCCTTGGACATAATGCAATTTCTTAAGCACTATTGCGAAACTTACCAAACTTGATATTAAAATTACATAGAGTGCAATGACCTTACATACTATAAAAGGAAGGACCTGCTGTTTGAATTACTCTTAAGAAAAGGCAAACATGCAGATGTAATCATATTTAATTGGCGGGAGCAGGCTCAGAGGAGATCTTGTTTATGAACAGCTAAACAGTCTTTGGCCTCCCGTGTCTAATTTGCTTGCAGGACTTTGTCAACTGTCTGCCTGAAACAGTGTACATAGAACTGATGCTTTCACACCGTAATTGGCCAGTAAGACATGGTAAAGGGTAAAGGGAAGAGAAAGAGCCGCTCTCTTTGTCCGAGTCCTGTATCTTGCATTTGCATCTGGGTGTCCTTTGTGCCCCTCGGCTGAAGTGCGCTCTCCAAACTCCCGCCAGAGCACGACTAAACTGAGAAAGAGAAGTTTCTCCTAGTAAAAGTTCATTTCGAACAGCACAATGCTCCATTGTAAGTTATCCTGGCTCTCTGTTTGTCTGTCATGATTGAGGATTTTGTACTGAGCGTAGGAAAAAATGCGGGTATTTTTAATTATTTGACTTGTACGTGGATGACAGCATATTTTTGCCTGTTTAATATGGGAATCATAATATTATATATTTTTTAATATACTATATATTTTTCTTTTGTTTCCATTCCTGCTTGAAACTGTAAATCCTTGTTGATACTTCAGGAAATTCCACAAAGGACATATGTTTGCAAAAAGAGTTATGGGAAATATGTTTTTAAAACACATTCATTTATGGGTACATTTGTAATTTTAGCAGAATTTTTGTTTGTGGTGTGTATTTTTTGTCGGTATATTGTGTGGCAGTATTTAAAAAAACACAAAGCCGGCACTCTCTCACTGCCTCGCTTTATAGGTTGCTTTATAGAGGATTTAAATATGCAAGAGCACCTCATTGTTCTGTTCCAGTGTAAATATCTTCTGTGAGCCAAAAAGGCAGGTCTGGAGCCGAGCACCGCTTTGAAGCATGCCATGTTTTCTCACAGTTTTTTGTGGGTAAAGGGCTTTTACTGTAAATGTGCTGCAATGCTGTGTCGGGCTGCTCACCTTAGCATGGCTGCGCATGTGTGCTTGGGAGTCTGTAAAGTTTTTTTCTTTCTTCTTTCCCTATAAGAGGAGAGCCTCGTTACTTTCATCCCGCACAGTCAGGCACAATGCTGCCCTTTGACGAGCTGCTGGTCGCCGTAGGAGAGTTCGGGCCTTATCAGAAAAGGCTCTGCATGTTGTCCTGCATCACCGGAATCTTCTTCGCCTTCCTTTACGTTGGCGTCGTGTTTCTGGGCAGCACTCCGGCACACTGGTGCCTGGACCCAGGAGCAGAGAGGATCCAGGAGTTATGCGGCTGGACAGAAGAGGAGTTGAGGCGGCTGACGGTACCCCGATCGACGCCGGGCACTGTCAGTAGCTGTCAGAGGTTTGACGTAGACTGGAACATCACTTGGGTCAGCTGCAGCAACCCGCAGGATGACCTGAACTCCCTCAACACCACTCGGCTGGCTCCCTGCGCCAATGGCTGGGCATTTGACCCGTCTCTCTCCACCATTGTCTCTGAGGTAGACTTTTAAAATCTGAAGTCGTTAAGTGGATGTTTGTTACATCACAAGCCATGTTACCTCAGCGGACTCTCAAAAAAACTAAATAGTTTACTTTTATGACTCTAGAACCACATAAAAATGTAAAGAATAATAATTAAAAACAAAAAATATCCTTGAATTGGCGAATTGTGTATTGATTGATACTTTTGATACTTTGGTATATTATTTTGTTTAATATTGCAGTCCTGTATTGAATGAGTAGCTATGGAAAATGGATGTATAGATAGATATTTCTTCTTATTGAATGGCATAATCTTGTGTAGTTTCAGTTGGTATGTGAGAATGCGTGGCAGGCGGACCTGAACCAGGCATTTTTAAATGTCGGCTTACTCCTGGGGGCTCTGGTGATCGGATATGGAGCAGACAGGTAGGAACTCGGTTAGAACAGGCGTATGATGTTTTTATGTGTGTTTGAAGAAATCCCAGGACATCACACAGACCAAATAATGGTTAGGAGTTACAAGAGCACGGACCGGTTATATGGCAGACAGCGTGCACATTACACTACTCTCATACTTATTTTATTTAATTTTAAAATGGGGTGAATCTTATTCAGATTTCAGATTCAGTTTTTGTTCGCCCCGCCTGTATTTGCCTGAGTAACACTTAGTAATTTGGAAAATGTTGACATTAAAACTTTCATATACAGTTTAATGCTTGATGTTAGAACTGACATATACAGTATAACCTTTTAACCAATAAGATCCTAAGGGCTTTCAACTCTCCAAATCTCTACATTATACCTTTGACCCAATTATTTTGTACAACTAAAGCTAATGCTGTTAGCTTCTTGCTAACTTGAACCAGTCCCGCTAAGAATCACTGACTTTTCTTTTTAGATATGGCCGAAAGATCTGCTTTCTTATTTCAATTTTTGGACTTGGGATCTCTGGCGTAGGGATGATATTTTCCCCGAATTATATAGTCCTTCTGGTGATCCGCATCATCCAGGGAGTTTTTGGAAAAGGGGCGTGGATGTCCGCTTATGTCCTGGGTAAGAGCCCCGCATCTCACGGCTTCTGGCTGGAGGGCCGTCGCTGTTCCTTTAATGGCATTCGGCTGGGTAACACCGGATGAGCTCATTGCACCTAATTAGGTTGCCGGGGCAGGGATGCAATTAACATGGGCCGTTCCCTTTTCATCACCCAGTAACTGAGATCGTCGGCTCCGATCAGCGGCGACTGGTGGGGACCGTGGCCCAATTATTCTTCACCGCCGGGGTCATCATTCTGCCGGGAATCGCCTACCTTATCCCGTCATGGAAGACGCTGCAGTTCTCCATAACAGCTCCATGCTTCCTCTTTTTGGTATATTACTGGTAGGTGGGTCTTTGAAATAAGATCACTCTTAAGATGCTTAGCTATCACTAAGAACAGGGGGGAGACATAAGGGGGCGTGGCCTAAAGCCATGTGCCAATTGTCTGTTTACCTTCATAAAAACTAAAGTTTTGTTTAAAAAAAAAACAGATAAAATTCAGAGATTTATTAGTTTGCATTAAATTATTCTGTGACTGCTTTGTGATTATTTATCACTACATGACTACACTACTCTTAGATATTACACCACAGTGTTTCTCAACCTGGTCCTCGGGACCCCCAGACAGTCCACGTTTTTGCTCCCTACCACACAATCCATATTTCTGGGAGCAAAAACCAGGAGAGTCTGGGGAGTCCTTGCGAGTAACAAATACATCTAAGGCAGACATCACTTGGGGGTTTGGACCTGATAACCTTCAGGTTGCAGGCCGTTGCTTCCCCTTCAATGCAGAGCACTGCTTATAAGCCATGAGAAATACCCAGGTGAGGTTACAGCACCTATAACAGCTCCCCTCCCATACATACTGACGCCCGAAAAATAAGAAGTTCTGTCCTGACATGTACTGCTGTTCATTCGCGACTCTGAGGTGTCCAAGATTGGATTTGTTCCACTTCATAATAAAAAAGGATTTCATTGGCACTTTTATTGTGCCGCCGAGACATCAAGTCTAATTCATTCAGCTGCAAATTAGTTCATTTGCAGTCTAGTGCCTTCATACAGGACAGAGTTTGGATTAGATTAGCAGCAAAAAAATCCAGAATAGTAGAATAGAGTGTGACTGTATTCATACAGTACATAAGAATCACAGGTGCTTCAGATAAAGGTTTGGGCGGCTTCTTCATTAAAAAATTCATAAAGCATCAGTGAATTATTATTTTTCTTTACATTTTTTTTTGTAAGTTTCCGAGTAAATCAAATCAAAGATGGTATCATGGAAGAGGTCGGGGGCCTATGACAATTAGCATAGGTCATAAGGGGGGGGGGGGGACACACACCCTGGGTCTTTCTCTAAGTCACATATGACCAGAATACTTTGGGTAGGGACTTATTTCCTCTGAAGGTTCCTTCCAGAGTCCCCAAGATGGCTCCTCTCTATGAGAAGGACCACAGAGGCCATGGAGATAGTCAAGCATATGGCCAAAAAGAATGGAAAATCCCTCCCACAAGATTACATTACGGTGAGTGTGTTTGCAATCATTTGGTGTAACAAAAAAAAAAACATCCAGAAAGGTAACAGACACATTCGGTACAATTCATCACATTACGGCAATACGATAAAGTATAAACTAGAAGCATAAAAGCTCATCATTCTTTCCATCTCCCTCATCCCCTCCTACACTTTTCTTTTCTGTTTATTAAAACACACATTTCATACATGTATTTCAGATGCAGCTTCTACAGCCTGGACTTGAGGATAATGTATCAAGCAACGCAGTTCCCTGGGATGTTTTTAAGACTCCCCAGATGAAGAAGATCACTTTAATCTTGATGTATGCATGGTAAGAACCTGGAAACTTTTCACTAATGAAGAGGCAACAATTTATTAAATAAATATATTGTAAAGCACTACGCTCACATGATCTAAGGATCTTGGATTATATAGAGCACCATTGTTACAGAGATCTTACACCATTTAGTGATCTACACCACTGATCACATGAGTCAGCTGGATATACCCAAGCAATTGCTTGAATATGAGACTCTGTTGAAACAGAATGACTGTATATTTAATAACAGCCTGTTGCCGACTATAGCTTGTGTCTTTCACACACTGTCCACAAAGAAACAAGCTCTACTTTCGGCAGCTAGAAATTTCTCCCCAAGCCAATTCTGTAACAACTTAATGTGTCCTTCACCACACAATACCGCAGTGTCCATCCATACACCTTAGTAACTAATGGATCATGTAAACTGTCGCCCGATAAAAGCCAAAGCTCTGTTTTCTTGAAAGCAGAGACGCACTGCGGACTGAACCTTCAAACGTCTGCTGCTATTTCACGGCCTGGAGGTTGAATGCAGGACATACCTAACCTCTGCTTTGGACACTTCTCCAGGTTTACCAGCTCAGTGGTCTACCAGGGCCTGATAATGCGCACCGGCATCGTTTGGGGCAACCTGCACCTGGAGTTCTTCATAACTGGCGTGGTGGAGCTGCCCTCTGCTCTGCTCTTCTACCTGACCGTGGATTGGCTCGGCCGCAGGATCCCTTTTGCAGCATCTAACATCATTGGAGGGTTGTCATGTTTGGCCACTGCTTTTATACCAGAAGGTAATGACCTTTAAAATACGTAGCATACATACATGGGAAGCGGAATTAAGACATTTTGGACAATTATGTGTGAAATAGTTTGGGGAATGGCTGTTTCTGTTACACCACGACTGTGCTCCAGTGCACGAAGCAAGGTGCATAAAGATATGGTTGGCTGAGTTTGGTGTGGAAGAACTTGACTGGCTGACACTTCACAGGCTTTAATGATGGAGAGTAGTGGAATATATAAAAATGGACATGTCTGTTGTTGTTCCATATAGATATCTCATGGTTGAAGACCACTATAGCTGTCATTGGAAGACTTGGAATAACACTTGGCTTTGAAATTGTGTACCTAATCAGTACTGAACTTTATCCCACACCATTACGGTAAAGACCTACCACTTTTGCTAAAAGAAATTGAGGGGAAAATAATGGCAAGAGATTATTAAAATTTATTCTGTATTTGCATACAATAGAAAACCAATGAATATTACAGCTCTGTCAGAAATGATGCAGGTGTGCGTTCTATGACGAATCGCCATAGGAACCTTGGCGTTTCTGTGGTGTCGTCTCTCAGTGACATCGGTGGAATTGCAGCCCCGTTCCTGCTCTTCAGGTTAGCCAGCGTGTGGACAGAACTTCCAATGGTTCTATACGGTAAGATGCGGTGCAAGCTACACTTCTTCTAATTATACATTATATGTATAATTGTATTTATTGTATTTTTTTTTGTATTGTATTTATTGTATTGTATTTATTGTATTTTTAAATTGTACCTTTTGTAGTAATGTTACGTGTATGCACCTAGGGTCTGAGAGTAACGTAATTTCAATTCTCTGTATGTCCGGTACATATGGCAAAATTGACAATAAAGTTGACTTGACTTGACTTGACTAAGCGAAATATAAACAAATACTTTAAAGCATACCGTTGTTTATTCCTCAGGACTCATGTGTTTGATCTATGGAGTTCTGGTTTTTCTCTTGCCTGAGACAAAAGGCGCTGATCTGCCTGAGAGTACTGAGGACATAGAAGCCCTGAAAAGGTAAAATTATTATTTAAAAAAAACTGAATTTTTCAATTTGCCCAATCCCGTGTTTCCAGTGTAACGTTAAAAAAAAAAGACTTTCAGTATATCGGGAAGCGATTTGTATGCCATACCTAAGAAATCACTCTTCCATATCTTTGACAGAAGGCACCCATTCGCAGAAGCACACAGAAAACTGAATGAACGTGAACGTTAAAGCTTAAGTGATATTCTTGGAACCAGAAATTGCATGTACGGAGCCAGTGTTAGTTTACAGCAGTCAAATTAACTCATTTGGGTGCAAAACATTGTACGTGAAATGAAGAATTTTCCTCCAGGGAAGACTGTAGCAAGTGGAAGTTAAGTTGTTGAAGAGAGAATTACATCTGGCTCAACAACAGACGAGCAGGTTTGAGAGTTTTAGCCGGTTTCATGTGTGTTTGTGTTACTTTTGTCAGAGTTGAAATGGCACCTACAAATGGATAGAGGCCAGCTATGTCACTGCACAAGCTCCCGAAAAGCTGAACAAACAGGACGGGGTGAGATAAAGTTGCCTCCTCCAGCAAGGAATGGGAAAGTGGGTGGGGCCAGGTAGGGCAGACCCAATCACAAAGCAGTGCAAGTTTATGTCAGGATCCAGGTTTTTTACCATATATGCAACCTCCATGCTTGATAAAACTTGCTAAACACAATGTGTAGATTAGAAATATGACTGTATCTATCTTCAGGTTATTAATGAACTCCCTAAAAATGCTCAAAACTGCTTTAAAACATCTTGTCAGTCAGCAATTCTTTTTTTATCTTAAAGATACGTCTGGGTCTCAGCCCGTATCTTGATCATTATAGGGGAGAGGTCAAATATATGGTATAACATAAGACACATCACACACATTTAACTAAACCTATTCAGTAGCAGCGCAGTCAGTTTCTTTTGCTTCTTACCGCACTCTGCACACAAATGCGTAAGTCTGCTTCGGACATCTCTCGACAAATTTTATTAAGGCTTTTGTGGGGTGTAAGTATGATTGGACATTACTTCATAGGATGTTAGTCAACAGATGACTGTATATTCGTTTTTCAGGAAATTTTTGAAAACTGGACTTTGATATTTAGGTAGGATTGTTTTGATTGACTGACATTGAATGATATGAAAAGAGGCAAAACGGTTGATCATGTGATTCAATTAAAATGCTATTGTCCTATCTTCACGTAAATATTGCACTTCCGTTACATAGAGCAGGCATTTAAAAAGACAGGCCTTGAGAAGTTATAAAGGCAGGCCTTGTATATCATAATGTACCATTTCACATGATTTATTTTGATCAAGAGTCTGAAGATCACAAAATCTAGTGCTTGTAAAAACATACCACATAAATCTGAGTTTCCCCATGAAAATATCATACTGCAGTGAAGCTACACTTAAACCTTTACACAAAACTAAGATCCACTCAAGTAATTTAGCTACAACAGAAAATGAACAAAACTTTTGCAGATTACGTAAATCCATTAATAAAAGCAAGATAGCAGTAATTCTTTTAGTTTAGCAATTGCCTGGATTTGTGCATTATGATCAAATTTTAAAAAAAACAGTGTGATATAGTTTAAATAAAATGTATACATTTTTTTCAGAACTATTGCGTGATTGGCTAGCAAACCAGGGGACCTTGATCATTTTGAGACCCTAATTTAATCTGATTTCAGTACTGTAGTGGTCTGCAACTTACTGGAGAGAGCTGAGTGTTTTTCTTTACCTAGACTGTGTTGTGAATACAATTAACAACTTTTGATTTTAACATTTTTCTATATTTTTTCATTTTTACATTATATAGATTGTAGAAACTACAACAAATGAGGATCATGAACAACAACAACATTTAGCATATTGTTGGTACAACTATTACTGTAACTTGCACTTAAAATGAATTTTAGTTTTTCATAATTTTGAATTCACATTCTGTTAAAAGTCATGTGGTGTGTTCCTTGCTATAAGAATAGCTCAGTTTTCCCCAATACACAAGACCACTTATTCACCAGATAAAGTGTAATTCGTACTGCTATGACCAACCAAGTATACTATTTTTCTGTATTATTTGTTTTTACTAATTGTATTTTGCTGTAAAATTCAACTGAAGCCACTCTGAATAAGAATATTCAATATTAAGAAATGTATATGAAAATTCATGGAAATATTTACCCACATAAATCTTGTGAGAACACAGTGCCAAACCTGTCTAACTTGTCATTTGTTTAAATTGTTTACTTAGCAAATCTGGCTGAATGAAAATGCTCCTCGGTGACTCACAGCCCCTGAAAGAGATAATCTCCTTCCATTAAGCAATACACAGTAGTTTTGTATGTTAACATTTCGGGTTGTGCTTGAAGAGATATCTTACTAACAAGCAATGACTATGGAGGTTATTACAAAAGGGCCATTTAATGCACATGACCACATAGCTGGTTTGCACACTGCTTCAGGACACCGTAGATCACATGCGGTGCTCAAGCGCCGCTTTAACCCCTGTACCGTTGCCACAGAAACGCCCTGCCAGACAACCCCAATGCCTCCCCAATGTCAGGACTAACCACGCAGCATCCCAACGAGGAACTTCCTATAATTTGTTACAGGGCTCTTTTCATGGTGTTCCCTGATCTCTCCACTTACAAGGACAAGAAACAAGACTAATGTGACTCCTTCATCAGGTTAAGGAATGGTGAGAAATATCTTTCAGGACAAAGCACTTGGTACCATTTATGGATGTTTATGAACAAACGTGTTGTCATATTTCTACAATGTCGGTCTGGTAATCCTGAAAAAGAGGTTCCATCACAAAGGAAAACCAGGCCTGGGAACCTGAGATTACCGTATAACCTAGTATATGGCACACCAATCAAAGGCAGTTTTTGCGTATCCTTCTGATAATGCGCATTCACAAGCAATATAAACAATTCATAATCATATTACAAACTGTCTTTGGAAGAACCCGGATGTACTTAACAGGTGATCAGTCCCAGTTAAACATAAAAAAATATATACAAAGAACTAGTTATAACTGAACTGACAGAAAAACCACTACCCGTAATTAAAGGTTAAAATCACAGTCAAGCCTGTGAAGGAGGACTTCTGGAGCAAAGGAAAAATATATCTTCTGTGTAATGAATTCCAGTAAGACAGTCTCCATGGATACGTTGCTATATATAACTGGAGAACATGGGATCACATGAGCCGGACATGAGAAGCTGCAGACACACAGTGTACAGGCTTCAAGGCTCCCCATACTCACTCCGCCATGTCCGTCATGCCCGCTACTTGGTGCGGCTGTGAAACTGAACCACAGCTTTCTCTTGCTCGTGGGTCTCAATGGACCCGCGACGTAGCCGCCGGATCTCGTTGATGGCCTCTACGCCGCTGATCTTCTTCTTCTTCACCAGGTAGCAGGCCAGCATGGTCCCTGTTCTCCCGTAGCCATGCAGACAGTGGACAGCCACACCCTGGGGCAAGGATGGTGACTTTGTTAGCAAGTCCTGTAAACCTGCTGAGCACTGAAAAAGCTCCGTCCCACTGCTGTTTCTCTATGCATATATACAAAATACATAAAAATGCACAGCATACGGCACAAGCAGCGAAAAGCCAGCTGAGCAACAAAAATGCCTTAGGATTATGGGAAAAATTAACCATTGGAGGGCAAAGGTCAACTGCCTGCCCACACCTCCTGGGCATTGCTAATTGTGCATAACAGTCATGCTTTACTTTTAAATAAAGCAGTGTTTTTCAGACCCACAGAGCTCAGAAGTTATGCAGATGTTCAGCTGAGAGTAGCTCTTAACCAATTAGGGATTTTAGACGACCAGCTGGGACAAATCATGCAACCACAACTATTGCGCTAAATGCCTGATTTTTCCATTCTTGAAAAATATCGGTGCAAATAAAATCCGCTAATGTTCAGGTGCTACGTTAAGGTATAACGTTAAGAACGCGACCCAAATTTTGTAGTACGCTGCCAATAATGAAAAGGCGTTCCTGGTAACTCTCACGTAAAAACGCATGACTGGGTCTTGCTTAAGCCTGACGTTTGTTTTGCTGATGCAGGGATTATCTTGCTGCATGTGGTGACCACTTATTCGCCTAGTCTCAGTGTGGGGTGTCTGGGGCCCGGAGGCTGACAAACCCAGGCTTAGGCCACCAGTCTGCAGTGCAGGGAGGGGTCTGGGTGGAAGATTCTGTCCTGATTTCACCTCACCAGGTTCAGTGCTCTTTTAACACGATGGAAGTTGCATATAGGGAAGATGTGGGCAATCTTACCCTCAAGGACCCTTTGTGCATGTTTTTGGGAAATGTAACAATGTAACAACACATTATATAATAATGCCACATTATGTAATAACTCTACAAAATGAAACTAATTAAATGATGATAAAAATAATGATAATAATATGGCAACAGTGCAATATAAAATTATATATATATTTGTAAAATTTTGTAGAGTTATTACATAATATGGTGTTCCATGGTGTGGGACAACGCATTATGTAATAACATTTCATGTGGCATTATTACATAATGCATTGTTACAGGATAACCTTCAGGTCAGCTGTTCAAACCCAGGTGTGAGGACTCTTCAGCCTTAGTCCTAATTATGGAGTTGAAGAAAACCCACATACACAGCGGCCCTTTCTGGATAAGATCGCTTACCCCTGATATAGGGCATAGGCAACTTATATTGCGCAATAACTGTAAGAAATCATGCTTACCTGTCCCTTGGAGTTAGCATCCTCAACGATGGACAGGAACCTATCGATCTGGTCATCCCTAGGTGGGCAAAAGTCGTCTATTTTGATGTGATGTAGCGTTAACGTTGGGCAGGTGTCATGATAGGAAGGTTTCCTCTCCGTGAGGCTGATCAGGTGCTGGATGCCATTGTCCAGCAGATACTGATAATGGGCGGGCATGCGGGGCATCGCCAGTCCAGCCAGCTTCCCTGGCTCGACCCAGGAGAAGTTCGACGGAGGGCCGGACGCCATTTCCTGCAACAGTTCAAGGGAGGAGACGATACATTAATCCCAGCAGCTTTCCTTGTGTCTTTTACAAACTTGTTTTGTTCATCTTCAAAAACAAGTGACAATATAAATGCCAGTAAGGAATGCTCACATAGCAAGTCATGACTCATGAAATCCATGTTGTGGATCCTCTCTTTAATGTCTAGTTCTTTATGTCTACAAATTTCCAAGAAGTCTCCCATGACTGCCAACAAGGATGCATAAGGGTGCCGAACTAATATGCCCACAGTAAAGCCCATCAGTATCTTGACATCAGCTTGTTCAGGTATTTTAAAATACAGAGACCCAACCTCTTTCTGAAGATCCGGGAATCTCCCGCACCAAAAGTAATTGGAAGTCAGCTAATTTTCACTATAACGTCAGAGGAAGCAATCCGTGGCAGGGGGGCAGTTTACAGCACAGCACCTGTTAGGATATCGGCACCCCACCTCCCCAACCCTGCCGGCAGACTAAAACTTCCGCCTCCCTGAGATCAATATGCCTAAACTGGGGTGTCTGAAAATGATAATATTAAAAAATGCATGTAGTATTATAAAGACTGAAGCAAGATTATAATGAGTATTTCATGTCTGTCTTCAGCTTTTAAACTGCTAGTCAGATATACTGGTTTTTCAATATTTATTATAAATCAGGACGCATATCGATTGCAAGTTAACTGGTCGTAGTAAAACACTGATACATACAACAACTCAAAGCGTGGCTAACTTAGCATACACTAATATGATTATTTTCTATGTTGAGTTGAACACCGAATGACTAATTAACCTTTAGCAATCCCAGTGTATTCTTTAGCCTCTTTACCTTGAATCTTGCCCTCCTACCGGTTACCGAAGTTGAACAGGCAATGAGTGCGAAAACAAGAGCAGTATATCTAGTCGGCCCACAGAAATTAGAAACATGCTAGAAAATCCCGATGTGATTTTGAAGAAACAAAAATGGCAGTCACTGCACCCAGGCTCCCCAAATACTTGTATTGCTTAATTAACCTAATACAAATCACATAAAAGTGTAGCGCTTATATTTTCCCATTTGTTGTTCCCCGGACACCTAGAAATGGACATGAGAAAGTGATACTGATTGCGTATTGCATGGAAAAGGGTGCTTCCACGTATGTATTCTCAACCAGCAAACTTAATACAATTGCCGGCAGCATTTAAGCATCAAAGTAGTTATTAAATAAATGATCTATACATGTAAGACTAGCTAGTAATCTTTACGTTGTTCGACAGTTAATCAAATTCGCATATCGATACAAAGAAAGAAAAAAACTATAAATAAACATTCATCATATACCGAATTGCACGTTTTCAGTGCCAGTACACAAAACATCCGACCATTGTGGTTGCCGATCTATAATATTATTTCTATGAGAATTGTCCCTCTACGTGACGTGTGAGTTCTGTTATTGGTCAAAGCCTGCCAGCACGTGGCCGCTTGGCATTGTGGTCTACGAGACACGCCCCAGGGTATTTGGTCGTACAACTTCACGCAAATACAACAGAAGGTTTTTTTGCTTAGTATTTCAAAAGAAAGAAATTACCTTATAGGAAAATACTCGCATGACGCGTAATTCTAAAAAGAACAAAATAAGGGATTTCCATAGCTTCTCTACAGTCCTGCTGCTAAAAACTGTAAACAGCACATGCATAAAATAAAAAATAAAAAACCCGAAAAGCTTTTTTATTCAATGAGCTGTTCTTTAATTCTTATAATACAAATGAGAAGTCACGTGGTTTGATATACACATAACCGTGAACATATGAGAATGGGGTAATAAAACAATTTAAAAAATACATCTTGATGTATGCATATTGTGGAATGTAATATTTTGGATAGTGAAAGAAAAATAAGTCAGCTAGATATTTGTGTGTGCATGACTCCCACTTGTACATCGAAATGTCCCACAGGTGTCAAGGTGATGGACTGCTGTCCCTGGTTTTGAAGATCGTTTTCATGAGGATGGTCTTCATGAAGGACATTATTGGGGAACCCACTGCAGTGTGTGTAATTACAGGACAACAATCACGATCAGCAGAAACACATGCAGGCCTTTGATCATAGCTTCAATAAAGACACTTTACAGTCCAAGCCTGGACCTTCACACAAACCTTTCTCTATATCTGCTGAAGAGGTTCGTAAAATAAGTTATGTGCTCCACCAGGGCTCGCTATCATGGATTCTTGGACTTCGTGAGATCATCAGGGTTAATTTAAATTCAGCCGAACTATCAGAGACAGAGACTCAGAAATACTTCCCTCTGAATGCAAGTCCGCTCTGAAGCCATAAGCTAATCGTATTCATCACGTTCCTGTTAGTCAAGAGTGGTTGAGATAAGGAGGTGGAAGGTTAACTTTAGTAAGCTGACAGATATTCCTGAGGGTAACCATCCAGCATCTCACTCCCTTGTAATTCCCTCACAATGTTATGGTTACAAAGAGCTTATTTTATTTCAACAATAGTGTCCAACGGGTGGCTGCCCTTCGTGGACAACTTACTCCGCCAAGAGCAAGTTGAGGGAGGCGTAAAAAAGACAATTTCCCCACGGGGGTTGATAAATCATCAATTATTATTATTATGATTCATTAAAACCTTTGGTATGTCATTGTAGAGCACATAATGCAATTAGCTTTGAAATAAGGTGGCTAAAACTTGAATATTTTTCATGTTATATGTTATATTGTCTCATTTACCATTAGCACAGCTTGGCATGCCTCTGATATCTACCGAAATTCTCTTCCAGCAAAAAAAAGCCCAAATTCTTTGAAATGATGAACGTGACAAAAAGGAATTCTGCTAATGCGTGTAAAGATAATGGATTTTTTTTTCAGCCTGTTAAAAAGGTGAAGAGGTTTTGTTTTGGATGAGATTTACTTTGAAATGTGCTTTCATTTTGTTTTTTGTTGTTAAGACCAATCCTTCAGGAATTATTAATGATGTTTTTCAAGGCAGGGAAATCATATGCACAGTCCTTGGCTGTACCTCTGCAGTGTTTGAGTGTTGGTGGTCTGTGGGTTTCATAAAAGGGACTACGATGGTCTGTCATCAGTGTGGCATGTTTATCGTAACTATGTCATGTGACATGAGCTTCTGTATTACTTTTCTGAGCGATAGATATTAATTCAGAAGGGCCACCCCAATGAAACTGCATATTATCTCCATAGCACCAAAACAAACAAGCAAAAACAAGTACTCCCCAATTAATTTTAAATGCCACTTAATTCTGTTAAGAAACATTTGTTTAATTAATTTAGATTTATAAACATTACTCTACAAACTTAAAGTGGAGAATGTTTCTGAATTCTTTCCAATAATAAATATTTTAATAAAGTATTATTTTACCTTTATATAAAGTCTCAAAAGATGGATAAAATTAAAATGAATAATATAGTTACATGAGATCACTGTCACTACCTTGCCAGAATTATCACTGAATAAAGGAATTCCTAAGGGAATACAGGACCTCAGGAAGTCATAGTGAATCCGAGGGTAACTGGTTTGGAGCTAGTGTGCCCTTTCACTGGCTACCATCAGCACTCACATGCATCATAAGAAAAACACTGAACATCACTGATATGCATGGTGCATGGTGGGTACCAAGGGTGACATCATTGCTCTGCAAAATTAATGCTGCCCTCTGCCGCAAATTTACCTAAGACCATATGGATGATCCAGGAAGTTACCTGAGGAATGTTCCTTTGATAAAAATCAATGAAGACCCTCATCCCAGCCCTTAAGCACGATGGTGAATGGAAAATCAAAAACATTTTTTAAAATAGCTCTTGCTCAAACACGTGCCACCAGAAGACCAAAAATGATTTGCGTACTTTCCTCAACTTTTACATTCTGTGGGAAGAATTATTTCATTATTTCATTCAATCTGGAATTTTTGAAATCTACAATTTTCATAAGCTTTGTAATAGATTTGGAGAAAAATCTATATATAGTAAGAGGATGAAAAGGAATAACTATATTCTGTCCCAGTGTCCATCCATCCATCTATTTTCCAAACCGCTTATCCTACTGGGTCGCGGGGGGTCCAAAGCCTATCCTGGAAGCAATGGGCACAAGGCAGATAACAACCTAGGATGGGGGGCCAGCCCATCGCAGGGCACACTCACACATCAGACACATGCACACCTATGGGCAATTTAGCTACTCCAGTTAGCCTCAGCACGTTTTTGGACTGTGGGGGGAAACCGGAGTACCCGGAGGAAACCCCACGACGACATGGGGAGAAC
>JAODJX010000027.1:17972410-17984284 GCA_026776945.1 Isichthys henryi
ACATGTGACCCAGGCGGAGACTCGAACCCGGGTCCCAGAGGTGCGAGGCAACAGTGCTAACCACTGCACCACCATGCTGCCCCCTGTCCCAGTGCTGTCCCTCTTGCCTTATTTGGATGTACCAGTAAGTGGATGCTGAAGAAACAGTGATGACAGATTAAGATTAATTGAAATCTTCACACCTGCTTCTTTGCATTCATCTGCTATTCCTGTTTCCTGGCACACAGAAGCAATACTTAATGCAACATAAACGATGCACTCTTGCTTGTAGATGAAGCAATTTTGAATTCTTAGCCTAGTAAAACATCACTTATTCTATCGTGCTAAATGCCCCAAATTAACAATACAACATTCTCTGCAGTTCAGCAACACGTGGTTTGTTTTTGTCACAATTCAGATATAGCGCATGTTTGTAGTATTATATGAAACACATTTTCGCACAGTATATATTTTGTTATATCTGTAAACTGTTATGGCAAAGACTTGACACACTGGTTTGTTACAACATGCCTGCAGGTTCTGATATTAGGCTACTTTAGCTGTATTGTACTCAGTGAAGAAATTCTTTCCGCAGCTCAGGAACCCCCAGAACTCAAATACCTTTTATAGATGCAGATAACTAACCACACATATGTCTTCTAAACAAACAAAAAGTTTAAAGTTAACTAGTGAATCGATACCTTACTACTGAGCAAGTGACCCAGTGAATTCGCTATGTGCACTCAGGGGTGTTGGGGGGGCTTATATATTAGCAGATTCAGAGGGCCCAGCACTTTACTGGGGCCCCAAAAATCACAAAATAACAAATAGCAAATCTTACTGTGGGGGACCCCTTTTTCAAGCCTATTTTGAATGAGGAAAAAAGACGCACAATGTCGGCTACGATTTTAAAAACCATGTCGGTGATAAAAAAAAATTGATCAAAATGACCGTCAGAATTGGTCATGGTTTTGACCCCTGATTCGGAACTCATTTTGTAGACGCAAACTTCTCATTTACTAACATAATAAACGCTTAAATATTAATTGCATAAAAAAATTCAGAATATATGCAGCAGGTGGCGATATAATTTCACATACTCTTGCTCTTCAAAGATGATATTATTAATTTGTGGAGACGAAAATAATATCCCTGTCAAGGTACGCGGTATTTTCGATTAATGGAGGAAAACGGTCACTTTATTTAAAAATATACATATATGTTTTGTAGCACAGCGATTTCATTGTAAATTATAGATGTAAATTTGCTGGCTTGAGTAACTTAAAAAGTTTGAAAAACCAGAGGTCCAACAGTTAATCCACGTCAAGTATCAGGTGACTGAAGTTTTTTCTCTTTTTTCCAACCTATTTCAGGGTTGTTGTAATTCTGACAAGTTAGCCCCGAGTCTCGGACACTGATTTCAAAGAGAAGACCGGCGGATATTTTTGAGATTCTCTAGGGCTGTACCCCGTCTCAGCGGGATTTCCAGGTAAAGTAAAAACATAACGTTACAGAACAATGCGTGATTGAAACTGTTGTTCTTAGGAACACGTGTATGGAAATGATTCTTACATTAAACGTGTAGCCGTATGCGATGATTATATAGGAAAAAGGTTTTTATGTTTTAAAGTTTTTTTGCGCAGGTACTCATTCTAGGAATTATACGTAAAATTTTTGAACCTCGTGTTGCTGTACGTTACCGAGATTAACAAGTGTATTGTTATTATTTTTCTTGTTAAATACAGTTTGTTGTTCAAATAATAGTTTTGTACATGTTCTAACGTGGAAACAGTCTGATTGGAAACAGTCGCAGATTAATTGCAGTGCATTTTGAATATTTGAAAAGTTTGATAAAGGTTTCATGTTTATGACCCTAATTGATATTTTTTTATTCGCATTCTTCAAAATGTATTTGTGAGGCATTTATCTCTAAGGATTTCAGTAAATGCATAATGTCACTATTAAAACGTTCGTTACATTTTAGCTGTTTTATAACTGGGAATGTTAAAACTTACGTTAACTTATGTTAAAGGTCCTGATGTTATATGCAGCAGAATTTCAGATCACAACATTGTAATTTCCTGTGTGGATAAATAATATAATAATATGGATTATAAACCTCTTTCGTGAGATGGAAATGAACAATGAGGAAAAAAAAGAATAAGGTTAACGTTATGTTTCATGGTGTTAATTTTGACTAGTTGTGAGGCTCCATTTGTCATTGATCTGTTTAGCTGAGTTGGCACACATTTATGAGTTTTTAAATGCTGGATAAGCTGAATGTTATTGATTCTTTATAAACAGTCCCAAACATTTATATCATACTTATCTTCAATATTTTCCAGTCACCTGTGGTCTTTTAATTTCCATAGAGTTTCTATTTCAAAGTGCTTATTTTTTTCAGGCAGGTAATTAGACGTCTGTATCCTGGTTACAAGACGGACTCTGATATCACAAACGTTTTGGATGTGACGTCGCAAAAATCCATCCATCTTTCCCTGGTCAGGGTCTGGAGGATCTGAAATCTGTCCAGGCAGCATTATATCCTGGGCAGGATGCCAGTCCATCGCAAAACACACACTATGGGCATTTCACCCAAATGTACCCCCTGAGTCACCATGCCACCCTCATTATTAAATGTGCTGCATTATTACTGCACGTCAGAACAGATATCTCCAGGAGAATGTTCTAAGCCACTTAGTTAAATGAGATTACAAGGAAAGAATGACCGCAATTCCTTTTCCATTACCAGAAAATGGAAAAAAAAAAAACAAATGTGATGCACTTTCTGAACAGAAGCCAGGTACTCTTATGGTGATGATACAGTGCAGCATTTTGAGCAGTGTTGCCGGGCAACTGCCAACCAGGTGAGACAAAGGGCCACTCATCTGCATCCGGATGATCGGGAGAAGTTTCCCATTGCCAATTAAAGTTTTTCAAAGGAAATTTGTTCAATGTCAATGAGAAAGTGCTTGAACAACATTGCCCAACAAACATGCTCAAAAAGACTAAATCACCCTTAGTCTTTGTATTTATGGCAGGTGGCTAAATACAGGAATCTATGACTAAGAAGCAGTCTTGCCTATCCAGCCTGACATAGGTGTGCTATTTGGCTGCATCGACAGTTAGAAACAATAAATAACATGAAGTCCATAGGTGGTTCTACATCCTATTTATGACTGTTTTAGCCCCCCTAATTTTGTCTTAGACCCCCTGAAAAATGTTTAGTTTTATAACATCATTTAGCCATTTCTCCCATATTTTCGAATTCATCTCATATCCCCCCCTTAACACATTTAATAATGGGGACCTGGGGGAGAAGGGGCAGCCTTTTGGGAGCTGAGCCCCCCTAAGGATCAAATCCTAAAATTGCCCCTGCAGAACTTCATTCTGAAACTATCATTTATTGTTGCTTAAGACAGTGTTTCCCAATCTGGTCTATGGGCACCCACAGTTGCTCCATGCTTTTGCTCCCGCCGAGCGCCCTACCAGACAGCCCACATTTTTGCTTCCTCCCAGCTCCTAGAGCAAAAACATGGACTGTCTGTAGGTCCCTGAGGAGCAGATTGGCACACACTGACTTAAGTAGAAGAATCCTGTTTTGTCGCATCTTCAAGTCTGAAGTCTTGGTTCTCTTGCAGTAGTTCTGCAAGGTCTTTATTTAACCAAACCAAGACTTAGATATGCTGTTTTCTGTCTAACTGTGATGCAGAATGGGTGACTGGAGCGCTTTGGGAAGACTGCTTGACAAGGTCCAGGCTTACTCTACGGCAGGGGGAAAGGTCTGGCTCTCGGTGCTCTTCATCTTCCGCATCCTGGTCCTGGGCACCGCGGTGGAGTCTGCGTGGGGCGACGAGCAGTCGGCCTTCAAGTGCAACACCCAGCAGCCTGGCTGTGAGAATGTCTGTTATGACAAGTCCTTCCCCATCTCGCACGTGCGCTTCTGGGTGCTGCAGATCATCTTTGTCTCCTCGCCCACGCTTCTCTACCTCGGTCACATTTTCTACCTGATGCACAAGGAAGAGAAGCTGAGGAAGAAAGAGGAGGAACTGAAGGGGTTTCAAAACGAGGATGCGGACGTGGACCTCCCTCTGAAGGCCAACAAGCTGAAGAAGTTCAAGTATGGGCTGAAGGAGCACGGTAGGGTCAAGATGAAGGGTGCCCTCTTGTGCACATACATCGTGAGCATCGTTTTCAAATCTATTTTTGAGGTTGGCTTCCTGCTCATACAGTGGTACGTATATGGGTTCAGTCTGGATGCCGTTTACACATGTGAGAGGTGGCCCTGCCCCCACAAGGTTGACTGCTTTCTATCTCGACCCACCGAGAAAACGGTCTTCATCGTCTTCATGCTGGTCGTGTCCCTTGCATCTCTTCTTC
This sequence comes from Isichthys henryi, assembly GCA_026776945.1. Lineage (NCBI taxonomy): Eukaryota > Metazoa > Chordata > Actinopteri > Osteoglossiformes > Mormyridae > Isichthys > Isichthys henryi. The sequence goes on from JAODJX010000027.1 coordinate 17,976,770, forward strand.
TGAATGTGATCGAGCTGACGTACATCTTCTTCAAAAGAATTAAGGATCAAACGAAGATGACCGAAAGCCACTTCTTCGCCAGCGGCCACATAAGCCCCAACCCCAAGGACTTGTCCTCTTCCAAGTACGCTACCTGCAATGGTTGCTTTTCGATCGCAGCTCCCATTCCTCCGCCGGGGTACAAGCTAGCTGTCGGGGACAAGGCTAACTCGTGCCGAAACTACAATACGCAAGCTTGCAAGCAGAACTGGGCTAACTACAGTGCCGAGCAAAGCCGGCTGGCTCAGAACGGCAGCACCATTTCCAATTCTCATGCCCGGGCTTTTGACGACTCTGAGAACCTGAGCCATAATGAAGCGAAGCTGAGAATGAGCCCTGAGCTGCAGCCTCTGGGACTTCTGGAACCTCGTCCACTCAGCCAGACTAGTCGTGTTAGCAGCCGGGCTAGACCAGACGACCTCGACGTTTAGCCAGACCCAATGTTAAGTCTTGGTTTTCACATCGCAATGTCCTTGGGGGATGAAGGAGTTCAGCATTCCTATTAACTTTCCTGAATAATAAATGTCAGTGACTTAATATGATGTTGTTGACTTGAAGAGTTAAGAAGGTCTAACAAATATTTTGAGCACAAGTGACAAAGGAGCTGTGGGCAATTGCAGTGTGACGGTTTTAGCGACATGACGTTTTACATTTGTTCTTTCTTCATTTCATCTAGCAACACTAAGCTACATACGCTACCAGTAAAAGGTTTTTGCACACCACAGGTTTTCACTGCTTTTCCATTTATTTCATTAACTTTTGATGTTCTTTTATTCTTGCTAAGCATTGGATAGTTGAGTGAACAACTATAAATGAAAATGAAAGTCAAATTACATTCACAATTTCCTTTATAACATGGAATGAGTGTGTAACAGTGCATGTCTGACATCCTATTAAATGGTTGTGCTTTGATGGCATACTCAAATTCTATGCTGTCCTGAACTTTAAATGCACTAGTTAACTCTTTCATCCCATGAAACAGAGCAGTATTTAATGTCCCTTGTAGAAAGAATGTCTCAAATTTTCTCTGCTGTTATAACTGCTAGGGCAGGTTACTTTTATTAATGAAAGATATGATATTTTCTTGCTAATAAAGGTACTCAAATGGTGAACATACTGTAAATTTATTTGTTAGCAACAAATACTGAGTGTATTTTTAGTAAATGTTAAACGAGTAACATGCAAATGTAGGAAATCTCAGTGGGTGCAAAAACTTTTAACTGGTTCATGCATCACTAAAATAAAAGCCACACCTTGTTTTCCTTCCAGTAATTAAACTATTAACATATTTCTGTTGGCAATGGGTTTCACGCCTGGTAGCTTTGGATGGTATTATGCAGGGATTTGTGTTTAAATGGTAGCGAATTACCTCTGGCTTGGAGTCCGTTGGAATTGTTTCACGTGGCCCTTAGGGTAAGGCCATTAGAGCACCATAAACTCGGGAAACAATATAGTAACAAGCTGACATGACATATATAAAAGGTCTGCGGGCCTATTTACGCTCTCCCAATAGAATGTTTAGTTAGCTTTTATTGTGAGCTTAGGGGAGGTCTCGAAACAACGTTCTGAAGCATAACGTGCAATGTTATAAGATTATAAAAAGGGAGAAAATGTCTTTAATTTTGACTTTGTATTTAGGGAAAATACCAATGAGAAAGAAAGACACTTGGTAAGTCAGTTATGCTGTTTAAAGCCAAACATCATTCACTACAGGTCGGGTACAGTGACTGCTGTAGTCATAAAGGTTTTTGGAAGACTTGTGCTTGCTCACCTCAAAAAACTTTGAGGCCCCTTTACTGGACCCCCTGCAGTTCACACACAGGGCTTACGGGTCAGCTGATGCGGTCAACCTTGGCCTGCGTTTCATCCTTCAACATCTGGACCATCAGGGAAGCTATGGCAGAGCTCTGTTTGTAGACGTCAGTTTGACATCTAACACCGTTGTCCCGGAGTTCCCCCATTCCGAACTCACCCCACTGTCCCTGCCAGAATCTCTATGTCTGTGAATTATCATCAGCTTCCTATCAGAATGGAGGCAGCAAATAAAGCTGGGAAAACACCCTGACCCACGGCACAGGATCACTCAGTGTTGGGCATTTCAGGCCCAGAAGCTACAAATCCAGAACAAGATTTTGTTTCTACCAACCAGTTAAGCATAAAGAGTCACAGTCTCAGACGACTCAGCTGGTTGGTTGAAACAAAATCTTGGTTTGGATTTGTAGCCTCTGGACCTGAAATGCACAGCACTGGGATTACTATAAGGCCGGACCACTACCAACTCCTCTGTTAAGATCCTGAATTTTGCAGATGACATCTCCATGAGAGGATTGACCCAGAACAGTGACAAGTCCGAATACAGTGGCTTAGCTGCGTTCTGGTGCAACAGCAACTACCTGGAGCTCGCCACCATGAAGATAGTGGAGAAGGTTGTGTACTTCTGGAAATCCCTCCCCATCGACCACTGTGGAGTCATTCAAATTCTTTGGAACTATTATCTCCAAGGTCCTTAAGTGGGAGATCATCATTGACTGCATAGTCAAGGACAGAGGATGTTTTTGCTGTGGCAGCTTGACCATCCACAGACAATGCTGGTCCAGTTCATTCACTTCACCCCCACTGATTCACCACACACCTCAAGCTGGCAAGATCATCGCTGACCCCTCCCACCCTGGCCACAAACTCAAAATTCTCCCCTGAGGGGGACGTTCTGGTCTTCTAGAACCACCACATCAAGACACAAAAACAACGTCCCCCCCCAAAGCATTTGCACTGCTCAATACCTGACCAACACTACCTCCGGTCTACTGCACCTCTGCACTTTACTATACATTTATATATCTTTATAATATATAATATCCTTGCTTATCATCCTTATCCCTTTAACCTTAGGTTTTGTTTTAGCTTAGTTTGGTTTTTGTTTATTTTGTTTTGTTTTAATTCTATGTGTATTAGGAACAAATACACAGTGTCATATTCTTTGCGTGCATGAATACTTGGCTAATAAAACTGATTCTAAATTATACGTATATATTTTATTAACCATCAAAAAATGTCCACTTTGGTTCATTTGGATGATGTTTCGTTGGAAAGTCGGTATATGAGTCAATGCAGGTTTTTGAGATTTATTTTAGATTTAAAACTCTTCAGACAAAATCCTGTGTTATATCCTTAGCAATTATGAGCCATATTTCCATCCATCCATCCATCCATCCATCCATCCAGCGTAACCGCATGTCCTATGCAGAATCATGGGGAGTCCAGAGTCTATCCCAAGACAGGAAACAACTCACGGTGGGGCGCCAACCCATCGCAGCTGTGCTGCATTTATTGATAATAATTAAAAACTGATAGAATATTTTATGTGATTGAGACCTCTGTTTTTATAGCTTTCCAGATTAAACCTTTGGTAATGTATTAAGTTTATGCCATTTTGTGAGGCAAAGTTCAGTGTACACTGTCTACTACATGCAGTGTGTAAAATTAGCCGACGTCTGCATGTAACATAGGGATTCTAGCTATTAACGTCACTTAAAGCACCTGGCTTTCAATCTGTTGTTATAAGCAATCGATCTCATTTATAAAAAAGTGAATAGGGTAAACAGACTTTGACGTACTGAATTCTGAATGGATGCAAAGCAGAATTTTCAGTTTCAGTAACAGCTTTTTAATATCCTTCCTAACTCATTACACAAACAAATAGTTTTTCTTGCAGATATTAATTTGATGTAGATCAGGTAATTTTATCGATCTTATCCAGAAAGGGGCGCTGATTATGTGGATTTTCACTGCAACTCCCTAATTAGATTAAGTAGAGGATTGATTGGCTAAAGAGTCCTCACGCCTGGGTTTGAATAGATGAGCTAAAGATTTCCCCAAAAAACCTGCACACACACTGGTCATTTGAGGATAAAATTTCCCACCCCTGGTATTGATTGAAGAGATACACTAATGAACCCAGAGTTCTAACCGCTTTAGCCATGTTGTTTGTTATTGTGTTCTGGATAAAATCCACCCTGGCTGAAATCGTTGGCCGTAACACCAAATGTGTCTTTAGAAAATAAAAAACAGTTTTCCAATAACAAAAGGTAATGTTTTATCTCCCTGATGATCTACATTTTAATCTCCCTTAATTTATGAGCCTCCGACAACTTGGAAAAAATATACCGTCTGTGAGAAGGCAATTGGGAATTGTGTTATAAATGTTAACACATTAATGTGAAACTAGTTTAATAAAGAATTCAGGCATCATTTAAGTTTGAGGGAATTTAAAACAAAGCTTAATAAAATAATATTTAAGTTACTTGAAAGATGTATTCTTGAGAAGAAACGTAAATGAAATTATTGCTATTGCTGCTCCTTTTTGTTGTGGTACTGCAGAATTCTGTTATATTAAAGTTATATGACTACCACAACACTCTTTTTTGGTTTCAGGAGCGCAATATAATGCATGCCGACAACAAGCTTGTTTTACTTTAGCTATTTACGCTTTATAGAAACTGTGAACTTTTCATCAAAGGACCACTGTGAAAATTTTTCTCAACACCTTTCCTTGGTTTTATTGCATGTCTGTTTGTTTCTGTGTGAAAATTAGCCTCTGGGGTACAGACCAACTCCTGTGGAGAGCAGAATAACAGGGATTCATAGTGATGTAGACTTAGGTCACGCTACATTTATTAGTTATTTTCTGCAAAAAGCAGCAACCGAACTTCAAAATGCTGCCTTCAGCCTATTTAAATGTTACTGTTTCACAGTTAATCTCTAGTTTACCACCTGTAAATGTAATGGAACTCAAACAAGCTGCCCAAGTAACAATCAATAACACGGAAAAACGTAACGAAGCTGTTTTTTGTTTTGGATTTAACATTTTTGTAAAGATAAATAATAACATATGTCTGGGGTAAATTCTGCTGGCCACATGTGGACCATGTCTTTTCATCTGCTGCTAATTGATCTGAAGTTTTTATGCAACAGCAAAATAAAAGTTGTGTTTATCTTAGTGGTAAGAGCCATATAAATACCCCAGGTATTATTTTATGATTGTATTAAAAAAATTAAATAGCCTGCAATATGGGGCAGTTTAAATGTTTATTGTCTTGAAGTTCTGAGAGTATACTTTGGAAAAATTCTCTGGGCTATTGTGGGATGTTAATGTGTCACATGGAAGCCAATAGCCAATCAGCTGTCAGGGAGGGGCATTTAAAAAAGCTTGGGTTAGGGATTGGTGCCCATGTATGGGTAAATGGGTTTGAATCCTGTGGATGGCAGAGTAATCATATCATAACAAGGCTAAGGTGTGGGTCATAACTCTAGGAAAGGGGTGAGCAGTGACACCTGCTGGCCAGGGTCTGATCCTGGGTCAGTGACAACAGGGCAGGGTCTGATCCTGACAGATGCAGTACGACCCTGTTCAGTGACCCCAAGTTTTCTTCACCTGTATTTCACTGAAACAAAAGCAACTGTGAGATACATGAATGTAATTCGGAAATGTGTTTGAATGATACTGCCCACATCTACAGAGCACAAAGAATTTCACCAACCAATTTTTTTTCTATATAATCTATCTTTAATAAAATATACTTCACTTAAATGGATGAGTATCACACTGGTGCCAAAAGATTTGGGTTGCGCAGTACTATTATCACATATCTTTTTAACAGATAATCTGTATTTTCAGGGTGTTTCCGGTAGATTTATACATTTCTGTTCTTAGAGAGTTCTCTGCATTTTTAAGATGATGCCTGATACTACAGAGGTATATAAAGATAAAGTGCTGTTGATTCAGGTATGATGGCTACTTGACATGGTAAGATCAGGGTAAAAGGTGGTTAATATATTGAATCCTGGCTTAGTGGATTTTGTCACCCAAAGTGACTAACATGCAATACATTTTAAGCCAATTTTGCCGGTCGTCTTCCAGGTTTCTGTTTTATATTTGCATTTAATACATTTAGCAGACGCTTTTGTCCGAAGTGATGTACAAGTGAGGTAAATGGTAGATCACGTACATGCATGCTTTGAAGGAGTCTAGGCATACCTGCAGTTAGGCTGAGCTTCCAATGAAATGCCCAGGTAAGTGTAAGCAGTACTGGAGCAGGAGTTGCACTACAAATTTTAGTTTAAATTTTAGTGCTTTTCTGAAAGGTACAGAAGCAGTTCACCTCCTGGGTTGTGAATTTACAGACGTTTCTGATCCGCAAGCCCAGGTCCTCAGCCAAGCGAGATGTCCGACATTTGACTGATTTGTTTGTTATAAAACAACAGTCTGAATGATGCACATACTCCAGCGCCCACAGCACTCCGCCAGACTCGCTCGCTGACTAGCCTTAACATTTACAGACGGACATAAACATCTCTGTCCTGCAAACCTTCTTCCTTCTTCCATATCTGTCATGTGAGGCCATCATCGATCCCTTACACAGCGAGGCGATCCACAGATGGGAAGAGTGTTGTTTTCCTCGTCACGTTCCTCCACGTGAATATAAGTGCTTCTGTTTACAATCTCCACGCAAATTTTCTCCCCTTTAATTTGCTTTGATGCAAACGCCTCACTTTCAGAAGACCTTCTGTATGCAGGAAATTGCTAAAGTAAACTGAATTCGTATTTTCCATTTAAGCCTGTTTAATGTGTGTGAAATGACACTATTTTCTGACTTGTGACCAAAAAGTGTGGGTTCAGATTCCAGGAGCAAGTTTTTTCCAGGAATGGATTATATCCACCATGTATTGTTGAAGTGTTTGGAAGATGGATGGATTCATGAATGGGTGTTTATGTGAAACTAAAATTTATAAAAATTTATGAATGATTTTAACTATCTTCGGTTAGCTTTATGTTGTTTTATTTTGCATTTTATGTTTCCATAAACAAGAAGAATGAGACATAAACATCAAACCATTATCATTACTTTTCGTCTTGAATGCGGCATGCTTGGACATACCGCTCAAAAAATGATTCATCTACAATAATATCTTTGAAATTTAACTTCTCTATGAGGATATGGTTGCCTTTCGCAAAAGTATAAATCATAAAAAGAACTCATTTATTTATTTGTGCGTGATCCAGAAGTGATTCAAAAGTATGGCGTTCGGTAACCATAGCAAAGCTTTGTAACAATGCGCTAATATTTATTCTGGCTGTGGTGTCATACAACCACAACCTCTTTCCTTTTTGCGCTACATACTTTCATATTTTACTCCTATGGTGCAGGAAATCATTCTGCTCCCATTTAAATGTATTTTCTGCAATCTCAGTCGTCTCTGCTTCTCTGTTTTTAGACTTCATGTTTGAACTGTGGAGGATGACTGATTGTCAGATTTTCGCTGCTGGTGTTTCATAATCTAACCCCCTTTGTTTTGGAAACGCCAATGGTATTTACCTGTATAGGATTCAGACCTGGGGGGTAGCATGGTGGTGCAGTGGTTAGCACTGCTGCCTCACACCTCTGGGACCCGGGTTCGAGTCTCCGCCTGGGTCACATG
>JAODJX010000027.1:18005703-18022966 GCA_026776945.1 Isichthys henryi
CTTCTTTGGTTTCTCCACTTTGGGATCTGCTGTAGGTTTGGCTTTTTCGGAAACTGGTTCTTTCTTTGGTTTCTCCATTTTGGGTTCTGCTGTGGGCTTGACTTTTTCAGTAACCAGTTCATCTTTCTTTGGTTTCTCCACTTTGGGTTCTGCTTTGGGTTTTACTTTTTCTATAACTACTTGTTTTTTGTGTTTCTCCAATTTGGGTTCAGCTTTGGGTTTGACTTTATCTCCAACTGTTTCTTCCTTCTTTGGTTTCTCCACTTTGACTTCTGCTATGGGTTTAACTTTGTCAGAAACTGTTTCTTTCTTTGGTTTTTCCATTTTGGGTTCTGCTGTAGGTTTGGCTTTTTCTTTAACGAATTCTTCCTTCTTTGGTTTCTCCACTTTGGGTTCTGCTGTAGGTTTGGCTTTTTCTATAATGGGTCCTTCTTTCTTTGGCTTTTTGACTTTGGGTTCTGCAGTGGGTTTGACTTTCTCTATAATTGATTCCTCCTTCTTCCCTTTCTCCACTTTGGGTTCTGCTGTAGGTTTGACTTTCTCTGTAACAGGTTCTGCCTTCTTTGGTTTCTCCACTTTGGGTTCTGCTGTAGGTTTGCCTTTTTCGGAAACTGGTTCTTTCTTTGGTTTCTCCACTTTGGGTTCTGCTGTAGGTTTGACTTTTTCTGTAACAAGTTCTGCCTTCTTTTGTTTCTCCACTTTGGGTTCTGCTGTAGGTTTGGCTTTTTCAGAAACTGCTTCTTTCTTTGGTTTCTCCGCTTTGGGTTCTGCTGTACGTTTGACTTTTTCTATAACCAGTTCTTCCTTCTTTGGTTTTTCCACTTTTGCTTTTGCTATTGGTTTGGCTTTTTCTGTAACAGGTTCTTTTTTTGGTTTCTCCACTTTGGGTTCTGCTGTAGGTTTGACTTTTTCTGTAACCATTTCTTCCTTCTTTGGTTTCTCCACTTTGGGTTCTGCTGTAGGTTTGGCTTTTTCGGAAACTGTTTCTTTCTTTGGTTTCTCCACTTTAGGTTCTGCAGTGGGTTTGGCTTTTTCTGTAATCAGTTCTTCTTTCTTTGGTTTCTCCACTTTTGGTTTTGCTTTGAGTTTTACTTTCTCCATAACTAATTCTTCTTTCTTGGGTTTCTCCAGTTTGGGTTTAGCTTTGGGTTTGGCTTTTTCTTTAACTGTTTCTTCCTTCTTTGGTTTCTCCACTTGGGGTTTTGCTTCCTGTTTTACTTTTTCTATAACTAATTCTTCTTTCTTTAGTTTCTCCACTTTTGGTTCTGCAGTGGGTTTGGCTTTTTCAGTAACCATTTCTTCTATCTTTGGTTTCTCTACTCTGACTTCAGTTCTTGGTTTGATTTTTTCTGTAACCGGTTTTTCCTTCATTAGTTTCTCAATTTTGCGTTTTGCCTTGGGTTTGACTTTTTCTATAACTGGTTCTTCCGTCTTTGGTCTATCAAGTTTGGTTTTTGCTATGGGCTTGACTTTTTCTGTTACTAGTTCTTCCTTCTTCTGTTTATCTACTTTGGCTTCCGCAGTGGATTTGGCTTTTTCAGTAACTAGTTCTTCTTTCTTTGCTTTCTCTACTTTGACATCAGTTCCTGGTTTGAATTTTCCTGTAACTGGTTCTTTCAACTTCTGTTTCTCCAGTTTTGGTTCAACTTTGAATTTGACTTTTTCTGTAAGCAGTTCTTCCGTCTTGGGTTTCTCCCCCTTAGGTTCTCCTGTAGGTTTGGCTGTTTCAGAAACTGCCTCTTTCTGTGGTTTCTCCAGTTTAGGTTCTGCTGTGGGTTTTACTTTTTCTGTAATTGGTTCTTCTTTTTTTGGTTTCTCCATTTTAAGTCCCTCTGTATATTTGACCTTTTCTGTAACAGGTTCTTCTTTCTTTGGTTGCTCCACTCTGGATTCTGCAGTAGGTTTGACTTTTTCTATAGTTGGTTCAATTTCCTTTGCTTTTTCCACTTCCTTCTCAGATATTACAGACTTCTTTTCAGATTCTTTATCAGCCTTTGCCCTCTGTTTTTCTACAAGTACAAACAGACAAAGGGAACTGAAAGCTGCTCAACTTCTATAACAATCAAAATTCCAATCCCATGCCAGATTAGGGCACAAAGCAGCAGTTCCCTGGGTGGGATGCCAGTCCTGTGCAGTCTAACATCATCATCATTGTCATCATCTGTATTTTTTAGCTAGGTGGGGTTGAGATAGAGGTAGCTGAAAATTAATGTTCTCATTTACCTTTGGGTTCCAACTCTCTCACTTTATCCGTTTTGACTTCCAGAGCTGGCTTGACTTTTTCTTTTTTCTTAGATCTCTGTGCTTTTTCCTTCTGCTTTGAAGGCCTCTGTGTTTCAGCTTCTGCTTTCTGTTCTTCTGACAGTAGAAAAGCAGAGAACATGGCGACTTTACTTTCAAGTCACTATACTGTATATGATAAATATATTAAACATTAATTGCATTGTATACTATCTGAAATATTAACTAATTGTAAATTATTACATTTAAAAACATTAAATAATAATGCAGTCTATCTTTCCTTTAACCCAACGCTGTGTTTTCACATTTTAACACTAGGAACATTGATGTTAAAAATTCATTATATTCAACATATTTTGGTTTTGGATTAGGAGTTGATAAAATCTGTTCTGTTCTGTCTTCCACTAAGTATGATTCGGTTGATTTTATGCTAGATTAATTCATCCATTTATTTATTCAAATGCTTTGTTTGTTTGTTTATTACTTGTTATGTCGGTTGTTTTTGGCTTCTCCACTTTGGATTCAGGAGCAGCTTTAATTTCCTCGGCCTTTTCTCCTCTCGCTGTTTTCTTTTGTGCTTTTGCAGGCTTTTCTTGTTCTTTTTTGTCCGTTATTCTCCCTTCCTTTACTTTCGGCTTTTCTGATATTTTTGGCTTAAGTGCTGTGGAAATCGAATCTGACAATGTTAGTAGCCACTGACATATTATAGTCTATTCATTGTAAACAATACAATACTATTGTCCTAAAACATCAAAAGGTGACACTTAATTGCTGACTTATTGTTGAAATATCTAATGACCCACTTTCTGTTTGAGGACTGTAAGTTAATACATATATTAAAATGTCCAAAAATATACCCAAAATATAATCTAAATGTTCCTGCTTTAAAATTACTAACCTACAATAATCTTACTAGTTTCCATATAAAATTTTTCTTACTGACGTTGCAGCCTGTTTTCCCTAAATCTTGACTGTAACTTGCGTTGATATGTTTACCTTTAGATACAGTCTCCGCCAGTTTATCGACCTTGGATTCAGTGGGGGGCTCGGCTTCCTTCACAGCTTTTTCGTCTTTCTTTTCTCTTTCTGTTTTCTTCTCAAGTTTCTCCTCTCTGAGTTTTTGTTCTAGTTCTGTAACATATTTTGTATGTGGGGGGAGGGGGGGAGTTTGGGAGACAAGAATACCAGTACCGTTGTAGGTTATTTTAAGTATATTCCCATTAAAATTACATTTACTGATTTACAATGCTGATACACTTTTGTATTTGCAACTTAATGACCTAAAGTATCCTACATTGGGTGGATACAAAGGTCTTTGGAAATGTCACATCTTTGAAATAACGAGAGCTCTGGGCTATGCACGAATGGGGCTTTTGTCCTCCTGCCTTCCGTCTTTCTCTCCTTACCTTCGGATTGACCCTCCTTTTCTTTCCTGACTGTGGGTTCGACAGCAGCTTTGGTTTTTTCTGTTCTCTTTTCCACTCTTTTCAGTTCCTCCACTTTCTTCTCCGGCTTTTTCTCCTTTTGTGGTTTCTCAGGTGCTGCTGTCAGTGGAAATGGGCTTTCATTGAGAACACAAGCTGTGTGTCTTTGATAAGGTTCAATTAGGCTTTACATCTTATTTCTTATTGTCCTGTTATTCCTAATTAGTGTGTCCTGCTAATTGGCCGTGTCGTTTTTACCTTTGCTTTCAGTCTTCCTTGGTTTCTCGACTTTGGCTTTTCCCACAGTTATCTCCACTTTTTGTGGAATCTCTGCTTTCTTCTTCACAGGACCTTCCATTTGTTGTTTTTTTTTGTCTTTTTCCTCTTTTTCTTTTGGTTTTTCTGTTACTTTGTCAGGCTTAGTAGCTATAAGGGAATTAAGAAAAATCACAAGCCATTGCTGAGCATAATTCAGCAGTATATGCAGTAAGTAATTCAGCTGTTGACATTTTTTGAATGAAGTTTTTACCTTTGACGTCAACCTCTTTTGGCTTCTCCACTTCAGGAGAGGGTTTGATATCTCTCATCTTTGATATCTCTACTTTCTTCTCGGGTTTTAACTGTATTTTTTCTCTTTTTGTCTCTGCTACTGTGACAAGCTTTTCTAAAGAATCAAACAGTTGATAAACACAGAGTGAGAACTTTCAGAACGTTTGCAATGGTTTCTTTGCAACAAGTGTGTTTTTTCAGACACAAACTTCACGCAAACTTGCAAAATTTTATAACTTTCCAAAAAAGTGAAACGTATTTAGCAAAATGCTAAAGGGTTCACAAATGTCCACTAGTGTTTTCTAAGATTCAAAGCATCATTACTCATAAAGTATGCTTCTGCCTCTCAAAATTCTGTTATTTACCAGAAATATTGATGTATTAGGACTGCATACATAGGGACGAAAAATGCAAGCAATAGAACAGAATAAGAAGTAATACAGTCAGTTTAATGGAATGCTTGGTTGGAAAGTCATTTGACTAAGCAAATTAACTCACATTTACTCAGTATATTAACTCACACTCCAATTCAAAAATAAATGCAGATCTGTATGATTTTCAAGTAATGGAACAGAATGAAAGTTGTGCTTTTTGTGAAAGATACATTATATTGCCAGAAGTATTGGGACACCCCTCCAAATGATTCAATTCAGGTGTTCCAATGCAATAGCTACAGACCCCCCCAAGCTTCATGTGGCCTTCAGATTAGCTCAAGAACAGCATGCAGAGAACATCATGGAATGGATTTCTATGGCCAAGCAGCTGCATCCGAGACTTACATCACCAAGTGTAATGCAAAGCGTCGGATGCAATGATGTAAAGCACAGCATCACTGGAGTCTATAGCAGTGGAGACATGTTCTTTGGAGTGATGAATCGCGCTTCTCTGTCTGGCAATCTGATGGATGAGTCTGGGTTTGGCGGTTACCAGGAGAACAGTACTTGCCTGACTACATTGTACAAGTGTAAGGTTTGGTGGAGGGGGGATTATGGTGTGGGGTTGTTTTTCAGGGGTTGGGCTTGGCCCCTTAGTTCCAGTGAAAGAGACTCTTAATGCTTCAGCATTAGAAGCTATTTTGGACAATTTCATGCTCCCAACCTGTTCCAACATGACCGTGCACCAATGCACAAAGCAAGGTCCATAAGGACATGGATGAGCGAGTCTGGTGTGGAGGAACTTGACTGGCCTATACAGAACCCTGACCTCAACCCAATAGAACACCTTTGGGATGAATTAGAGTGGAGACTGCAAGCCAGACCTTCTCATCCAACATCAATGCCTGACCTCAAAAATGCTGTCCTGGACGAATGATCAAAAATTCCCATAAATACACTCCTAAACCCTGTGGACAGCCTTCCCAGGAGAGTTGAAGCTGTTATAGCTGCAAAGGGTGGGCCAACTCCATATTAAAGTGTATGTATTAAGAATGGGATGTCATTAAAGTTCATGTGTATGTAAAAGCAGGTGTCCCAATACTTTTGGCAATATAGTGTAGATGGATAGAATTAAACAGTTTTACTTATTCACTTTCTGGTTTCTGTAGTTGCTGTAGTGCTAGTTTTGCAGGTGAAGATAACCCCCTTTATTAACTGTTAACTTCATGTGTTTATGGTATTTTCTGCTGATCTCTTTACCCTCAGGTTTAGTTCTTCTTGGTTCTTCCAGTGTAGGTCGGTCTGCTTTTTTCTCGGCTATCTGCCTTCCTTGTTTTTTCCTGTCTTTCTCTTTTTCTTCCTTGGCCTGCAGCATCTCTGACACTTTAGCTTTAGTAAATCAGACAATACAGATTACAGGATGCATGCGGATACAGAAGTGTCATGTAATTGTAAGCATGAGGCATGGAAATAAGAAATTTCCACCACAGTGCCTGCTTACTGTTCGAAATACTTTAAAAGTGATTATAATTAATAATAGTTGGCAAAAACAACTGTGACTCAAACTGTTTAACTGGATAAATATGAGGTGTGACTGTAAGGTTCCTTTAATGATGGGAGGTGAAATTTGGGGGTGGGGGAGAGGATGCGGGAAGGGACAAACAACCTTGGGCCCCACACTCTAGGGGCCACCAATGATCTTGACTTTTTTTTTGAGCAGCAAAACACATTGAAAAAATATGCACTATAAACCATTTATATAACTAATTCTTTTAAAATATCTATAATAAAATGGACAGAGCAATACCTCCCTCCCCCCATCAGTGAATTTTTGCCAACAAAACTCCCACCCCCACCCTGATCGGTAAGTTTCACTGCTGGCATCCTGTGCTTTGATCAGCATATTACTGATGTTCCATCATTTTAACCTCCCTCTCTTTTCAATTTGGGCGCCAAAAATGACTTGAAATGGCCCCCTACCCATGTCAGCCTAGGCCTCCCAGAGAAGTTAGACCACCTCTGTTACTCATTTTATGTTAACTCCTGGTTTATAGTAGGTTTGGGTTATCATATTTCTACATATAACACGTTTAACTGGAAGTTCCCCTTATTTACTGTATGTCTCCGGCAGCATTAGCACCCCCCTGGATATTCTGCACTGCTGTTTACCGTCGTGCTCAGATGGCTTGTGTACTTTTTGTTCAGGGGTGGGCTTGGCTTTTTCTGTCACTGCCTCTTTTATTTCATCTCTCTGTATCCTAGCCTCTGGTTTTGCCAGATGTTCCTCTTCTGCTTGGAAAGATTTCCTGAGCCATATCTCTGGATAAACAAACATGTCCATGTTATGAACTGAACTGCCATGCAGATCACTACTGTCAGATTGACAGGTGTCAGCTTTAAACGAGACAGAATACTTTAAATGGCTAGTTCCATATAATAAGAATATAAGAATAAGTTATAAATAAGAATATAAGAAATTTACAAACGAGAGGAGGCCATTCAGCCCATCAAGCTCGTTTGGGGAGAACTTAACTTAACTTAACTCAGAGTTGTTAAATTCTTATCTAGCTCTGACTTAAAGGTACGCAGGATTTTAGCTTGCGCTACACTAACAGGATGGTATATGTTTACACTTACAGGAAAATGTTTGCAATGGAAATACTGACCCCAACAAATCAAATTAAAATTTCTTACCTATAGGTTCTGTGAAAGAAAACAGAGAAAAGCACAATAATTAAGCTCTAAATTACATGCAAAATACACAATAAGCAAAGCCCCAAACATCCCAGTATCGCTACCCAGTGACATTTCAATTGTCTTTGTAATTCTGTAAATAAAACATCCAATTAACACTTTGTTGTGTATATATGTCCCACTCCAAAAATATACATCAGGATGTAAACACTTGTGCTGTACTGATTAACAATCACAAAACATTTTCTATACAGTACATGGACGAAAGCATTGTGAGCAATATTAAGCTGTTAATGAACAACTTTTTACATATTGCTGAAATCATTATTATTAAGCATTTATAAGGCATACATAATGACTTCATTGGAAACATTTATATTTAGCAAAGTTTTCAAGTTAAATTGCATTGCTTTGTGCATAATGGCACATATATTGAAAATACCAGTAAAACAGGTAAGTACAAAAGAAATTAATTGGATTTAAAAATAATTATTAGTATCATTATATTACGCTTTACCAGAATTAAATGCAAAAATGACATATACTATTATTAATAATGCTTCATTCTAGCAGCGCTAACCATAGCAAAGCATATATCAGTTATATGTGATCATACTCAGCTGTGACAGTGTATAAATCCTCAATTCATTAGTTGTGTTTGTAGCACGGTATTATATGCATGTTTGTTCACGGAACACGATAACGTGACTGTTACATTAAACTAAAATAATCATGTTGTTCATTATGTTGTACAAGTTTATGGAAATTGGGCAGAACTTTCTTAAAGGGATACCTGAATACCTGTTTTTTGGTCTTCCTCATCATTTTTCTCAATGTTCTCTGCAACTTTTATTTCTTCAGACTGGTCTTCAGCAGTAGGCAGAACCTCAGTCTTGGTAATTTTATATTCCAAATTTTTCTCAGCTGTAATACTGTTATCATCTCTATCGGTTGCATCATGGCCGGTCACAGCACCCATCTCTGTTGCATCCTCTCTTTCTCCGTCTCTGTCCATACTTCCGGCGTCTACTGCCACCTTTTTCTTTTCATCGTCTGCATCTTTGATCTTGTGATCAGCATCTTGAAAGTCAACGTGAAGTTCACTGCCGCCTTCTTTGTGTTCATTGTCGTGGATATTATCACCATAATCAGGACTATCCCCATCTTCAGAACCATCCCCATGGGTCGCACCGTCATCTTCACATGTAGTGCCAGGGGCATCACCATCAGCATCACGGCTATCATCATCTGCACGATCAGAACCATGGTCATCTCGGCCTTGATTCATTTTACGAGCATCATCAAGGTGAGCAGCAGCACAGCCATCATCTTCAGGATCCATATTTTGAGTACCGATATTATCCGCACGACCATCATTTTCAATGTCACGCGCATCATCGCCATCAAAACGACCATCTTCTCGTTGCTCAGTTTCAAGATTTTCAGCGTCATGAAAAGCAAGGCCAATGCCGTGAGCCTCGCCATCATCTTGGTGACCAGCATCTTTATCTTGAATGTCACGGACATCATCTTTAATATAAAGATCCTCATCTTGACCAGTTTTATAGGCGTCATCGTTATTAATGTCGTCTTTAAGGCTAATATTGTGAGCTTCTGAATGATCATCTAGACCTACATCATTTTCATCATGGATGTCCTGGGCATGATCACCATTGATATGACTACCATCATCTTTATTTCCTATGTCATGACTTTGCTCATCATCATCAAAAACGGTCGATCTTATTTTAATATCGTCATCTTTCCCATCTTTAAAAAATTTAAACTTGTGAATTCTGTTGTCACTGTCCTCCACATTTTTCATTTTCTTTCGCATCTTCATTTGAAAAACGGTGTCTTTCCTTCCCAGTATTTCTGCAACTGCATCATTCAGCTGTTTCGTTAATTTACCAAAGACATGGACAACATTTGATACATTTGCCTCACAGATGACACTGATAAACTAATGTTCCAACAATAACTATGATGCAGCGGCAACGTAATTCAGCCCTATCCATCCTCTTACCAATTTCTGGATATATGCATGTAACTGGACTGAATCTGATTTTACGCTGCATGGTAGATATGGTGTGAACAGTATGATATGATGCAGGATGATTCAAGAACCACTGGGAACTGCATTTCACAGTCGCACAACCTCATACATCATGCTGACAATGGGCCGACGTTAGATCCTCGCAGTCCAAGAGCGACGAGAGTCAGTGACAGAGAGTAACCACACAGTAGGAGATACATGAAGACATTTATAAAGAGCTTCAGCTTCTCTTTGATTCTCTCTCTTGCCCTGCATACTTCACTTCAAACACGCGTCATACACGACATATCGTAGAGAAAAACAGTCTCCACGCTTCTCATAACAAATTTTATTTGTACTTCACATCACAATGTGCAGTCTCAATGTAAGAACAGAAAACACAAGGACGATGTAACATTTATAAACATAAGTCTAAGAGAAATGTAACAAAAATGAAGAAATGATAAATATTTGATCTCTCTTACTCTTCTATCACTCTTTCACTCACACTCATGCACTCACATCCTACCTACACAATGTGACTAACGATTGACATGGATTCCATTCCAGACTTTATAAATTGTTCTGCCATACATATCAAATGGATAAACATAACTGAAAATGCATAGATGAATGGAGGGATGAATTTCTACAGGCTTGCTTTCATGCCACATTTGGAAATTTTAGTACAGTAAGCATGCAAGATGCTTAGTATTGCATTGCAAAGCACTGTTATGTTTATAAACCTAAGGGACCAGCATTCAATCTCCCAGATCTTCAGTTTATTAAAATGTGCACTGCAACAAACATTATTTTGGTATTTCACATGGAGTAAACACTGAGAGCGACTTGTAAGTAAATATTATTTGCCAGTTGATATTATTTCACCTAAGAGAGAAGAATGAGTCTATCGATATACCAATACTGATACGTTTCACATGCTAATGAAGGTAACACATCTGTTAGTTTTCACAGAAAAAAATGTAAATAATCTGAGAGAGTGTGTGCTGGCACCTTTTTCTGTTATTTTAATGCTAATTATTAGTCTTGCTTGCAACACCTGACTGTATGTAAGAACTATTGAACTTTCTGTTCAAAATTTAATCCAACAAATGTGTAAAGTATAACTAACAATGCAAAAGAATTCAGAAGAAAAACAAATATCAAATCACATTTGCATATACAGTATACTCTGAGCATCAAAATAAACACTGCATATTTAAATTAAATTTACACTGCATATATACATTTAATTTATACAGTATAAAACTATGGAATGGTGGATGTAAAAAATCCCTAAGAAATCTAAGTATGCGAAAAAGCTTTATGATCAGCCACTTGTTCATAAGTATTAATATTAATAAGCACTTAATAAATTCCCTTGTATAGTTCAGTTCATCAGTGCGTGAAAGATAAGTTCAGTACATTCTAAGGGTGGGAATAACCAACCTTTCTCTTTTGGTGGCAGAAATTCTCCTAGTAAAGAAACAGAAATAAAAATACCATCACAGATCTAAAATCTACAACTAAGTGGCATTTTTGCTATTTTATCCTTTCAATCTTGTATAATGGAAATGATATATACAATCTTTTTTTAATCTTACAGATACAACTGAGGTCATTAAATAAATAAAAATCATTTGATTAAATGCAATAATAGTTTCAGAAAGACTAGAAAGTTAAAAAAGAATAGAAGTGAATGAGGAGGGACAAACCTTTCTTTCTTACTGAATGTCGTTTGGGGGCTAAATCTTAAACAAAAACACAAAAATACATAATCAGAAAATTTTCCAAAGATGGCATGACAATTAAAGAACTGAAGCACTTACAATATCACTGGAGGAAAATTAAGTTTTTTTTTAGATATGCTGACCTTTATCTGACAATCCAAATTTTAAAAACTGAATAAAATAATACAATATTTTAGAGCTTAAACTGACAAAGTGTTAGCTGTGTAGACTCAACAAAGCAGGGAGAAGAGAGATGCAGTCAGAAGTATGATATACTTATTGGCTGATCTGATTCTGCCCTACTTTAAGTACGGGAATGTAGGCGAGGAACCATAAATTTGTGTGTTAGTCGGGTATTGCCTACTCTACACTGGACATTTACACAGCCAGATGAGAAACATAAATTGAACTCTTTATTTCCATTGTGTCCTGATGACGCAGAAAAAGTGGACAGGATGTAACAAAGTGATTGGATGTGACAGTTCTATTAGCTTAATTAAGCACAAGAAAGAGTGAATCTCCTCATTTGACACATATGATGCAACAGTGTAACCTGTTTATTGGGTGTGTGGTGCTCTTGCATAGATGCCTTCTGATGTGTACCTGTTAAAAGAAGCTGCAGTTTCATGTTTTCAGCCTTGTCAGTAAATCTGTTACTGATGTTCTTTAATGTTGTGCAGGAACATTACTGTAGCTGGCAAGTCTAACACTTGCTTTTTAAATTAATTCTTCTGTGGTTACACTACATTGATACATACTGTAAATTTTGAGTGAGGATTATGTGAACAAAGGGTGCATTTTTTGTAAATAGTGTTTGTTTTTTTAATTGTTTTGTAAAAACACCTGGATTAGAGGTGGAGGAAACGTGATTTGCAGTGAGTTTCACATATGGTTGCTACTTCTTCTTCTTGCTCTTTATTCATATTTCTTTCCATTTGTGTGGTGATGTGCTGTGACTGAACTAAAGTAGTAAATTGAAATGCATCTATTTTTATTGTGTACCTGTGTGCTGTTTCCTTTATCTTCCTGTTTGCATGCTGTACGTTGCTCTCAATGTGCCAACCTCGAATTTAAGATTTTAGTCTAAAATTCAAATAAGAGGAACATGCACAGGATTTATTACTGAATGTGGTTTTTTGTTAATGTGCTCCATGTCAGTGAACTGAGAAGCATGATTTGTGCTTACAAATACCTTCTTCTAGGAGAATGCTGTATAAGGAGGTTAGTGACTGTTTCGTCAAGTTGGAAAATTCATCCACTGCCTCGCTGACCATTTCCATGGGATCAAAATACATGTCACACAATTCTCCTAAAAACAGAAACATTTGATCATCATTGCAAGAAGTTTAATATATAGTAATGTCATACACAAGAAGACAAAAATCAACGTGAAAGGCAGACAGATGGGTATTATTACGTACCTCCCTAAAGTCCATATAATGAGGTAAAATGGAAAAATTAGTGAGTAGAATGTTCTGGTTCATATTTATTTGAGATTATCCAAAGGCTCCCATTCTCCAAACAGCTTATTGTAGGGGTGCAGTTACCATCCCTATTTAATTTGGCTTCATTTGTGCCATGAAAAAAAACATACCTTTACACTTAAATCGTTAAATTGTAACCCACCCCCCCACTCCACCCCCAACCCCTAATATCAAACTCTCGATAATCGATAATCCTCTGCAGTCACCAGCGGGCCCTACCAGTCAGGCCTCTGTAGTTGATGAGGTCGAACGTGATGGCGACTGATGACCCGAGGAAGACGAGGGAGAGGAGCAGAAGCCATGGCCAGGGGGAGCTGAAGATGGAGAGCAGGCTCTTGTTTGCTGTTCGCTCAGGCTGTAACGTGGTTTCATTCTCATAGTCAATGACTGGTGCCGGCACGTTGAACAAATCTGCAATCAAATGAAAGCACAGATAGAAAACAATTCAAAATATGCCGAAATCCTGCAATCTCACTATCATCGAACTTTATGTTAATATATATCAACTGAATTACATTCTCCCATACAACATACAGCCATGGAAAAAAATATGAGACCACAGCACAATTTTTTGTTTTATTCATCTCTCAATGTATGGGTGTGCATCTGAATTTTATATATATATATATATATATATATAAAAGCAGCCTGCCTTGCAGTGCAGCCTTCTGCCAGCAGAACCAGGATTAAAGTAGGATTTAAAAAGTCAGATTTGTTTAAAAATATAGAGTGGTCTCTTAATTTATTCCACGGCTGTATATAAATATATATATATACACACATATGTACTTATATAGACATAATATACATGATATGGATTTATTTGACACTAGAGAGCAAGAGGAAGACTATCAAGATTCAAACAATTTTGTCATATGTACAGCCAACCAAAAAATTTAAATTTTGTTCACACTAGATGCTGCAGAAAACAAAAACTGCTAGCACAGTAAATAGCATGTAAAACACAGTACATATCGACCAGAGAAATAAATAACAGCAAAGGAAAAAATATTCATTAATGTGAAATATACACATACTTAAATATATACCTTAAAACAGTAAATAAATATACATACAGTTCTTAGACCAGAATGTGTAGTGTTGGCTGGTCCAACAAACATAAGGTAACGCTTTACACTAAGTGCACCTTCATAATGCATTCATTGTGCATTCATAGAACATTCAGTGCACCTTCAAAATGCATTCATAGAACATTCATAAGCAGCATGTAAGTATACCTTAACATCCTAACATCCCTTAACAGCTGTAATATACATTAATTAATATAATGTAATATAATTAATGTATAATATGATTATACAATTATAATGTTTATTATTATATGACGTTTCTTATTAATATATATTACAGCTGTTAAGGGATGTTCGGATGATGTTTATGAATGTTTATGAACACTTAATGAATACATTATGAAGGTGTACTGAACATTTTATGAATGCAATATAAAAGCATTATGAAGGTGCAGTTAATGTAACATGTTACCGGATATAAACTATACATGTAAAAGAAATGTGCAGCATTAAGTTGCTGGTGTGTATCAGTCCAGCATTATAATTTTGTAGTATTATTATTTTTTTAATGTAATGATTATTTATCAGATTGCGACAGTGTGAAACCTGCTGATACCAAATGCTCTGATTCAGCGATGATGTGACTTGTTGAGGAGGGAGGGGGTATGCAGTGGAAACTTCCCAGTGGGACCACCTGTTGGTGTACATTACACAGTGCCCTCGTGCCTGCCCCGGGATTACAGGGCCCCTGCATCTGCTTATTCAGAGCATGATCTACAACTGCCGCACGCTTCATTCCCTCTCATGTTAAACGAATCGGCCATTGTGGACCTCAAAACAAACACAGCAAACAAACACTGAGCCGGTTTGCATCTCTTGTATTACAGTCAAGAAATTTCTTTGAAGATTTACCACCAAATTACTATGGGTGTTTGACAGCTACAGTTATCTTAATGCAGAGGATGGTAAACGTAACATCTAGTGCACATGTGATAATCTAGATAGTCGTCTGACCCTTCCTCAGTTAATTAACTGCTAGAGTTCTAAATATTGATTCTTGCTTAAGAACAACAATAAGTATTAAGCGTAAGTAACGGATGTAATTTCAAATAAAAGTACTTTGCTCAATGATACAACAGGGGTCCTTTCCAGACATTTGGCTTTTTTATATATTTGTGTGAAATCCAGATATTTAAACATGACATGTCCTGCTGTAACAGGTTATTATATCAATATTACAATACATTCCATAAACAGGAGCTCCTATGGGACAACACAAGTATGCCACATGGATAGAAAGCATCCAGTCCTGTCCATCATGTATGTTGCATTATTGCAAATGTCTCTATTCTTTAAATTCATTTACAATAGCAAATCACAAATTGATTTACACCACAACTCAGTGCATTCATGCTACTGTGAAACTTGCTCTGAAAACATACACACACACTAATAGAGCTTTTATAAAAATTTGGTACCTTCTGCTGCAGCCTCAGTCATGGTACAGAGCTTGATTTAAGAGAGTTTTCTTCTTGAAAATGTTGCGACCCTCAATGACGAACTCTTCAGGGCTGTTCCAGAAGGTGTGGTTTTATCCAAACAGATTCAATCATTCTATTCAAGGTATGCTGGGTTTTTTGTAGTTTTTGAATGTTTCTGTTATTCAAGTCCACAGTGTTAATCAATTTATGGATCCACTGTTATTCCAACCGAGCAAACAATACCAGGAGAGGAATGTAAAAATGGCCAGGCTTTGGTAGGTGGCTGATGTTGGCTGGTTTTCCTCTCCTGAATAATAGCTGGATCTTACTGGTATAGGAAGGAAAACGTTGCTACACCACTGGGACTTTAAGGTAATCTAATCCATTTCTGTCACGGTTTATTATTAGTGCTGGCTGTGCCAATCGCAGTCTGCATTGCCATTTAAAGATAACAGAACAGCTTCTGTCGTCAACAGCCCATGAGATGAGTCTTCCAGAAGATCAGTCCTCTGTCGCAATTAATCCACTTCAGCTGGAATATCGATGGGTTATTTGTAGAGGAAAACACCAAGACGGCACTATTCAGCAAAATTCCTTTTTCTCTCAGCATACTATTTATTTACTATTTATTTAACATTTATTTACAATTTATTTACTATTTATTTAACATTTAGCACATAATAGGATAATGAAGGTACGATCAGCTTATTTTTACTATAAGCTTCAACTTTTAATTAATAATTCAGTTGATTTTACTGATCACATAAATTAAGGAAATCTTACATTGATCCTTCAGAGATTTATAGCATATATTTAATTAAATTTAATTTTAGAAGTTCATGCAGCTTCTCAACGCACATCTAAGACACGATCACTAACTATTTTTTTTAAAGTTCTGTTTATATTTGATTTCACATACCACACATTGATTATTCACAATGACTGAAAAGATTATAAAATAAAACTGAGGATATAAGTCCATTTCGGGGATGCAAATAAAATCCCTTTCAATTAACTTGTAATTCGGTTCTGCGGAAATTCAACAGCGAATTCTAGCATCAAGGAAGAGCATTTTTAGCCGTGGAGGTTTTCCTTACTGGAAGTTTCGGCTAGGAGTCAGTGGACAAGGGAAAGGGCAACTTTACTTGAGGGGGGCAAATAACTTTTAGTAACTCGATTACTAATCGAGTACAAATCATGAACAAATATGGCAACTGCATGAAATTCAGTTACTATATTTGTTCATGATTTGTACTCGATTACCAACTGTTAAATTGATTAATGATGAATGAATATGAGATCAGTACTTAAAGAACACTTAGTTTCTGTTTAATTAATTCATTAAATAATAGTGTAGTACTACATTTGTGTCCCCTCTAGTAAAGTGTTGCCAAGGAAAGAAATAACTAGTGAATAATATTTTGGATTATTTAGTAATCTATTCAATTTAGTGTTTTAGCAACATCCGTGCACGTGAAGTTCAATTTATCTAATCAAGCATATGGAAATAAAGCTTTATAATGTGACCTGATCTGCATAATAACGAGGGATGATATTGTTTATATATAAAAGATTAAACAAGACATGGATTACATAAATTACATTTCAAGAAGAATATACTGCGTAATGGCGCCCTCTTGCGACGTGTTAAACCGAAGTGTTTTGAAACTTTGGTGTCACTTTGCATTTTCACAATTCATCTACCCGATCTGTATGTTACTGTAAGCTCTTAATTAAGATCAACTGTCTTCAATGAAGGGGCGGCATGGTGCTGCAGTGGTTAGCACTGTTGCCTCACACCTCTGAGACCCGGGTTCGAGTCTCTGCCTGGGTCACGTGTGTGTGGAGTTTGCATGTTCTCCCCATGTTGTCGTTCATACATAGGGGTAAATTTTGAAAAGGCCACATATGTTGCTTTTCTTCTCATATGTGTATATCTTATCTATGCCAGTATTCCAGTGAGTGATTGATAAGACAATAGTGCCCTCTGCTGTATCTGTCCCACGTAATACAATTACAAAAAATTGCAACTAACAACTCAGACCCCTAATTACTGTATGGCACTTGCTATATAAACAATTGAAATTCAGTCATACATATATTTCATTTTTGTCATGTATATATCAATAAAGTTCTTTATTTTTCAAAGTGGGGCGGCATGGTGGTGCAGTGGTTAGCACTGTTGCCTCACACCTCTGGGACCCGGGTTCGAGTCTCCGC
>JAODJX010000027.1:18024720-18037328 GCA_026776945.1 Isichthys henryi
TTGGACTTCTGTGCTCGTCACGGATTATCCATAATGAACACCATGTTCAAGCATAAGGGTGTCCATATGTGCACTTGAGGCTGCAGTTCAATGATCAACTTTGTGGTCGTGTCATCGGACCTGCAGCCATATGTATTGGACACTCGAGTGAAGAGAGGGCCGGAGATGTCAACCGATCACCACCTGGTGCTGGGTTGGCTCGGCTGGTGGGTGAGGAAACTGGTCAGACCTGGCAGACCCAAGCGTATAGTACAGGTCTGCTGGAAACATCTGGTGGAATCCCCTGTCAGAAGGAGCTTCAACTCTTACCTCCGGCAGAACTTCACCTATGTCCTGGGGGAGGCGGGGGACATTAAGTCCATTCGACCGCATCCCTCGGGGAGTCCTGTGGGGAGTACTCTGGGAGTATGGAGTGCTGGGCTACCTTATAAGGGCTGTTCCGTCCCTGTACATCCGGTGTCAGAGCTTGTTCCACATTGTAGGCAGTAAGTCGGACTCGTTTCCGGTGAAAGTTGGACTCGGCCAGGGCTGCCCTTTGTCACCGATTCTGTTCATAACTTCATAACAGAATTTCTAGGTGCTGCCAGAGCGTTAAGGATGTCCGGTTTGGTGGCCTCAGGATTAGGTCTCTACTTTTTGCAGACGATGTGGTTCTGTCGGCCTCATCAGACCGTGACCTTCGGCTCTCACTGGAGCAGTTCGCAGCCGAGTGTGAAGCGGCTGGGATGAAAATCAGCACCTCCAAGTTCATGAGACAGGGAAGGACGGAGCAGGAGATCGGTGTGGCGTCAGCAGTGATGCGGCCACATCGGTCTGTCATGGTGAAGAAGGAGCCAAGCCAAAAGGCAAATCTCTCAATTTATCAGTCGATCTATGTTCCTACCCTCACCTATGGTCAAGAGCTGCGGGTAGTTACTGAAATGAATACAAGCGGCCGAAATGAGTTTCCTCCACAGGGTGGCTGGGCTCTTCCTTAGAGATAGGGTGAGGAGCTTGATCATTCGGGAGGGACTCAGAGTAGAGCCACAGCTCCTCCGCATTGAGAGGAGCCAGATGAGGTGGCTCGGGCATCTGATTAGGAAGCTTCCAGGACGCCTCCCTGGTGAGGTGTTCCGGGCATGTCCCACTGGGAGGAGGCCCCGGGGAAGACCCAGGACACGCTGGAGGGACTATGTCTCTCGGCTGGCCTGGGAATGCCTCGGAATTCCCCCAGAGGAGCTGACCGAAGTGGCCGGGGAGATGGAAGTCTGGGTTTCCCTGCTTAGACTACTGCCCCTGCAACCCAACCTGGAAAAGCGATAGATGATGGCTATATATATATAGCTTTTAATACAAAGTAAAGTATTTCTTATTTACCCATTAATCAATAACTAAACTTACAGCTTACATGAAATGAACAACAGCTGGTAGTCTTAGTTTTGAAAGGGTCGGCATCTTGGTGATTACACACATTTACTGTACATGTCGTATCCATTTATCTATCTCTATTTTTACTGGACCTCAGAGTGGGCCGTTACATAGATTTGGATCACTGAACTCTTGGTTGCCTTTTCAGTTGCTCAGCAGCAGCGGTACAATGTAGACTTTTATTTCCAAAGACTCACCTGCACCATCTTGTAAATAAGGAGAGATATTATTATACAAGACCACGACCGCAGCAGTGGCACGTGTCTTTACCACAAAAAGCAAAACTGTTATCCTCTGTACTCTCTTTAGCATAAAATATACTTAAAATAACATTTTTTAAAGCAGGATATTGCAAAAATATCACTGGTATCCCAGACACCTGTCTGGGTACATATTGACTACAAGACCACAAAAAATAACCAAACCTATTAAAACAAATTAAAAAAATAAACTGCATTCTCCTGCCATTTGATGTATGACAGTAGTCATGCTGTAAACAGGGTAAATTTTGCAAATGTCTGATCTACACGCAAGAAATATGTCTATACAAAATAGAGTTAGCTTTAAAATGTGAAGAATATGAGTAAATCTGAGCATGACTATGTATAAAGGTTTTCAACGTTTATCTATCGGCTCACACACTAAAGAAATGCACAAGTGCTATGAATCGATACTGCAGTTTGCATTTGTAATTCAAGAACTTTTAAGAATTTTGTGAGCACAGTAAAAGCTTTGAAAGTTTGAGGTTTCGATGGGAAACCCTATTTATTTATTTGCAAATGAACGACCGATGCAGATTTTGTTAGTAGTACAATGCAATTGTAATTCAGTTAAAAAAAATATTTGTATGACTTTAAAGGGTTTTAATTACAGTAATCCTTTCATGGGTGGGGACCAGTCATTCAGATAACAACTGTATATTACAGAAACTTTCGATTATTTTTCTCTAAGGACCACACATGCAGCGATAAATAAATGAAAGATGATGAATGTGAAATGTTCGTTTGGTGTGCCAGTTCTTAGATCTCATGGCGTGACCATGTACATGGCGTTTGTGTGCAGTTAAGAGAGTTCCCACATCGCTTATCTGCATCTCATTCCTGTGTCTTCTCGCCCTGATTCAGCTTACCGCCGTATTCCATGCACTGATGCATTTTCAGAGTTCAGTATAACCAGCCCAGCTGCGATTTTGCATTCAGATGCCCCAGGAAAGGAGACATGCCGGATGATCTGACTTATCTACGTTTCACCATGTTTAACCACGTTTAACCATGCTTCGAGTTCTTTGAGCCATGGACCAACAAAGGGTCTGGCTTTGCACTGGAGTCAATACTGTTTTACGTTTACATATTTTGCAGAAAGTTTCGTTCAAAGCGACGTACAAATGAGGCAAACAGCACATTACAAACATGCACTACTGTATACGGACAAAAGTAATGGGACACACCTCTTAATCACGGATTAAGGTATATGAAATCAAGTACCTAGCCATGCAGTAAGGTTTACAAACATTTGTGGAAGAATGGGTCATTCTGAAGAGCACAGTGAATTCAAGCATGGTACTGTCATTGGATGCCACTTTTGCAATAAGTCAGTTCATGAAATTTCTTCCCTGCTAGATATTCTATGATCAGTTGTAAGTGGTATTATTGCAGAGTGGAAGTGTTTAGGAACAACAGAAATTCGGCCACAAAGTGGCAGACCACGTAAAGTAACAGAGCAGGGTTGCCAAGTTCTGAGGCACATAGTACAAGTTGCCAATGCTCCGTTGACTCAATAACTGCAGAGTTCCAAACTTCTCCTGGCATTAACCCCAGCACAAAATCTGTGCACTGGGAGCTTCATGGAATGGGCTTCCATGGCCGAGCAGCTGCATGCAAGCCTCACATCACCAAGCGCAATACCAAACACTGGATGGAGTAAAGAAATGAAAACATGCCCTATGGAGTGATTAATCATACTTCTCTGTCTGCCAGTTTGATGGATGAGTCTGCAGATGCCAGGAGAACGTTACCTGTCTCACTGCATTGTGGCAACTGTATAGATTGGTGGAGGAGGGATAATGGTATGGGGTTGTTTCTTACCAGTTGTGTTATCCCCCTGAGTTCCAGTGAAGGGACCTCTTAATGTTTTGGCACACCAAGACATTTTGGACAATTCTATGCTTCCAACCTCATAGGAACAGTTTGAGGAAGACGTTTTAATGTTCCATCATGACTTTGCCCTAGTGCACAAGACAAGGTCCATAAAGACATGTTTGAATGAGTTTGGGGTGAAAGAACCTGACTGTCCCACATAGAGCCTTGACCTCAATTCCACTGAACACCATTGGGATGAACTAGAATGGAGAGCCAGGCCTTCACATCCAACGTCAATGCTTGATCTCACAAATGCTCTTCTAACAGACACACTCCAAAATTTTGTGGAAAGCCTTCCCAGGTGAGTGGCAGCTCTTATAGCTGCAAAGGGGGAACCAACTCCAGATTGACGCCCATGGATTTAGAATGGAATGTCAGAACAGTTCATATAGGTGTAAGAACCTGGTGTCCCAATACTTGTCCATGTACTGTACTTACATGAACTAGGCATACATGCAGCTAGGCTGAGCTTTGAGTTAATGCCCAGGTACAAGTGCAAGCAGTATAGGAGCTACACAACAACTTCTAACAAAGAAAGAATCCAATAAAACTATGAAACAGCCAGAAGGGCAACAAAAGAATATTCATGGAAGCTAAAAAGCCATCAGGCTAGTAGAGGAGTTCCTGGAACAGATGGGTCTTGAAGCATTTCATGAAGGTGGGGAGGGAGCCGGATGACTGGATGTGTTTTCCAGGAGAAGATGGAGTGTTTGCCCAAAACAAGCAGAAACCTGTGTTCATTCTTCAGAAATAAATCAGAGTACATATAAATACAAGTGGTCAATTGAATAGTCACACCTGCCCGCTATTGCAAACAGCCTGCTCCACCAAAGGGTGAATCAAGTGACTGCTAAGGAATACAGACAGCAAACAGACAGTGTCAAGAAGTTAAGTTACTGTTTGGCTAAGCATTAGAATGGCTGATCGAAATGATTTTGAATGCAGCGTGCTTGATTGGGCCGGGCATGGTTGTTCCAGGATCTCACAAACAGCCACCTATCTGGGATTTTCACACATTACAGCATCTAGAATTTCCAGGGGATAAACAAAAATCCTACAGTCAGCGGCAGTTAGGTCTCCGAAAACATCACGTTAATGACGGAGGTCAGGAGAGAGCAGCCAGACTTACTAAAGCCACCGGAAAGGCCACAAGTGCAAAAATAACAGCTCAGTACGACAGTGGTGTACAGACAGGCTCCGTGGAATGTGCATCTCGTCTAAACTTGAAGTGGTTCTGAAGGCAAATGTACCTGTTTAAATGAAAGTACAGGCAGTCCTCGGGTTAAGAACATCCGAGTTACAGACAACTCATTCTTACGAACGGGCTGCCATAAAGCCTGTTATATTAAAAATTAGGGCTAAATGCAATGGTTAGTAATAACAAACGCTTGCACTACTTTGTAACACTCCTGAAAACATAGCACAGCTTCAGCAGTTCGTCGGCCTGAGGCACAGATACAGATCGTATGTAGATATGGTACCTTTATTATTACTGTATAATAATTACTGTCATTATCTACTGTATTATTTTTCTGACATACCTACAAATTCCACTTAAAGACAGACTTAGGGAACGTTCGTTATCTGGGGAACGCCTCTGTATTCTACACTGATAAACAATGTGAGTTAGTGAACCTATGTCTGATTTTTTTTTTACGTTACCTAAAATGTACAAAGAAATTTTATTTACTGCAGAATCCATACATTTACAATGAAATCACCCATCTGGGCATATTCCCATAATGCAGTTCATTCTGTCACATGCCACAGTGTTTGTGAATGAGTTCCCCTTTCAGAGAACGCAGGAAGATGGGCTCCATGAGGTACCGTCCACATCGCTGGCACAGCTGAACCTTCTCCACTTTTATCATTCCTCTAGTGTCTATGATCTGTCAGGAAGACAATGATGTGATGTCACAATGGGATTACTTGATCATGTGATGAATGTTGTAACCAAAAACAAAAACGTTTTTGTCACAGAAGTCATATTGTCCTATAAAGGGGAACTGAATATGTGTCAGTACGAAACAAATACACATTCTCCTGTATTTTCAGTACATTTATTCTTTTTATGTGACTGCTCCTCCTTTTACTCTTCTGTACTCACCCAGGCTATCTTGTGTCTGTGATATTCCACTTGGGCCAGGTTCTTCTCAATCCACCTCATTCGTCTGCTGTGGAAGTTCCACCTGAGAGATTCGATCAGGAACCTGTCCACCAGCTGCAAGGACCAGGAATCAGGCAGCACTTGGAGCACATCGACTAAACTGAAGGCAGAGCTGTTGCCATTGAGCAGGTCGACTGCAGCGCTCAATAAATCGGGCGACTGCAGGTAGATTCCCAGTAGGGTGAGGTAGAGCTGGTTAATGAATTCCGTGCTCTGGCCCTTCGAAGTTCTCCTGCAGTAATCCTCTGCAGCCTGCTGGTCCTTTGCCTTGTGGACCAAGACCTCCAAAGCCTTCAAAGGTTCGCCAGCTCTTCCATGCAAGATGGCCTTCTCCACATAAAGAGGAGTGCATTTGATTGCTTCTACAGTCATGGCAAACATCAAAATGAGAAAATGAAATGTGTTCCTTGTGAAGTTGGTTCATCATAATGTTGTTACTAAAATGTACCAGGATCTCTGAATCCAGGAACTTCTTACTCAAAATGAAGATGTTAAAGATTTAAACAGGCATGTACCTTTTCAAGAAAATAACTAATGAAATGTGATTTTTGTCCTATTACTGACCTTGAACGTCCTGTGCATTGTAGAAAGCGGAATCTTGTAGGAATTGTTGGAGTTTATGTCTGGTTGTAGTGTCCATGGGTTGTACATGTTCCAAATCCCGCAGTACATGGTCAACATACATTGTGGCAAGAAGGGTGTGATATTTCTCCTCCTAAAAAAATGGAATTACAACCCTGAAAAATCATGGTGTCGTAATGGGGATGAAAAGTTAAGATCATTGTACTCAAGGGCCCTAAAAACATTTGGAACATAATGGGTTAGGTTGAGGGCCCAGTCTGATACGCTTTGATAGGGCCCAAAATCTCTGTCAGCACCCCTCTGAAGAATTAAAACACTAAATAATAATTTAAACAATTATTTTATCCAGAAGTTTCAACATATTACATAAACACGAGATTCTAAAGCACCGACCTTACTTTTGAAGTCCTTAACTAAATGTTCCAGATACAGCTCCAAAGCTTTTGGGTATTTAGTTAAAAATTCAAGATCTTCCCCTGAGAGTGATTCTTGGTGGTCTCCTCTGTTAGTGAATATCTGGACTCCAACCTAAAGGATTACAGGCAAACAATGGTTTACATTTTCCTATTAAATATAGTACCTTAGTATCAGTGATTATTTATGTGTACAGTATGCTGATTTAACCACTCTAATGCTTAGCCAGTCAGTAAGAGAACCACTTAACGCTATGATTTGCTGTTTGGAGCCAGGCTATTTGTTTATATATAATTCTGCTAATTTTTGTCGTTTACTCTAAAGTAAAGTTTGTAAAATTGTCTTTGCATGTTTCTGACTGAGCTGTGCATTTTAAAATCCCTGCTGCCCTCTACAGCCAGTTTAAAGGTACTGCCTACATCCTTGCCCCAAAATATCACACATTCTGTCAGTTACTGTATATCGACGGAAATCTATCTGCAGTATGTAATAGGATTTGGAAGAATTTCAGCAATTTGGATTTTCATCAGTCTGTTCTATATACAGTTATAAAATGTGAATACAAATATAAAAGTTGGATGGGCACATATATGTTTAAAAGTATACAAAGTCTCCTGTCAAAATATTGTAAATATACCGTTACTAAGGCACTGTATCTTGCCAACATCTTTCTTGCCTTTGCATAAATTGAATAAATCCTTCGGTAAGTTATCATTCTGTGTGTGTTTGCATGCAGTTCTGTCTCATCCATAAGGTGTGGGAATGTTGAGACTATGTGCAGGGCAACCGCATAATAGTCGTCAATCTGCATTTTTTCACCAGATAAGGTACCTCTTGATCCCTCTGTAGAATCCAGTCTGCGTATTTCCAGAGCAGCTTCCTGCACTTTTGCTGGCTCAGGAATTTCACGATGTGCTCATAGATATCGGGGCACGAGCTGTCAGGCAGGAAGCCGTCCACAGCTTTCACCCAGGTCTGCAACAACATGCGGCATGTTAGCTAGTTAAAATGCTGCTGGTCAAAAGTGCTTCAACTAAGAAACAGAGAAATTATCACAAAAAACAAGTTACTATATCCATAAAGTGCTGCTTACTCTAATTCCAAATGCACTGACTGTGGGCAACTGTATAAACTAATAGCCCAACGCTATTGTCAAAATATCCTTAAAATATATTAAAACATCTCTAATTGTTTTTCTATTGCTATTCTGCACTCCTTATAAGCAGCACTTTATACTACACATTTTAACATTATAGGATACTGTATATTAATTATTGTGTGTGTGTGTGTGTGTATCACTTAGCATTGCCCATTTTCCATAACTTTATTATAATATGGCTGGTTATTAGTTTACTATTTCACTCAGTTCGGAGGTCATTACCTGAACCGCATCATCTGCCTGGCCATGACTCTGATACAGCAAACCGAGAGAGAAGAATCTTAAAAAAAATATTACCTTTATTAGAACTGCATGACATTCATCTTCACTAATCTCTTCAACGGGCTACACTCGCATTTAGGCTACAGGCTTCGTTTATTTGGTAGACACGTTTGTGCAAAGCGATATACAGCTGAGAAAGCAGGGTCAGCTGGTCCACGGAGTAACTGAGGAGTAACTGCTTTACTCAAGGGCCCTGTGGTGAAATCACTGCAGATCAGGATTTGAACCAGCATATATCCTAAAGCATACATTCCCCAAGCTATGTTTCTGTGTCACCTTTAATATTATTGAAAACTACAGCGGGTGGCTCAGTGGGCTAAGCCTCTGTGCCTGTGATCAGGAGGTTGCCGGTTCACGCCCAGCCTTGGCACATCTCTAGGCTCAAAGCCCTTAACCAACAGCAACCTGGGCGCCGCTATGGGTGGTTGCCCATTGTTGCCAAGCGTGATCTCACCTATGGACAGCAAAAGGGGTGAAGTGAACAGATAATATTCAATCAAATGGAAATGCGCTTTCCTACGTAATCATAAATTAGGATTCATTATTGAGGTTGTTTTCAGCCAGGTATTATAAAAGTGGTGGCAAAGAAAACCAGGAAAACTTTTAAAAGCCAACGGCAGGTAATTTTAATAACACACCTCCTACCTCTTATTTTTCTCCAGGAGTGGCACACACATGTCGAGAAGACAGTCATTCCCAGAAGACAGAAGCTGGTCCAAGTCCTTGTGGCATCCTCCCTCCGCATACAGCTTCAGGAGTGTACAGTCAACGTTCTGGCTGTGCCCGTGACTTTGGTCCGTCCCCCGGACGGCGCTTAGGAACCCGACCAGGAATTCCTGGTAGCGCTGAAAAGTGGCGTAGTCCTCTGTCCTCATTGCATGGAGATCCCTGGAGTTGAAGACGGCCGCTAGCTGTGACGTAAATCCGTCACCGAGAGACGGGAGGTCGGGATACAGGCTAATAATTTCTCTAGGGTCTATGTCACCTTTGCTGTGGAAGGAAACCACATTGGATGCGTAACCAAAAGATGGAATTGTCTTTCTCTGAAAAAGAGGCAAGGACAACTATATTTTTAAAGCATGCATTTGGGGAGCATGGTGGTTAAAAACTCGACTTCATAACCCAAAGTTTGCTGGCTCAAGTCTTAGGAGACTCAATCCCTGAAGTGCCTTTGAATGCGGTACTTGACCTGCATTATTAGGGGTGTTGTAGGAGCATGTATACCCTGGCAGATTCAGGGGGCCCACCACTTCACAGGGGCCCTACATAACAGTATACATAAAATTGGACGGGAGGGCAAGGTAACATCTTCTAAGGGCCCAGAATTTTTAGGTACTCCCCTGTGGGTTACTAAAGCTAATATAACATGGCCATAATCGTTGCTTTCGAGAACATTCTTAGCTATGTAAGTAACTTAGTTAGGGTGACTTAATTTACCAAATGTGTTTAATTTTTTTAAAAAAAGAATCATTCTCACATGAAAAGCTCCTTGGCTTCTTGGAAACATCCCTGATAAAACTTCACAAAGCCAGCCGTGCACGCTGTGTCCTTCTGAAGTGTCTGCAAACATAAGCATTGACGCATTCACTGCTGGAAATACGGCATATTATAACACAGGTAAGTGCTGTTAATGTTATACTATGAAAAGCGCAACACTGGGATGGACATTATGGTGAAAATGAAATCCCCCTGATTAAGACAGTTAATCTTTTACCTTGTACGTATCCTTTGATAACTGTCCTTTTGCACCCTGCAGAAGTTCCAAGGCCTGATCTACACTTTCGCTATTCACAAGGGCCATGATTTGCTCATCAAGGGGGACGGGCAGCAGGTTGTAGACCTCTCTTTCCGTGAAAACAAACACACTCTCTGAAGAGAAGAGAAGGAAAATAGTGATTTATTCTTAAAAACACTAAGATCAGTAACAGAGCAGAATGCAGTGCGAAACACAGAAGAAAAATACGTTTTGTGGGTCAGTATGCTTTGCATGTCACAGGTATATTAAGGGTAATATATATTAATAGTATTATAGCATACTATATTATGTACAAACTTACATACTACATTTCTTTTTATGTTACATAGTTAACTTTCTATACACAATACACAGTATGTAATCTTCTGCTGCTACATTCCTGCTTTTTTACAATCCACTTTCTATTCATGTATATACTGTGTATTTTAACACTGTAATTTTGTACATACAGTACAGCCCTCCCATGTGTTTTATGTTGCACCATGGTCCTGGGGGAACGACGTCCTGTACCACTGTATACTTATGTATGGGTGACACGACAGTGAAGTCCCACTTGACTTGACTTGACATTATTTGGAATGCACTCAAAAGCATATTTACTACTAATTACTGGTCTTTTTCTGTGATGCATTGGCATCCCATCCAGGGTTGCCACTGCCTCATAACCTTGCAGGTGTATTACAAGTCACATGACTCTTGGTAAAGATGGCTACAATATTAGCAAATAAATAGTGGATATTCACACAGAGGTAGGCGGAAGTTTTACCTGTTGTGGAGAGCAGACCTATGGCCTTGTGCAAAGGGACGGTCTGCTTGAGGTGCTGATCCAGCGTGCTGTAGATGAGGAGCCCTTCGCTTTGCAGGGTGAGCACATAGGGAGGGTACGCTACTGCAGCCAAGACCCCCTGTGACCACTGCAATGGTGGACGCTGGGAAATCCCATGGTTGTTCACAAATATGCCTGTTTGGAATTAACTTCATGAAATGCCCATCTTTTTATTTGAGAATGTATAATGTTTTGCGATTTTGTTTTTTCATACCATGTCTGCATTATGAAAGCATCTGATTAAAATAAAAATCAATCACATTGTTGAATCTCATAAACACGGCTGGCAGAGTAGATAAATGTAGATTTGATATATTTTCTTACCCAAGGATCCTGGCCCATTTAAAAGAAATTCGCCCTTCCCCACAGCTTGTACAATGACCCTTTGATTGGTGGAATCATGTGGGACAAGGTCAAGGGTCATGCCACTGTTGTGGTCATGGAGTATGTAGTTTTTATCTGTGCCTATGCAGAGACAGGGCCCATCCACAGCCAATGATATTGGGTCTTGGGATAGCGATACCTCTTTAACACATTCCCACTTATTCACTGACACCACGTGGATGCTCACAGCTCTTCTCCTGGAGGACAGCGTGAAAAGCTCAACGGCTAGGGGATGGGCAAAGCTGTAGGAGTCATTGCCAGTCATTAAGGAGACGTTGCGGATCTTTGACAGCGTGGGGATTGGCTCCAAGGAGAACATATTGAAAGCTGTGATGGAACAGTTGCAGAGCACCAGAAGGTGGTTCTGGACTGGAAGGATCTTCATTTGGGTTATCAGGTCTTTTGATCCCAGCTGTTTCCTCCTTGTCTCCCGAACTGTCTGCTGATTCCCTTCAGGTTCTAGCAGAGTGAAGTGCTGTATGGTACCATCTCTGCTCCCGACGTAAAGATTCCTGCCACAACCTTCCAGGACTTGGAAGCCAGATTTAAGCTTTTCTTTACCTGCAACTGGCTTCTCAAGGACTAACAAGGGCACGAAAGCTGTCAGGCTCATTGTCCTCTTTGGCAACGATAAAGTTTTTCTTCAAATGAGCCACTAAAGGAGACAATGTGAGGTACACAGTATTATAATGGAAGATTTATATATACCAGAAATAAACAAGTAACATAACTTAAATGCTTTATAAATTAGTCAGTCAGTGGGTTTATTATTCAAACCAGTCCAAAACATTTACAGCAGAGATCACAGCTGAAACAGAAAGTAGGTTCGCCTGCATAAACTTCCTCTGTGTTATGAAATGACATATGTCGTATATTACATGTAATGTAACACATGCCATGAAGGCAGCAACACACGGAGCTGTTAGCAGAAAACATGAACATACCTTGTGCAGCAGTCCTGTCTTATTGCCGTTAAAGTAGAAGCTCGTTTGCAGTGTATTTTGACCCTGACATGTGACTTGCATCCTGAGAGGAAGTTTCAGTCAGCGATTCCGGGCCGTATGTTCCTGACTAAGCAGGAAAAAAAACAGCCTTGACCCCATCAATGGCATTATTAAAGTGTAAGATCATAAGCAGCTGAAAATGACATGGAATATCAATGAATCCAACTTGGACCCTATCTCAGGAAGGATAGAGCACAGGGCTGGGAAGCATTAGGTCCAATGCAGGGAACACACTCCCAGAAACAAGCACGTAATGGGCAGAGCAGAGGAGCCAGAACTAAATGAGGAAAACTGCACAATGCCAGGGGTCTCTGTGCAAACTCCACACACACGGAGTGGGGAAAGGATTCAGAAGTCTAACACTTAGAAGTCTGCTACTTAACGAATAACCATACCACCTATATAGGTTTCAACCATCCATCCATCCATCCATCCATCCATCCATCCATCTATCTATCTATCTATCTATCTATCTATCTATCTATCTAT
>JAODJX010000027.1:18038231-18055335 GCA_026776945.1 Isichthys henryi
ACCCAGGCGGGGATTCGAACCCGGGTCCCAGAGGTGTGAGGCGACAGTGCTAACCACTGCACCACCATGCTGCCCCTCGTTATTTATATGTCTATGTTTATTTATTAATAGCAGATTTGTATTATCTTTATTTTTATCTCTATTATATTTATTATTTTGTGTGCATTTGGCTTGGTGGTGTGTTTAAATTGTAAATTCATACCACCAGCTGCACCAGAACAAATGCCTTGTACTTTTTGTGCATGGAAAATAAAAGTATTCTGCTTAAATTGTTTTTTATCAGCTTCACTTTCACGTGTTTCTAGACAAGCAGGCTCTGTGCTTTTGGGAGCAGGGGGAGGTTCTGAGCTCAATCTGACGGCTTTGGGAGCGCCCCCACTGGCGCCGTTTCATTTCTCCCTCCCGCAGTCGGTGCAGAGGACGTCATCGCGGTGGGTGAGGAAGCCGCGGCCGACCAGCGAGACGGCGCACTGCACACACGTGAAGCACTCGCTGTGCCACTGCCGCTCCTCGAAGGAGATGTACTTCGCTCCGGCCAGACCTGCCGCACAGGCGCCATGGTTACCGACCCCCACAAGGACCAAACAAGGACCAATCACCAATGGCTGCATCTACAGAATCACTCCGATCCTGCACCTCGCGGCTACATATCACACTATGTTTATAACCCACCACAAAAGTACTTGAAACTCTAGATATTTTATCTAGGTCTTAGTTTGGAATGTGTAAACTGGGTAGGAGGAATTTCAGCAATAAAACAAGACGGTTCTAGATTCATATTCAAGGAATACACACTATGGATTATAGAAGGTTTAGGTTATATATCATGTATTAGATTATGTATCAGACCCTCATCAAGCAGAGCATCCATTCAATGACGTCCATTTGGTTCCCGTTCAACCTCCCTTGAATACTATGTACCAGGAACACTCAACAACCTGGGTAGTTGGCATGATTTAAAACAGGGGCCTCCAACGTCACTCCTGGAGACCTATTGTCCAGTAGGTTTCCTATCCTACCTGGCTACTGATGAGCCGCACTTGTTCTCAGGTAAATACCAAGAGTTGGAGACCCCTGGTTTAAAACCACCAGGCTTCTCATTGCTGTATTCCGTGACTCACAATACGCTTCTAGATACTCACTGGTGATGGGCTTTGTGCAGCCCACACACTTCTTGGCGTAGAGGTTGCTGAAGCAGTCCAGGCAGTATGGGTAGTTGTCCCGGGAGGTGAAGCGCTGACCTGCTAGTTGCTTCTTACAACCGATGCACAGGAAACACTCTCGGTGCCAGGGTTTGTCATGGTACGTCACCCCCCCTGTCGTTATGGCCTTATAAAAACGAAAACAAGAACTTTATAGAAAGGGCACTTAACTGGCTTTACATCAATCACTGTGCTGTGAAAGACCCACCTTCTTGCAGGCGCAGCACTGGTAAGCGAACTGCTTCTCGTAGCAGGGCACGCAGTAGTAGCTATTTTCCTTTGGGATGAAGGACTTGGTTCCGATTGGCTGCTGGCAGCGGTGGCAGAGGAAGCAGGTCTCATGCCAGCTGTTGCCCTTGTACTCCATTTTGCGAGAACCTCAAGCATGGGAGAGCGCGCCATTATACAAAGACTGCCACTTTGTCTCTTACACGCTCCTACGATAATTATGTTACTATGTTAAGTCACCTGACATGTGCCTTTGGGGTCAATCTGACCCCAGGGTAGGCGTGAGAGCTACTGTCAAACTTCCAGGGATAACTCGTTTATCATATAAATAGGCACGCCTTGGTGGTAAAGTGTCTCACTGGGTAACACGGTGACCTCACAGCACCGGGATCACCGCTATCGGTCTATGTGTGGAGTTTGTAGGTTCCCCCTGTGGTTGGGTAGTTTTTCTCCAGGCACTCGAGTTTCCTCCCACAAAACATAGACATGTGGTTTAGAAGGTACAGAAATGGACTCTGAGGAACATTTTCACACCACTGGGGGTATGCTAATGTTGTTTGTACCTTGGGGAACAAAACTGTACCAGAGCGATTTCCTTTTTTCGGACAGTGTACATCTCAGCAGTGGCAGTCTCTCACCTGGCTGGATGGGCTTCTTGCAGGTATAGCACTTGGATGAGTACTCAGTAGAGTAACACTCTGTGCAGAGCAGGAGTTCATCCTTAACTGCAAAGGGCTTCTCCACCAATGAGCGGCCGCATTTGGCACACTTAAAGCACGGTTCGTGCCAGTGGCGGTCCTTGTACGACAGATCCTAACAAATAAATGAGGTCAACATTTTATTTAAGGAATCATCACAGCAACATAATTGTTTGCTGATTTCTAGGTTGGAGGTTCTTCCTTGTCCTAAAATCAAGGTGTTTTGGTAATAAAAAACAGACCTTCACAAGAGTAACAATGCTGACTAAACATACAAATATCATGGAAAAAATACTAATATACTGAGCAATAGTTTGAGTACTTTCAAAGGATGTTTTCACATTATTTACAATGTATCCAGGTTACTAGATTTTTCTTCCAAACACGTTGCAAAATTTGCTAACAGTAATATTATTGATGAAATCCATAAAAATATACAGGCTGACTTCACCAAAGCTCAGAATAAATGACTGTAGATCTGTCAGTTTATACTCACAATGGCAGTTTTACCTAAATTATATTCCTAAATCAAATGAAACACATTAAAATAATACCTTATAACTTTGGAGTTTACCAAAAGCATTAAATCCACGTTCAACAGGGTTGAAAATGCTGCAGTTACTAAAATAATGAATTAAATTAATCAAACGAAGATGTGGCCAAATATTGAATTAGGTCACTTAAAAGCTTACACCTTGCATTAGGGCTGGAGGAAGAGAACAAATCTGAAAGCCTGACGCATGTTAACATGGCAGCATTAGCTGTTACCTCACCAAATCTCACTTACTTTAGAGTCACACCCAATTGGCGCTGAACATTCCTCACAGCAGTTGGAGAACAAGTTCTCGTAGCATTTCATGCAGTATTGAATGTCGTCTTTCAACACGTACTTCTTCCCCAGCAAACAGTCCTTGCAGTAATGACAGTCGAAACGCTCACTGGACATATTAACTCTCCACCTGATTGGCCTAAATGGGAGATAGAACCCATCAGCGGTAGATTCTGAGAGAAAACAAATGGGTTGGCAGAAATTTGGCAGAAAACTAACAGCAGTTTTTACTCTACCTTCAAACTGACCTGAAAGGAATAATGAACACTGAGGTTTGAGATCAGGTTAATTAGAATGAAATTTGAAAGGTATCCCACAACTCCTCACTCTTACAGACTGGGCATGAGTGAAATAAAAACACCACAGTTTCAAATTAGGCAGAGCTAATTGAGACAATATCATCAGTAGTATATAATCACTGAAGCTAAAAATGCAACACAGAAGTCGTCTCCTCCCCAGATGTATGATATGAGAATAATAACTAGCCATTACTGTGCTCTTACCAAGCAAAATCTATTTTCATCTGTCTGGTTAACAAGGAGGGTGGTTTCAGCATATGTGCAAGTGAAGGTTGATCATTTCCAGACTGGTCACCCAACAACCTGGTCTAGTTAAAAAATTCTGGAACTCTCTAGAACACTACAGAATGAAGTTTTGAATGCAGTTTTCTTTTGCTCGTGGTTTAAAACTGATGGTTAGTTGCAAGCTTACCTTGTCTGTTGACCTGATGCTCACAGAGCTAGAGGGTGGGGGGATTTCAGCAGCGTCGGAAAGCAGCAGGGCAGAGATTAAGGAGGACACACATGGAAAAGTCCATCTATAAATACGATCCCTCCTATTAGCCGTAATCTCTGGGGGGCAGAGAGGCCACGGTGCCTGGAACATTTTGGGACCTTTTAAGGGAGAAGTTTATCTGCAGGGCCATCAAAAACCCATCGTAGTGATGGGACCGACAAGACTGAGAGACCCATAAGGAAGCGATTGCAGGCCCCTGTTTGCGTGTAAAGTATTATTAAATCATTATAGCAACTGCACCAAAGATTCAACATTTTCTCATTCTGGCTCAAGTACAGTTTAAGAATTTTTTATAGGCATTTGAGGGATTTAATTTGGTTATTTCTTTTGTTACCTTGTTAATGATATTTAACCCCCAAAATAATCACTAATCCTGTTTATATAATGGTATTGACACATAAAAAATGATAACAAAGAAACACTGATTACTAAATGATAACAAAGAATCCTTTTTCGATAACAAAGAAACACTGATTACTAAATGATAACAAAGAATCCTTTTTCGATAACAAAGAAACACTGATTACTAAATGATGCAATGTCCTTTTATGCTTGAAGTTCTCCCAGTTCATGTGTTCCAACTCTATGTCCACTTTTTATCTCCTTTTGTTTATTTTCTGTTATTTCTGTGTCATTGTTGCAATGTTTGGATTCTTACACATGGAATAATGTGCTGATATTTCTCTGTAAAGGACAGTAGGGATGTTGGAGGAAGGGATGTGTGCAGAGATTTTATTGTAAAAACTAACAAAAATGACCTTGAACATAATAGAAAATGAAAAGTGAACACAGAGAGCAGGCCGTGGTCATACCCATGTGGTGCAAACTAGAATCTTTTCATGGTAATCCCCTCTTCGACAGTAGCTGAGAGTCCTGCCTTGGCCTGGGATCACAGAGCCAGTGTTTTGTCCTTGGCAAGCACATCCTTTGAAAACTGAGAGCTGCTGCAATCTAAACCTAATGATCCTAAGTTAGCATTTTATACAAACCTTTCTTAATCACATGGTATTTGTAAGGCAACTCTAGAATGCTGCTTTTTCTATACAATGATCATGAAGAAATTCATAATATATTTAAGCAAATAGATGATATATATGTATTCACGTAGCATCGCAGTAATCCCAGTTGAATTATTGAAGTTTTCTGTAATGAAATGAATCTTTAACGTCATGCAATTCAGACAGCGATACAGAAGGAGAATGACATTAATCCTTCTGAAGGCCACAGATGAAAACATTTGCTTTATTTTTCAACAGACAAATGTTTAAATAAAAGTGTTAAGATGAACCATGCAGATCGATGACACGTTTCTAAAAAATTATTGATGATAGCCAAGGCCATCTGGTAGTATCATTTGTCAAGAGGATTATAGAGTGAATTTGCATTGCAAAAATAGCCCGGGAAATTCACCAGGCTACAGTTTTTGTCCTTTGTGCACAGATCCGGGAACGGCAGTGGCTCTAGAGGTCAAGAGCAGAGGAATGAAGCAGCAGTTACAATTTTAATGTGACCCTTTATAAGGCAAAAGGCATTTTTGAAACAATGTGTTTATTTAATCTATACAAGTTGTGTTTGATTGTTTGGAACAGTGATAATTTGGTCTGAAATTGTTTTGATGAAACCAGTTTGAGTACTGCCTTTGCAAGGAAGCTTTCAGAAACATAAATGAGCATTTCCTTAATTATGCTAATTAATTATAATTAGAAAAGTTGGACTGGCATGCTGTATTTTGTGGACTAGACAATCTGTTCAGGTGCAAGAGTAAGATAAGACCATATATGCACATGTTATAGCACTGAGAAAATACATCACACCCTGACAAATACATAGAGCCTTCAGCAGCCAAAATATGTCACAATTGTACCGTGTGGAATTTCTGTCACTTCATTTTAATGAAGTAGGCAGTTGCTGACAAGCCCACTATACGTAATACAAGCAACAAATAGCTGTAAAGACTCATTATGGTGAAGCTACGAGGCGTGAGGCTGATCTGACAGCCTTAGTCATCCTGCCGACCGTAAACAAACGTTACAAACAAAAGGGGTTGCTAAGCACGGTGGAGTTTGTTTCAGTCCCTCCGAATTGTAAAACAGAAATCGATACCTATGAGAACTTTCTTCCTATTTGTGTTCAAATAACTCTTTTGTGGAAGTATTTGCATTTACAGATTTTCTCACATCGTCGGTTTCCAAGCTCGGTCTGTGGCAGAGTGGCAACTCTAAAGTCCTTAAAACCCACTCAGGAAATTGTACCCGAAAAATAACTCATGTGTGATTTTCTGCCTCAGTTTGTCTCGGTTTGACGGGGACAATGGACATCAATTCAAAGCTCAGACCAGGAATATATAAATATACATATATAAATGAAATACCACAAAAAACTCCCATAAAATTGATTGAAGGAAAATCGCATCCAAACATGTCTCAGCAAATATATATTTTATCCCTCATCATATATTTTGCAATAAAACAGAAATTAAGGGCATTCTATTTGGGAACCACGCTTTTGCTTCATGTGACATTTCTTATTTAAATGTCTTTTTACCAATCAGCCAATCAGATCCATCGCATTTGTCTCCTTAGTTGTCTTCCATATCAATGTTTTCTTTCTTCTCATAAAAAAAAAACAATGACTCTTCCTGGTGGCACTACTAGAGCCCAACTTTGTATCCAGCAGTCAGATATGTTCCAGAATGACGGGATTGCAAGCCTCTTGAGGGAACGCGTGAGCACGACATAATTGCCTGCAAAGCACCCAACTGGACTGAGAAGGTTTTCCATGGACGAGGTGTGATGCCCTGCTCGTCCGATCCTCCCGTGTGCCACGCCCCCTAATTACCCATGTGCGATTCCCTGATTGTCTCCAGCTGTGTCTAGTTACTTTGATTAGTCCTGTGTACTTAAGTCCTGGTCTTACCTGTTCCCCTTGTCAGTCGTTGATGTCAGTTGCTGTCTGTTGGCGTACGATGTTTCCTGATCCCAGTCGTCTGAATAAACCCCAGTATTTCCCCGTTTCCTTGCCTGATTGCCTGATTCCTGCCCGCCTGCTCGACCCGCTCGGACGGCGAGCGTGACACGAGGCACCAGCAGGGAAAAAAAAAAGATCAGGTGGTACTATCTTGGAGAACTTTGCAACCTCTTTGGGATGAGCAAATGGTGTTTTATGTGATGCCTCCTGGGTCATTACTAAGCGGATGATCCACTGGGTTTGATGAGTCTGGCTCGTTAACTCGTGGAATGAAGAGCATTTAATTTGAGAAGGCATCAAAACAAAACAGCAGAACCGCAGCAGCAAAAAAATCTGTTTAACCTGCAATTCAGCCTGGAATTTTATGACCTTTCTTAATTTAGGATGATAAACATGTAAACATAAAACAATGCCTGCG
Organism: Isichthys henryi; assembly: GCA_026776945.1. Taxonomy (NCBI): domain Eukaryota; kingdom Metazoa; phylum Chordata; class Actinopteri; order Osteoglossiformes; family Mormyridae; genus Isichthys; species Isichthys henryi. The sequence continues at coordinate 18,045,369 of JAODJX010000027.1, forward strand.
GTGTGTTTATAATTTCCTGTGGCCCCGTTGTACACAAAGGTATAGTTTAGGGCAGGGTTTCCCAGGGCGGGTCTGAGACACACTTTGCAGATTTCCCTGCTCAAACACACTTATTAAATCTGATAATTGACTGGTGAGCTGAATAAGGTGTGTTTCAGCAAGGAAATCTGCAAAGTGCCTTTCGCGACCAGAATTGGAGAACCCTGGTTTAGGGTTTTAGTAGCACAGAACATTAGCGCTGCATTGCTGGAATAGTCCAAGACTTGGAGGCGATGCTTAGAAGGAACCATTCAAGATGAGGGTATGAAAAAACAAACATAAACAGATAACTGCAGATTCCAGAACGTCAAGCAACACTGAGGTAACCAACAACAGGTGCAGCTTCCAGACACATCAGAACTCCCAGAAGTCCCTGGAGCCGTGTCAATCATTTCCCAGTGTATTTAACATACTTTGCCTTACTATTTATAGCTGGGTGCTGCATGTCACAGGCAAAAAAAAGGATTCAGTAAGTTGACAGTTCATGATAAGCTCTTGCAACCATATGAATTGTAAAACGAAGAGAAAATTGCTTGTAATTGCTCACAAATGCACATGCATATTTTTAGAAGTGTTTTATATTTTTTAAATCATGAAATGTGCCTTTGTATAATTTAAAAGTGCATTATATCTGGGCTGGAAATCTTAAGTGTTCAGTTAAAATGCTTAATAAACCAGCACAGGTATTTTAGGGAAATTAGCAGAACATCCAATTTAAATATTTTTTAAGATTACGGTAATTATCATTTAGACCATTATGTTAAAGAACGTGCCAAAGGAAACCACAAAATTGCAAATCAACATTTTCAAAAGAACTTTTTTGGGAAAAAGTTTATTAGATTTCATTTTATTAAATAACACATTTTACCTGAAACACAATACGATCTGTCCAGAACGAGAGCTGTCAGCATGCAGACATGACTTCGGAAGGCTGACCATCGTGTCGTGGTTCCGGAATGTAAAAAGCCTGTGTCCCGCTGTTGCTGTGGCACCAGGTTCCAGCCACTAATGGTCAGATGCTTAGAGAGAATCCATAAGGGTTTTTGTCGCCTCTGACTCAGCATTTAAAAAGTCTGCAGATTCTCCACATTTGTGCAGGTTTCCTCCCACAGTCCACAAACCTGTGATTAGGGAAAATGGCATTCTCTAAGCCAGTGGTTCTCAACCTTTTTTGCACCGTGACCTAATTTTTCCCATGCCGGCTCAGTCACGACCCTGTATTAAGTATAGGTTTAAATTAACGCTATTATGAAGTGCACAGTGCCCTCTGCAATTTACTCCAATGAATGCCTATCGAGCAAATCTGATTGGATGTGCCAGTGAATTGTAAATTAAGCATCTGCGGTTCAGCTTCTTGGATTGGTTGATGGTTCACTAGTTTGGCGCTAAGCATTTGCAGACCCAAGACCCGTTTATAGAGGTTAATTCTAGGCTGGGAAATCTGATCGTGAATCAGCATAGAAGCTTGCTGGTTTTAAAATGTTTCCATTTCCAGCTCTGCCTCGTGACCCTTTCAGTACTTGCCGGGCCCCGATGGTTGAGAATCGCTGATCTTAACTGTCCTCAGCATGCTCTCGTGTACCGCGGGAAGGGCCACAGGCTGGCCACACCCCTATGCTTGATCATTTTAAATACGGAGATGTAAAGAGCATAACACAGATTTACAAAGCATGTGAGACTTAACATCATCAGTCTGCAGGTCTCATTTACGCCTCTCATTTTGAGTGACAGGTGAGTTCGGCCAATAGCGTTTATCCTGCACACCTGGAAGGAGTTCATGAAACCCTATAGCTCAACAAGCCAACACAAAGGTTGTAGGTTTAAATCTCAGGGAGCACAAAAAAAAATCACAATCCTTCACTCTACTGTAAGTCACAATGGATGAAAATGTCAGATAAAGTAAAAATTTTTTTTTTTTAATGAAATTATTTGCCAAAGACTCTCACTCCAAAATAGCTGGACTGATTTTCTTTATTTGATGCCATGTGTTTTCTGTCAGACTAGCCATTTCTTTCTTTCTTTAAGAAAAATTTCACTCCACTTGCGGGTGATCTCCAAGTACACGTCAGATTTGTGAGGCAGGTAGTCTTGGTAAACAGTTTTGCCAGATGTTTTGGGTACAGCCTTCTCAATCTGGGTCCCTTCGTGCCACTCGTTGAAAGAGGTTATGGACACGATGTCCGGCCGGGCCTCCACTGCAGCGTCAAACGAGGTCTCGTAATACTTTCCGTTGATACGGTTCCGTGTGTTCTGCGAATTCCATGGTCTGATGCTGGTGTCCACGTAGCCCGGGCCGACACTGGGTATGAAGAGCAAGCCGTTCCTGTCGCAGAAGCTTTTGATGGACTTCCAGTTGCGGTGCGACGAGCCGTAGGTGAAACCGTTGGTGGCGAAGTAGGTGTAGATCCCGTCAAAGCCGGACGCCAGAATGTCGCTCTTGTGGTTTTCCTCGACCAGCAGAGCTATAAAGAGGCCGTCGAACGGCGTGTTCCTTATGCTATGGTGAGCGTTGCGCTTTAAAAGGTTTGCCCATTTTTCTGGACCTAGTAGATACGAGTCATACACGTAGAACAGGGGACGAGCCACTCCATCAGTAGACTTGTAGCGGAAGAAGGCAGGATGGCCCCCATACCTGTTCAAAGATGCAAATTTATATCTGATGCAACTTATATCCTCCTTAAAAACAGAAAATAAGGATAATGCACTAACTCACCTCTCGATAATGTACTTGACATTGCTGAACATGCTTTGGTCATCCCTTCCTTTGTATGGCTCTATATGGAAAACAACCTGACAGAGATGAAAATCCAGGTTACTACAGTACAATTGCATACAGGGCCATTAATCTTTACTGCTTTTCCCACCTATATTGCAATTTAAACAGAACACCACAGACAACTGCCATAAACTGTAATACCTAAACTGGACCTACCTAGAATTGTTTTAGTCAATAGGCATAGATGGTATTTTGCCCAGTTATTATGGAAATGGAGGGAAAAAAGACTAAAGGCCTTTTACAGGCTGATTTCACTAGTTGTGCTTTGTGATGCAATCCTCTGCAACAAAAGCGCAACCCAAGCCATCACATGCGACGCAAGACAGGCAGTGAAAGTATTACATCTGCATATGGCTGGTGTTAAATGGGCTGGACACAGTTCAGGCTGGTGGGTCTTTGGCTACGCTCTTTCAGCTGCCATCAGGGTTGGATGTAGTCCATGCATTCGAGTTATTAGAGGATAAAAGAAAATCATGATCTAGTTCAGAGAGCCCAAGGACTCTTCAGAATCGGTCATGTGACTTAGTGCTCCAGAATTTCAGCCGTCCTACAGGCAGTTGCTGATGACATTTGATCATAAGCCACCGAAATGTATTATTTACATGTTTTCGCATGTATGTGCTCACTTAACAGCTCACCCTGTGATGCACAGCTCCTGGCTAGATGGAAACACGGGGGGAAAATGTGTCAGAGAATCAGAAAAGTTTGAAAATTTCCCTAACCCTAAAGAATAACGCCTCCATCTCTAAGGAGCTGTGTAATATAATTTCATTGCTCATACAGCAAAGTAGGAAAGTTTCTAAGCAGATGCAAAATCTGATGAGTAGAGAGGCACCCTAATGGCAGACTCTGTAAATGCTGCTGTTGGGACCTTGGGAATACCTTGAGGCATTGAGAAGCAGATGAGGCGGATGAGTGCGATGCTTTTAAGGGGCATTGTGAGGTTGCCTTTTCTAAATGAATAGTTATAAATCTAGTCTGACCTAGTCAGCATACGGATAGCTTCACATCCAGCTCTTTTGTCTTTTCATGCAACTAGGTGCATATTCAACTACTGCCCAAAAACCTATATAAATGAAGGCTAAAGGCTATGGGATGAAGACTAGGTAATTCCTAAGGAAAACGACGCATTTGTCCACCCCTCCGCCCGCCCTTAACTTCGCAGACCCACCTTCATTTGGTACTTATGAGCCACGTCCAAAACCAGGGGGGTGATGTCATCAGTAGGCTCACCATTATCATCCTTTGTATTGGGTGGATACCAGGAAAGGGCTATGACACCTACGGGACAACTCAGAAGACTCAAACACATTTGGCAGACGCCTTTATCCCGAGCGAAGTAGGCAGGGTAAGCTGGACACTGGAGCAATTGGAGTTTAAGAGCCTCATTCAAGGGCTTGATGGTGAAATCACTCTGCCAACCTTAGGACCTGAATCGGGGACTTTCTGACACAGGTACACTGAGCCACACACGTCAATGCATGGTAGCCTCCATTCTACAGACAGTGCACAGGAGCTGGCGGGAGCCAAACCAGGTTTACTGTGTTTGCTGCATACATTTAACATTGTGCTCCATTTTCCTCCCTTTCATTATTTAAAAGTGAGATTTTCCTTGGGGCAGCAAGCAAGGGGTGGTGGCGAGGAACGGGTGGGGGGTGAGCTTAAGCACAGCTAAAATCCATTAACGTGAGCCGAGTGATTACATTTCATCTTCTCCCTGGGCAAAGCTATTTATCTTTCTCCACTGGAGCAATGTCATCATTTTTAATCGGCCTATTTCACGAGCTGGCTGGACATCTGCTAAAACATCAAGTTCAAGCTCAAATCCAGGTGACCTAGAGTTCTCCAATAAGAACCCATATTCCGTGAGGGAGATAGTTATCTTTTAGAAGAAATATACTGTTTATATTAATATATTAATGTACAGCTTTCTGTTTTATATATACTCCTTCTGAGAGGAGCATTTGTTTCCAAGACAACACATTTATATATACAAACAGAAAATTATAAATTATACTCTATAAATTCACAAGAGGGCAGACCATAGCAAGACTCAAAGCTCAGTCTTTCCAGTGCCCAAGGAAAACATCTTCAGAACATCACAAATAGGTCAAGACCACTTGGCGAGATTTCTATGGTTGCTAAAATATTAATGAAGCTTCGTGTTGAAAAATTTGCAATGTTGGACCAAGGAGAACCCAGCACTGACTCACCGACAGCTGCCGTCCGAAGCTGCTGCATGTGGGCTTCAACAACTGATGGATCCCTGGAACTATAGGCTCCAAGTGCAGGATAAAAGTTGGCGCCGATGTCCTCCGGGGGGCTGTGCCTTTCTTTGGGGTACCGCGAGTCCACTTTAGAGTCCCAGTGAGGCAAAACGGGGTGGTCCCAGTGGATGTACTTGCCGTCAAACTGTGGGTTACCATACCACGAGTAGTAGAATGCATGCAGGTTGTAATTGGGTGGCGGAAAGTCCTTGTGTGCGACTTGCAGACTCATGGCTCTCTCCTCTGGCTGTCTCTTCCCTTCCGCTGGGGCTGTTCTAGTGGTCACAATATGCTCTGGAACGTGCAAATGAGTTTCGCTTTTTTCAGTCTTCCTGAGATGCGGGAAAAGCCCAAGAGCAAACGGACTCCCTAACACAGAGCCCTCTGGCTGCAGCCACTTCAAGATAGTGGTAATGATGAATATGACCAGCAAAAATCCGGCCGCGGTCATGTACGTTTTTAACTTAGCCCTTGCCATTCTGCAAAAAGGTAAAAAAAAAAAAAATACATAAATAAGGTCATCATGTCAGTCAAATGTGCTTATGGTTATCGGTCATCTACCTTATTACTTACACCACGTCATGATTGTCTTCCACCTTGGCCTAAGTGTGCAGACAGATCCCTCTGAAAAGGCATACAGGTTACTATTAAAACAGTATTTCTCATTCAGAACTTCACTACACCCACCCAATAACTCACTCAGTAAAGCGTCATAGTGATCATTGAGTCTGTCCCCGTGGCACCATGACTGAGATACCAGTCCACCACATTACAAACAGACACACTGTGGTACACATGTGTCTGGGTACACACAGGATGCAAACATCCAACCAGTGAGATATGTGGCAAAAAGGTTTTTCGGCTCATATCTGAAGATAAATCGGCAACATGGCTGTAAGAATTATTCTTTCCAGTCATAATTTAATTTATACGCCAACAAAAGGAATTACTTCCATACATACATCAGGTATTAATAAAGTGGATGTGTCTGTCCATATCGCGAGCTACTATGGGTCGTCAACAATTAAAACGATTGGATCTCAGATTCAAGCAAACACGTATAATAAAACTTATATAATTACACGCTACAGGGTGAAACCTTACCGCTGACCACATGCAGGTTCAAGGGTTCATGAAGCACCAAGCTGGTACATAATGCGCCACGTTTTAAATGATAACATAGCGGATTTGCAGCTGTAATCTTAAGTAAACAGTGCTTGTACAAATGTCAAGCGAGAAACCTCGTGACCACGTATTTCAGGGATATTTAATATAATGTACGTGCTACATCGAATAATGCTGGTAGGTGTTTATATGAAAAAAGTTTACAAGGCCAGGATTAAATGAATACGAAATCAACAAAATTTCTAAACTAAATGTTTTAGTATAGCATACACGTCTTGCAAGTATACTCAGTTCTTAATCATGAGCAATTCAACTGAGAACACCAGCCATCGTAGATGCAATGACTGACGAATGAACTAGGCTACGGTATATTCCCTAAAACATTTACTGTAAAACCGTAAATGTATATAAACCAAATAACTGCTTAGATGCAGGACATACAACACACTACCTGTAATCATTTCGTTCCTGATAAGGACTGGGTGCAAATTCATTTCTAATAATTGCATGATCTAGTTAACTGCGGATTTCAGTATCAGTGTATTTTGCTGAATTAACTGGCTTAATCGCCTACCTTAAGAGGGTCAACGAGAACGCATTTTCGTCTTTCTGTTACCCTTCTTCCTACACAGTAGTATTCAGACCGATTGGTAAACGCTTTTATTAAATAGAAACAATTGTCATACAAGTGAAAATGAAAGCAAGATGGCCTCTGTCACTGCGTTTCGTAACCGGAAAGGAGGGACCAACCCGTGGAGCGCGATTAACTTTATGACTTCGTTACTATGTTGTATATGGTGTACGGTATGATTGTATATGGACCTCAGGCAGACAGTAGACTGGCCCGACATATGTACAGAAAATCCCTTGTTCGTGATGGTAATATTAATTATAATTTTAAAATTAGCGCAGTGCATTTACTGAAATAAGTTAACGGTGGCAAGAAGAAACATGATGAGCAAATAGGATGTGTATATATTTTTGATATACCCATTAAGCGGTCAGAAACGTGAAAAAAAAGTTCGGACATGAACATATGTATAAAAGTATATCTTCCATGTAATACTTCCAGCTGCTCACTAGGTGGAAGTAGACGCCAAACTAAAAGCCCTTCATATGCTTTACAAGCTCAGATATTGGTTAAATGTTTATTAAAATACTAATAAATAAACAATTCAATTGGAACTGATTTTATATTGCTGGTTTGATAACATACTGCGCGAGACCGATGGGGTTGTTTTTTAAATAAGTCCATTTTTAGGATGAATAAGTTACAAAAATAGGCAGCGTGAAGTCTGTTGAGCCCCCACAGAATTAATGTAGACTTGTTTAAACAATGCAACTTACTGTAATCTTGTCATCACTACGATCCTCTGATACCCAATGCAAATGAATCTACAATACAGACAGCACATTATTTGGTTGCAACAAACATTAAATTGACAGGCTACCTGAGTTATGAGATCGATGCAAAAGGAGAATGGAATTAACGCAGCGCTTTTTTTAATTATTATTTTTATAGTGCAAACTGTGGCGCCATCAGCGACGATGCCTCCGACCCCATTAGAAATGACATTGTGAAATTCCACAGTTTCAGACCGCGCTGCTATTTTTATGCGCGACACATGGTTACCGCGCCGAACTGACACTCATCTGCCAGCGGCAAGTAATGAACACCCACTAGAATGAGCATCTAAGGTACGCACACCTCTCCCCTGGTGGTAGGAACTTGCGGGTAGCGGAGGAGAAGGAAGATTGCCCACACCGTTTTGGATTAGTGGACTCCGATACCCTACTGAATAGCGAGAATGGTGTCAGACTGCATGTCTCCAATCTATCAGTTCTGCGGCTCCGGGGGGACTTTTAATCGGGCTCCAGTCTCCCTTTCCTGACTCTTTTTCCAGTCCCAAGACACATCATATCCAGCTGGAACGAGTCGGTGCAGTGGGCTGTAATTATGAGATTCTGGACTTGTCAGCGTGTGGGTGCAAGGTAATTGCGGAAGTATGTTTGTGGTGACAAGAGCCTTCAAGAAAGCGGATGTGCGACAGACTGAGGTTTGGGCCATCCTAAAAAGTGATTACTCATCTTCGCTTTGCGCGGACCTGTGTTTGTTTACCGGTTGATTCAGCTGTCGAAAGTGGTTATTGACATCAACCCTCATCAGGAAGGAGCTGCATTTTTTTTTTAACCGGGGTATGGCTGTTGTACCATAAAAGTTATATACACTATAGCATAAACGATGCAAGTCATTCACATTAGGAAAATAATTTAAGACAGTCAAATAAATATGTTTACAGAAAAGTTCCATAATGATAATGATTGAAATTTTTGTATGGTTTTTAATCACATGACTGACATTTTCAGACATGATACATATAAGTATTGCCCCTTTGCCACCTATCAACACCTATATAGGCCTAAGGAAATCAATGTAAAATATTTAAATATACAAAATAAAGCACTGCTGCTTTTATTCTCTTTTTAACAGCATACTACCAATTGTGGGTGTAGTTTTTCATTGTCTGACTCTGAGTACAGCGCTTTCCTAGAACTTTCCACATTCCTAGGTTGATAAATCTTTTAAGGGGAACTGGATTAACTATTCTGACAGCAATCGCACAGACACTAAGAAAAAGAAGGCGTTTCACGTTGTCTCACCAGCTTCCTGCGTACTTTCACTTCTCTGTGTATATTCCTCTTTGTGTGCGCGTGTGAAATGGCAGCTGTCCCCAGGGTCCCCGGGGGGGTCAAATTGGCCTTGGAGACAACAGCACTGGCTGTGAGCTATTTCAACTTTAGTAAAGAAGGAATTTGCCATTAGCTGTGGAACGATAAGATCGTGTATATGCATCCTTGTCTCTGTCCAGGTTTGCTTGCTTCCTTCAAGCGTTAGATTGAGTTATTGTGTATGGGAGCTGGGTGTCAGGTCAGCTTCCCGCTTTGCTCAAATGTGTCAGTATCCCCTGTGCGTAATGTGTGGCTAGATCGACACATTTAAGCATCTAGGAATCAGATGCAGCTTTAGTGCAGTCTGCTACTTCATGTTTTGCATATTTGCGATGAAATTTTAAGACTAAAAGTACTTCAATCCACTTACTACTGGCAACTGGCAGATTGCAGGTGTCTGACCGACCTGCAGGAGGCACTGTTGCTGCAGGCAACCAAGGGTCCAAAAGTCAATCTTGCCTTCAGTTGGAGAAACACCCTAATCATCAAGTTGCAGCTGCAATTGTAGTGAGTGACATATATCAAGAAAATTTAATCATCACTAAAAACTCATCTGTACCCATTATAATGCACAAAACCAATTGTGTCATAGCTGCTAACCCTAACCCTAACCCTTTTTCATCCTAGAACTGGAAAACAATTATTCAGAACGATGCTTTCATCTGCGTTTTAACAAAACATATGCAGTGGTATAAAAGGGCGTTTTCTGAACTATTAAAAGTGCTCTTCAAACATTTACAAGACTGCGCTAAATATGCTTTTTTACTTGGTAGAGAAAAAAAATTGTTTAATTAGGCATGGTAATGTATTGTGGAGCTTGTGGGCTAATTTAATTGGCAGACAGAATTTTAGACTATGTTGTTAAGCTAAGTCCATTAAAACAAATAATAAAGGGGTGTAATGTTCGCATTATTATAAGTATAATATAGCTTTTACATTTCTAAATAAACTAATATCCATCCATCCATCCATTTTCCAAACCGCTTATCCTACTGGGTCGCGGGGGGTCCGGAGCCTATCCCGGAGGCAA
>JAODJX010000027.1:18055435-18073061 GCA_026776945.1 Isichthys henryi
GACATGGGGAGAACATGCAAACTCCGCACACATGTGACCCAGGCGGAGACTCGAACTCGGGTCCCAGAGGTGTGAGGCAACAGTGCTAAGCACTGCACCACCATGCCACCCCATAAACTAATATAGCGTAGCTTAATTGGAGGTAAATAATTAATATTACAATAACAGCTAAATGAATGATGGGTAGTGGGAGAAGATGCATGAACATCGCTGCTCTCCAAGTGCATCGCTAGACAGAGTCTGCAGTCTGTTTAGTGGAAAGAAACGGTTGGCTTACTGCCTGCAAATCAAAGGACACTGATGCGGGTGCCGTGTGTTGAGGGGTGGGACGTGATGAATGGATATTCAGCAGGTCCTGTTGGAGGAAAATGGGGAGCGTATCCACACATGCTTGTAGTGATTAGCATAGGGCAGCGTTTCCCAATCCAGTGCTCGGGGACCCAAAGACAGTCCATGTTTTTGCTCCCTCCCAGTTCTCCTTTGGGAGCAAAAATGTGCAGTCTGGTAGGAGGCTTGGAGGGAACAAAAACATGGAACAACTGTGGGTCCTCGAGGACCGAATTGGGAAACACTGGCATTGGGCATAAGACAGGGGTACACCCTGATTCGGGGTGGCAGTCCATTACAGGACACAATGAATTTAGATATGCTAATTAGCCTAAATGTTTGTCACATGACACCATGCAAACAGCAGAAATAAAATTCAAACCCCCAACCCTGGAGATGCAAGACGACAATATTAGCCACTGAGCCACTGCGACACCCTGCTTATACTTGGTTTCAGAAATATAGTTCCTGGATGCAATACTATAAAGATAGATCATTAAAGTAAACATGGTAGCTTTCTAATGGCTAAATTAAATAGCGCAAAGGTTTCAGTTAACTTTTGTATTGATATAAGGATGGGTGGGGGCGGTGAGTCGTAGAGGACAGGAACACTGCCCATGTGGGCTGCTTCCTGCTTTGTTTGTTTGTTTCCTGGAGAGCTTCCTTGGGGAATTAACTTTCTTCACATGTAAACTGCTTTCCAGGCAATTCAGATCCTGAATCTATCGCCGGTCCTGGCAGAAAAGGATCTCCGAAAATGTACTGAAAGTAAGAGTTATGCCGAATGAGTTGCATGTGTTATCAGTCGATCACAATAAATTCATTTTGACTAATTTGTTTTTTCACGTTGGAAAAAAATATTACATTTGCATTTTTTGCTATCTTTTTATACCTAGAGTGCTGTTTCTCAATATATTGGGATGCCCAGAGTCCACATTTTTGGTCCCTCCCAGCTCACAGTGCACCTGAAACAAACAATGAAGAACAAATTGTACAATCAAGAACACCGAATACCTGGTACAGGTGTGTTGAGTTGAGAAACACGGATCTAGAGTATAAATATTAATACCATATTTTTAAATGCTCCTTTAACAATACAATTAGATTGCTTTTTCCCCAGGTGGTTTTGATGTGGAGTTGTATATAAGAAGGTTAACCCCACACACTATGCAAATGGAAATTTGCCTGAACTCAGAGGTGAAACACGAGAGTGATGATGGGTGAAGTTCATTTTGGGTCATGAGTCAATAAAGCCGTTGAGAAATGCTGAGGGCTGGAAGCCAAAGCCAAGCTCCTACATGCTTACCATTACATTGTAAACATGCGATTCATAACACCTGGTTTTAATCATTAATAATTCCACCAACACAAAGAAAATTAGTCAATGGCCCTTTTAGCAGTACAGTGTGATACTGTCTGATGAACTGTCTTTCATTGTGCACTGAACAAATGAGCCTGTGCACTTGTACTGGAAATCAGATGAACCCTAGACCCTTGAGTGGATGGCTCAGGCAGTAAAGTGGTCACGCTGATCTATAATAATGTGCACTGCAATTTTCTTTCATGACCTGGGTCTGCTCAATCCATTAAGGGGGAACTTAAATGTAGCATTATATGATTTTTCTTGTTTGTTTTTGTATGGTGGGAAAAAATGCAATAAACTTTAGTGCTAAAAGTAGCATTTGCACATTGGAAAAATCAATATATTCCGTATGTGATGTTAAAGACATGGAGAGCTTTCCGACATTTGCATTTTCTCTGAGCAGTTTTGTGGTACATTTTACTGCTGGATGTAGAAAATTGTCACTAAACCTTCAGTAAAATTCGTCATTGCGCTACAAACAGATGCTTGACTGCATGTCCTTTGATGTTAGTGTTACATCTGAAATTCATGGAACACAATATTTCTCTTTTTAGGAATAGCAGAAAATGTCGTATTCTGGAACTAAAATGCAAGCACATTGTGTAGAGATAGATAATTTATAATTAAATGCAGAACTGCTTTAGGGTAAAAGTCTGAGCTGAAAGTAATGATTTTGTGACTAATTGTTTCTTGTGCGAGCATATGTGGGTTGGCTGTGCACAGCATAAAATATAACACTTACACTGCGTATCATCTGTTTTTAAAGAATTATTATTGAATTTACAGATAATTGCAAAATCTTATAAGGCTCACGAGTTCAACATTCATGACTTGAAATGAAATGTACAGCACAGCAGTTTAAAGTATGTTGCAAATTGTTTAAAATTCATTGTAATATTTATTTATTATTTAAATTGTTTAAAATTCATTTTAGAATGTGAACTGATATCAGCTGTAGATGTATATATATAGGTGCTAACATTCTGATAAAATGCATATAAATATCTTTCTTAACTGTTACATGCAAGCCACATTTGTTAAATCTTTTTATATCTTACTGGCAGTCTTACATTTTTAACATGAACACTCCAGTTACTGTATCTATTGTAAATTATATCCCTTTACAAGGTCTTTGTTGCCATGGACTCCAAACAGATTGTGTGTTTCAAGCATATATATGTGTCTTGTATAACAGGCTTAACCAGTTTATTAATTATATGTATAAATGCACTGTGTGAATGATGATTGTAACTAAGGTTGACATACAAGAGCTTTGTATGTAACATTGAAAAGGCTCCTTTCCGTTTGCCAAGTCAGTATTAAAAACACCTGCAACTGATGTGACAACTGGAGTAAAGTTCAACCCCAGTGGTAGCTTCACGCTGGACGAAGCTGTCAGCTTTCTGCTGTTACTTAATGCTCTGACAAGTCATTCAAAAACCTGAACGGAATAGTTTCTGTATTATTGTCACTGTGCTAATACGGTTAATCTAAACAAGTAGGTTATGGGAGTCTACTAATATTTAAATTTCAAATAGATGAAAAATTAAATATTGATAAGGAGCAACACATGATAAGGAATAGGTGTTCATGCTGACTGATGCTATTTTCCTACTATCTTTTACGCAACCGCAATATTGCAAGGTTTTCTGTAAGCTTCCTTGAAAACAAACATTTATTAATTAATCGTGCTCAACATTAATGGAAAGAGTAATTCCTTGGTATTTAGCAAACATTTATTCATCTCTCGGTTTATTTCCTCTTCCTCTTATGAAAGGACCGACAGGCAATATTTATGTTTATCTAGGAAGACTATAATTGGAGTAAGCGATACTTTCATTTTCCTGGCTTCCATGTTTAATTTGCGCATTTTAATAAATCAGCTAAATGTATTTGTTGCGGGCTATTTCAAAACATTTTAAAATATACAAGCAAAAAAAAAAATTCTATGAAATGATGGAGTTAAAGTTCAAAATAATGATTTTGGTCATTCTTGAATATGTTGTTAGTAGTATAATAAAGAGTTAACAGACTGGTAAACATTACAATTTGTTTACATTAGTTGTGGTAAGGGAAATTATCACAAGATCTTGACGGCTCGCCGGTGCTTGATTAAACGCCAAATAACTGCCAATTCCAAACGCGGGAGGTAGGTATTTTTAAATTATCGCTTTGCAAACGCGCCTGTAAGTTACTATGCTGATGTTACGGCTATGCAATTCACTTCACGGCATTTCATCGCAAATTCTTACTCCCCACGCCCCATCTCGCACTGTGCACCCGGCCTTATTTTAGGCGTAAGCCCATCCGCAGCCGTACGGACTTCTCATTAGTCATGGCGCAATTCTCTTCCGCTCGCTGAGCGACCGGGACCAGTGGAGCCGAAAAAAAAAGGATGGGTGGCTGTGCGCTGCGCCGCATTCGTAATGGCGATTCACTAACCCCATCTGCGGATTTTCTCCGGAGTAGCTCCCCTGTATGCCCGGGGCTGTAACGCAACTCAAAAGCTCACGCTGTTGTGAATGAGGGGATGCATGACGTCAGTGTTCGAATGTCAACAATGTAGCGATTGAGAGTAGGCGTTCCATTAGAGCGTAACAAACAGCGGAGAAGGAGAAGCACGCCGTATGGGATCGAGACGCCTATTGACGTCCGCTTAATAATAGTTTTATAACCGACGAGATACCATTTTTGCACGGCGAAAAACCTGAAATCCTACATCGAAACGTAATCTTCCTGCATCCTGGGAGGGTTAAGAAACTCTGGAAGGAAGTCACCATGCGAAAAAAAAAGATCTAATTTTGTAAACGGGCATAAAGGCTGGACTGCAGGAGAAAAAAGCGAAAGTTAAAAGGTGAGCGCCATGAACACGTCTCGTGTAAAATATGTCTCTCCGGTACTAGTGATTGTGTATGATTTTGCGTCCGTTTAAATGGTACTCGTGGCTTGTCATAACAGTTTAATTCGTAGTAAACCGCTGCTTTGGCTGGTCTTTCTAAGCCCCGCACAGCATCGTCGGAATTCAAATCCGGCTAGGCAAACGCGTTTACTTCTTTACGTACTGTACTGTTGTTTTTTTGCGCTATTATACTGACCGTATTCGTTTCGAACGCGATCGCGAGTGGAGTCTGACAGAAAACGTCCGGATTCTTGTAGCCGTCAGCCGTCTCGCCTGCCGAAGTTGGGCGCAGGGTGCTTGTGCGGCGTGCTTTGCTTGTTTGTGGATGCACCGCAGAAAACGGGCGATATTTTTTTTTTTTTTTTTTTGGGGGGGGTGGCGGCTTGGTCCGAATTAGCCCAGTGTTTTCCATTTAAGAATAGGTCATGTCATTTTAGGCGGTCTTCCCTGATTTCTCGACCATAGAAAATGCATGTAGCCCACTATATAGCGCGATGCTTTATCATTTCTTTCGCTGTAAAATCATATATACATGCATTGTTTGGTATGTGGGAATTTGAGTTTTTCTGTACATTATATTTGCACTGTTATAAAGGGATTGCAGTCACATTATTTTAATACAGTTATTGCAATAGTAGTGGAAGAGATGCAGCGCAAGATTCCCACTGATGATCTATACAAAACATTTGCCTGTGAAGAAATCTTTTTTAAATCGTGCAACGTGAACCAGTACAGCCGGAATGCATGACTTATTACGTTAATGTCGCAATCCTGGACTGTTTAATGTGCCTGTTACTATTTACTTATTAAATGTGAGCTACAGTAGCGTATTGTGATCGGCGGAAATAGGTCATGTAGTGCTAGTAATTTCGTACATAGTTTTGACAGCTATACGGTCTGATCATCACAGATGTTCAATGGAACCCCCCAGTCATCTTAATACCTTAACCAAAACAGGTAAAGTGTGTGATATTGAATAACATATCTAAAAATGTATATGAAAGCTTTTAAGACGTTTCAGGGGCATTTTAAGTAAAGCGTTGGAGAGGGTCAGCAAGTATTGTGGTCCAACCAACGTTTGAGGTCTAGTGATATAAATGCAAGGCTTGAATGGAATCTCTGTTTGACAACAACAATCGTTGGAATTTAAAATATGAAAATTCCTTAAAGCTATAGATAATTACCCAGATATTATGGAATTATGGAGAAAAAAAACAGGCAGCGTGGCATTCTGCAAAATGTTACAAAGTTGACAGTAAAATAATACCAGTGTTTGTAAAGCAGTAAAAAAAATTAACAGGAACAGTAGCGAGTGTAATTTCTATTGCATCAGTGGTGTTTTTCAATGACTGTTGAAATGTGTTTTGATAAACTGTCAAATAGCACAGGCTGGGAGAATTGTGTTAATGAAATCATTGCATTCAAACAGGAGATATTTCCAGTGTTGTCTGTAAAATAACATTTTTCAGCTTGTCCTGTGGGGAAAAAAACTGTAGGAAATGTAAAGGCTGTGTTTGTTCTACAAACCTAATTGTCCTTTTGATGGAACACTTCTGTCCTATGAATTGAACTGTAAACAATATTGTGATTGGTAATACTGGAAGATTTACTGTTTTTGATTGCTAAAGTGGTTCCATATGGCAGTGAGTAAGTGGACCATTTACTATTTTGCATTGATCTTGTGCTGAATTAATGGGCTGCTCACGTATCATCTTCTTTATAACAGCCATGTCCCTAAAACAAAAATTAATGTAATAATCATTTTCTTTGTCATTGCATGTCTATGTGCGATAATGGATTATGCTTTACTGAACGATACAGGACCATCCTTAAGAAAAGAAAAGCATCAGGTAATTGTTTTCCCGATGTTGCATCACAGTTGCAAGTGACTGTAAAAATTAACGTTTGGAAACGGTAGCAACACCAAACCTCCAGTGTTGCAATTACAAGACAACAACATGCAACAACAGCACATACAATGTATGGATGACAGTGCAGGACCTGGTGCTGCAGAGTGTTAAATGGTACATTACAGAACAAACAGGCACATGAGAGCTGAGGTTCTCCGGGAGCCGCTGATGTTCATTAACGTTTAATGTGCAGTAACAAAAGCATTCTTCTGAATGATGGATTTCAATAATATCGCTTGCGTAATATTGCTACCTTGGCCATAATCCTGTGAGGTGACGTACCCTCGAAACTCTATAGTGCACTTGCTGTCTCATTATAGAAGTAAAAACACAAGCCATTACCGTGCTTACATTTGCTATTGCTGATACGTCTATTATGGAATTGCTCCACCTCTTCGATTCTCTGTTATGGAATTTTCATTTTTCAGTTTTGCGATGATGACCTACTCTGAGCATTTTTATTTCACTCGTCAGATAAAATGCAGAGATCTATCCCGAGCACGGGGATGTGAGGTGAACGCTGTTTCAGTTTGACAGCGGCAGGTGAATTTGTGAGATAATAGCCCTGCTAACTTACACAGTGTCATGATTAGCGGAATGAAGGAAATGGGAACCGAAGTTGAAGGCAAACACAACAGACTTTATTAAACAACAGAGGGCAAAACAGAAAAGAAACAGGATTGCAGGGTATCCAAAATGAGGAAGGCAGCGAAAGGCAGGGCATGAACAAACACTGGAGAGCGATGCTAATATACCTGACTATCAAGGGAGCAAACACCAGGCAGCTGTGACTGGTTAACAAGAGGGCAGGAACGAGAGGTAAGATTAACGAGCCCCGGGCATGGCTAATTTAATGCCATGCTCCCGAGAGGAAAGTAAAGGATCAGACAGGTGATACAGCGATACAGGCTGGGCGTGAGACACAGCAGGGGGTAAAGGATGCGGTGAGAGAAGGGAAAACATTCCTCCTGTTATATCTTGGGGGCAGGTGTCCGGGTACCTTGATGCTACCTTCGCTACATGGGGCAAAGATTAGGAGTAGCTTATGGGAATTTTACTTACACAAAAATGTTCTGAGGGCCGAAGGAAAAATAATTGGTTCAGAGAGATAACCAATCAGATTGTAGATGAAGTAGGTCCAAGCAACTAGAGGAGGCAGGTTCAAGACATCTGATTGGTTGGTCCCGTTTCCTGTGGTTGCTTGGACCCGCCTCCTCTACAATCTGATTGATCATGTCTCTGAACCAGTCATTTTCCCTTCTGCCCTCAGAACATTTTTGTTGAGGGTATTCAGAGCTCTTTCTGCATGAAATACATTGGTAGATACAAGCCAGACACTCTTCCCCTTATAGCCAGCTTTAGAGGCACACAGGTTTGTGAAAGAATGTCACATGCGTACAAATTCCATGCTTCAGACATCAATTACATTGGTGGATTTACTGGTATGTTAGCTCATACTGGTGCATTAATTTTGGTGCTGCTCTGTCACTTAACATACTAGATCAGTGTTTCCCAATCTGGTCCTCAGGGACCTGTGGGCCGTAACAAAAGCAGGACCGGATTGGGAAACACTGCACTAGATGAAAAAGAGCATTCTAGAGTCACCAGCTGTAATCTCGAATAGTACTGCCTACCGCCTGTGCAGATTCCTGCTCCAGGATCCAGCCTGTCACTTCCCAACAAGGAGTTTCTCTCCTTTCCTCTTCCTGTTATTTCTATCTTTTTTTGTCTGCCGGTGGATTTAAATTAGATGAGAGACGAGCGGCTGCAGTCGCCTAGGAACCTGAGACTGACATTTAAAACAATCAGCAGATTCCTGGTAAAAGAAGTGAGATCATTGTTTTGAAAGGAAAATAGGGGGCGGGGTGTGAGGAGAGGACTAAGATGACCCCGGCGGATTTGTTGCTGTCTCTCTGCCAGGACTACTCAGCAGGTCAGCGATCTTGGACCGTGTTGGTGATGCCGCACAAGAACTGGCATAAGTATTAATAAATACATATATAAATAAGAAGAGTCCTTATATGATACGACTGACAGGAAAACAACATTCCTTGCTGGAAAAAGCATCCCCACCTTGTCTGCGGTGAATGTTGAAACTAATTGGCTTATGATCCCACATGTATGAGAATCTGCACATTGAGAGTCTACAGCTTCTACATTTCTTTAATAGGTTCTGGGTAGCACAGTGGCCCAGTAGATAGCACTGTATCCGCACACCTCCAGGGTTTAACTTCGACTCCTGCGGGTCTCCTCCGATTTCCTGCCGCAGTCCCAAAAACATGCAGTGTTTTTGCATGTAATTGTGTGTGAGTGTCTGCCCTTTCTGTGGTCATCCTAGGAGAGGTTCCAGGTTCTCCCGGAACAAAAACATGGACTGACCGTGGGCCCTCGAGGACCTGATCAGGAAACAGTGCAGTACAGGATAAGTGGTTCTGGAAGATGGAAGGATAGATGTAACTGGTTCTCAGATGCTGGGAGGTTTGACCTCGTGGCCAGTGCCACTTGTGTGTCTGAATTCGCTCTTTTTCTTTACATTCGGTTCCGTGTCCGTCGACCAGCAGCACTCTGATTCTCTGACCCCTCCCCCAAAGAAATGGTGCCGCTTAGTTTCCGCATGCCTGTTCGAGTGGATCCGCGTGTGACAGTAACAACCCCGTGATACATCCAAGATGTACTTTATGCCAACTGTTTCCCGGGACAGGTTCCAAATCACCCTTACCCTACTTGGGCAAGCCGGCATTGGAAAATGCAGGGATAGGTGGATGAATCGTTACGACGACAGATTTGTAATATTTTGCCAGTGAAAACCATATGAAGCAGTCGTCAAGCTTTTATTAACCTAAGAAGAAAAAATTATCTGAAATATCCTCTGTAATGAATAGCATCATCATTCAGTACATTCTTTCAGGTTGCTCTTTTTTGTGGCGTTAACACATTGTCCAATTTTTTTATGAATGGGTGTGAAACATGATGTCATATCATTAACTTTAGTTTGCTTTCTTTCGTAAAGGGAAAATACTTTCTATTAACATGATTGTGGAGGTTTAGTCATGTGACACATTGCAAAAAAAGACCCGACGAAGCGGTCCATTGGAAATCCTAGGCTTCCGGGTGTATTTGTGTGTGAAACTGGCTCTTATTTTGCCCTCTTCGTGCTGTTGCCGCTAGTTACGACAGTGTGTGAATCGAAGAGGTGGAGAGCTGTGTGGAGGTGAGAGTCGCAGGTGGCTGGGAGGAGAGGAAAAACAAAAAAGGCAGCGCACCCACTTCCTGTGTATGACATCGTCAGTGGCCCATCACCAGACAAAGAAAAAAAAAACATTCCGGATTTGCATGCAGTGCCTAGTTACTGCCCTGAGTCTGATAGGGTCTCTAATCAAAAATGATGCAAATATGACTATTTATGGACTTTCTCTTGCATTAGATTGATTCATAACACCTACAGGAAAGTTTTTGTCCTCTTCTGCTTTATATACAAGCATTTTCTAAATGCACCTTATGTAGGAGGAAATACACATCTATTTATGTTAATCACGGTGTATTTCATTATTGTTGATCTTGTAATGTCAATCATCTTATCCCGCCGCTTTGTCTTAATTAAAATGATTAAATAATGCTTGATAATTACCTGTGTACATGTTCGTGTGTCTGTAATTTATAATATTATGGTAAATGCAGTTTTGCATTTGGATATGCGCATTGAGGTGAGACTCTGTGAATGAAAAACTGCCCGTTTGGGTATGTGTGCATGTTTCATCATTTGGCTTCACAACTCAGAGGCAGACAGAGGTAACAGAGACCCAGGGGATTTATGCTTAAAAGTTTGTTTCCCCTCAAATAAAGCCTTAATGTTTGAGAATGTAGTCAGTACTGTGGCAGCAGCCTGTAGATCCACTTAAACTGAAGGTGTTGTTGCTGTGTGACTATTGTTGCATCATGGTTGGTAAAAAAAAAAATCCCTTTTGTCTGAATCTTTTGAGAATACTTATATTTATGAAATATTTGGAATGTCCTTTAGGGTAATATACGATCGCGACGGACTAAGGTAATGAAAATGGGTCACGGAATCATGCACGGGGACTGTATATCTGCCATTGTCCCACGTGTGTGACTGCCCTCTTTCTGTAATGCTCTGCATCCTTTGGCTCATTCACATTCACTGAAATAGCTGTGAGAGGAGCTTCAAAGGAGGTGCAGTTAATCTGCGAATGCGTGGCGACAGGCAGCAGGATCGTGACACGTGTGGCTGGAGCGCCGTGAGCAGCGGCTGCAGATCATCTGCACCTATCGGACTGATCGTAGGTGTAATGCTGTTCCAGAGGGGTCCTTCGTGAAGAGTGGTGTCCCTGATGGTGGCAGCTGGTGGTGGAATTAGGCTTTATTTACCCAATCGAGGGGCGTGTCCCAGCAATATAAGGATCTACTGATCCTGTAATGGTATCAGTTATGTGAAACACACCAGGCGTGACCAACTCTGACAGGACACATCAGCTGTGTTAGATTTAGTGCGGCAAGTACTGGAATATTTTGCGAGGCCGATATCAGGTCTTTCGTAACTCCTACATTACATCCTTAACACGTTCCTGGCTGCACATGGTGGATCAACAACTGACTTGATAAAAATTATTTCTCTGATTGTAACCTCGGCTGAGTCACGTCCAGCAAACTAATCTTATCATGATTTTCAGTGGGGTTAATCTTTATATGTTTTTCTTTTTTTGTGAGAGGGCTGTAAACAATGTGCCGCCTTTGCCCTGTAGACACTTGACAGTTTTTGGCTGGGTTCCCTACTACAGACTGTAGTGATTCCCCCTCTGTAGACTCTCAGTAACTGATGCAGCTCGCGATCTCTGCTGATGAACTCAGGAAATTTTGCTGCTCAGACAGCTCTAGCCGCCAAGGAGACCCAACCCTGCATCTATTGCACATGCATACGTGTTTTCTATTAATCTTTAAACCGCCTTTGAGACTAAGAGGGAAGGTCAAGTTTGGTTAAGGAAATGATTAATTGAAAAGTTAAGATGCTAGATTCATCTTCCTTTGCTGTAGTCATAGTCCCGCTGTTACTACTGTACGTGTAACGTTCGTACTTAAGTTCATGCAGAATTCAGATGGCAAGATTAGAACACTCACACACACTTCTAAGAGGAAAAACATATGGCGAACAGCTAAGAATTATTTTTTCGTAAGTTATACCTCGCCTGTTGCGAAACAGAACTCTGCCATCTGTAAGTATAGGCCAGACCTGCTGTTTGAAGATCTCGCCATACATACCCAATGAGGTTCCAGACGATCGCAGGGCACATACAGACATACAAAGCTCATGTTTGTTAGAAAAATATGATATTTCATGAAATTCAGAGGGACCGGTTGGAGGAGGTTTGGGTAAAACTTTACTTAAAGTACCCATCTATAAAGCATTGTAGATACCTCCATAATAAATGGTGTAGCAGTACAGGCAGTAGTGCACTGTCACACCACTGTATTGCCTTTATTTCTTTTCTGGGATTTTATAAAGCCTGATAAGCGGTAATGTGTCCGGATTGAGAGCTGTACTTGCGGTCACCCCGTCCCAAGTCCTCTTCTCTCCTCTTCCTTGGAATAGCATATTTCAGGCGAATGGATTTGTTGAGTCATGTGAGATCATGTATACTGGGAAACGGTGCAGCTGGGAGAAGAGTGGCTGAATGGGGCGGGGGGTTGGGGCAGACATCTGCGAGACAAAGGAATGCGCAGGGCGCACCGGCGGGGCCTGTGTAACGTAATCTGTGGTGAGTGCTGAGTGGCTGAAGGTCCTTAGGGATTCAGCCAAACATCGTGATGGGACAGGAGGCTGAGACGAAGAAGATCTCACAGCCTGAGGCCTGTTCTGCAAGTCATCAGCACCCTCCATTAGGATAGTATTAGGTATTAATTGGCTCTAAAGGAGTAACAGTATGGAGTATGACATCATATCACTATTGTTACAGAGTGTAATGTAATGTTATTCTAAAAATGATAAGGATATTTTCTGTTTGTTTCCTTGCAATTTATGGTTGAGATGAATAGTAGAGGATTTCCACAGTCCCAAGCACCATCGTCTCTTTTTGATAAATACTTCACATCTGAAATATCTACAGTTGCTGATATGAGGCATTAAACACTGAATGGAATAGTTAGGATATTTTATTTTGCAATTTGTCTTAGCATGCATTTAGTAGGAATAACTGGGATAATCTTGGATATTATTTAAAATTAAAGATTTTCCTTTAGGGCAGCTGGAATGAAAAAGAAATCCGTTGAAGAGCAAATTTCCAAAATCCACTCCATTTTTTGTTGTTTCTGAGATGGGACGGCCAGTGACTTAAAGTCAGGCTTCCTCATCATATGTTACAGTATCGGGAACCAAAGCTCACTCAGTCTCATGTAATCCAACAATGAACTTTTGTTAAATTTCTGAAACTCACAAAATCCACAGAAATGAGTGAGAATGAGTTTTGCAAACTTGCCTTCAATTATCAGACATAAACATGAACCATGAATCATATTTGGCCATATTGTGGTTTTTTAACAACAAAGGTTAAGTGTGTTTTTCTGCCATCTTCGTAAAACTGCCGTAAAAATTCCTATAAACTGTCAACCAAAAATGTATTTATTTAATGTGTTCACTAAATTTAGTCACTCTGGTTTTAGGAAAGATGAAAGTAGGCAAACAGAACCAAATGAAAATAGTCAATTAGAAAATCTTGAATGTTTAGCACAGTAATCCAGATAATTTTGATTGTGTTTGTGTGTGTGTGTGTGTGTGTGTGTGTGTGTGAGAGAGAGAGAGAGAGAGAGAGAGAGAGAGAGACTGTCCAGGGTTCTGCAGTGCTATTTGCCTGTAGTTTATTACAATGGGGTCCCATGACTCGGATGAACTGTGAAACACTGGTTAGAACATTGATCATTTACTTTCACCACTCATTTAGGTTCCTCCATTCTCCTGATTTATAGGCTCATCAACACTAGTGATGCCATTTTCTTCGAGGTACCACAGAGTCAGCTTACATAAGAAATAACTTTTTGAAGCGAAGTTAGCGGTCTTTTTTATCCTAGGTATGTTTAATGGCTGTAAATAACACCAGTACATCCTCCTTAAAACCAGAGTGTCATTTTATTGCAGTCAGGCCTGTGTGACTTTCTTAATGGTACAGATGTCACACATTTTTGAAGATTTCCTAGATGTTGGTCTTTATACACAAGCATGTGTTCATTACACGCTTATGATTATTAAACTGGTCAGCGGAAATGATTTCCAGCGGTTGACGTCATCACATCACTCCAGACCAGCACATATTTTCCATAACCCTTAGTGCTTAGGTCTGTGATACAGTTCTTTCTCTTCTGTTGCGACCATGTGGCTGCATAACACCGAAAACCAGGACTCCGCGTTTAGATGTTGTGAACGGCTGTGGGAGAAGCTCTCCCTGGTATTCCTAATGTACCATAGTCCAACAGGACACGTGCTCACAGAAGCTTCAGTCCACTTCAAAGAAGGCAATAAAAAAATATAGTAAAATCCAACTATCCTGACAGTCGTGGAGTAGAGAGTTCCTGGACAGAGAACCTTACAAAAGATCTGTTAACCCATCTGGCACTGGGTTATTAGCAGCGGACAGGACAGATGGTTCCATGATCAAATTCTTCCTGGCGTCGAGGGTGTGCTAATCTCCATACGCTGCTCCTGAGCCCGTTTGGCTCAAAGAGTCGATTTGCATAGTATATCGCTAATGAAAAATGAACGGATGTTAGAAATAAAACGTCATCCTTCCATTTGTAAGGGCGACCCTTGGCAATTGGTGTCGTGGAAGCGGTTCATTGAGTGTCAGGAGATCAGAGTCAGTGTAGTAGGACATGAAAGACGAGCATGGGGGTGGTTTGAGAGACACCCAGGATCCACCTTCCTGTCCAGGGTCAAGTCAGGATAACGGGATACATTCTAGCATTGACCGTATTCCAATATGGTCACGGCTACAACTGATAAACTGAACTTGTCCCATCTGGACACTTTTCTCTCCACAGGCCCCAGCTAAAGTAGAAGCAGCCTTGGTCTCACAGCCCGAACACCCTGCCCCCATCTCCTCTGCTCTTATTGACACGAAAGCTTCTGTCGTTTTACTGGTCGTGTCCTTTGCCCTATCTGCAGTCGTCCGGCGCCGTTGCCACACTCTCCGCTATGAGAACAAGTCTGGGATATGATGACACTGAATAATGAAATATTGATGTGGTTTAAAGTGAGATTTCCCAGTTGCACAAAAATGAGAACTAGGATTTTTAACTAGGGTCGGGACAAGAGATGTAGATCCAGCAAATTATCCTTTTTTTAATGATTAAAAGTAAATAGTTTGCATTATAATAATGTCATTTTAAATTGTGAACCACCTAATGATGCACAGGACATAATCGATTAGTAAATTCTTAATTAAACATTAAATTAGACTGAGAGTAACAGAGTTGCTCGAACGTGACGTATGAATTGTGTTATATTTTTGAAAATGAGAATACATTTCTGTGCACCTGCACTAATGAAAGGCCGAAGTTCCTTTATTTTCATGACGGTTAAAAAAGTAAATAAAAATGTATTTATTTAATGTAAACTTTGATTCATTCGGATTGATATCAGCATATTAAAAATGGCAAGAATGAAACACAAAAGCCACAGTGATCACTGTCTGTGATGCACAGAACAGGAAGTAGATGAAGAGGCTGCCTTAATTTAATTCATACTTTAATTTTGAAATATATTTCCATAAACACACATGACTTTCCTTTGTTTGAACAACAAACGATATACATACATCAAACCCTTGTTTGTGAATATTTGTCCTGTATCCTGTATAGACATGCCAATGTAGGAGTAAAGAAGGGTTTTGGAGGTAATTTATTTAATTACTTTCCTCTTGTTCATTAGAGTTACAGACAAATAAAAATGCGCTGGCTGATTCTCCACTGTGACATCTTCTTACCGTGATGAGTAATGAATGGTTAAAAAAATCTAAAAGATAAGATTTCACTGTTAAAAAAAAAAAAAAATAGGTCAACAGCTGACCTACGTGAAGCATTAGCCAGCATTTTACAGACTAACAGCCTCACAGTTTGTTTCCTGGAAACTTGTTGCTGTGAAAATTGTAAACATACTGTAGAGTAGCTGTTTGCCTCCTTTGTTTTGTTTAGTTTGTTTTTTTGCACTGAACCGAGAGCTTATTTCTGTCACTGGCAAACGGGCCAGTGACACTGTTGTGCTCGTGCATCTCAGTAACTGGAATTTCTCTTTTGTTGTTTTCCCTTCTTAGGTAAAACACAGAGTCAGTGATAATTTAAAAGTTCTGTAGAAACCTTAACCAGAGCATTTAACCTTGCCTGTTTTTCTGGGTTCACTAATGACTTCATTCAGAGAATGTGCCTGCAAACCCAACTGTAGGAAATGGGTTTCATATGGCGTGTGAACAAACCGAAAGATGTATTTCTGTCTGTCACTATTCACATTTCCTCTTTCGAAACTGTTTTTTTTTTTTTCTCTCGCAATTGCTTCTCATGATGCAGCCCTTTACGGTGAGTTCCCGTCGCTTTAAGGCATCCCAGAAAAGCAGCTGCGTTGCCACGGCACCTGACGAATGGATGAAACTCTAGAATGGGTGAAAGAGAGTGACATGGGCAACTTGCTCTGGGCAGTGAGTGATGTCAAGTTCAAATTTAAATTATTATGGGTGGTGACGAAGCAAAAAGGTCAAGTCTAGCGACAGGGAAAATGAAAAGACAATTTCCATACGTGCCTGGGAAAGGTTTAGTATATTTTCTGTTTATATTTATATATAAATATATAATTTGTGCATCTGCCAAATATTGATTTAAAATATGATATGGAGGTGTTTTAACTATTTTATTTTTTCCCCTCAAAAGTTTTGTGACTGTACTTGTGCTAAAGTACTAAATTTGCTTTATTAATAGAGGTCATGTCACTTTGTCTGTTTCTGTTTATCTACATTTACTTTTATCTGATGCTTTTGTCCAAAACAACTTAAAATGAAGGCTTACAATTTACATACGTGCCCCTGGGATTTGAACCCACAACCTTTTGGTTGTTAGTGTGAAGCTCTGTTTGTTGAGCTACAGGACCCTAAATCTTCCACTTTTTTTATACAGCTGGATTCTGGGCAGAGACTAAATTGGGTTTTTAAATACTGAAGGGAAATAATATGATTGATCACATTGTATTAGGTGTAATTACTGTTTATAATGTCTTAGTGATGCCGGGATACCCTTCATGGTTAGCCTTTAGTCAACTAATTATGAAAGCATCTAGTGCTAGTAATAATTTTACTCTGTCTTTAACTGTCTTTTTGTTCTTGCAAGTTCTGATTCGGAAATTAATTGCTGAATTGAGGATGGAGGCGTGAAATCCATGTAAACAATTTTCTTATATTTGTAAGGGGCTGATGAGTATGGGTCATGCAGAGTCATGCCAAAAATGTATAAGTGACATATATTATTGTTAGTTAAAAAATTAGTATTTGCTTTGAAGAAGCTGTTTCTACAGATCTGACACAGAGGAACTAGAGAATTAGTGGCCGTTTTGGGTCAGGGGAACAAACGTGGTCATTCATCTCATGCTGCCGTGTCAGAGATGTTCCTCATTAGCCTGACAGGCACAGATAATATCGAAGACCCCAAAGGAAAAGCGCACTTTGTCAAAAATACCAATACGGTTCAAAGTATTACAGTGCAGGGTTTGTTATGGAAACAGTGGCTAATCATAGGTAATATTTACCCTGAGATTAAATATTTCCAGAAAGATACTGATTTGAGAGTTAATATGACTGATGCCTTGAATGAATATCTGATGATGTTATTCAGTCTGTGTTGAAAAAATAAAAACATAGAACAATGAACGTGAGCATTCTTGCCAAGCTGAGCCATTAGGTCATCGGGAAGAGGCAGTTCTGCTGAGTGCGCCTTTGACCCATGTACTGTTTCTGGGTAACGGACCAGAAAAGCCATAAAACTCATAAAAAATACAAATAATTAACATGACTGTCACGTTACGGGGTCGAAGCGACCGGCGATCGTGCAGGGTAGCGGGTGATGAACAGGCAGGCAGGCGAAGAA
>JAODJX010000027.1:18082668-18100552 GCA_026776945.1 Isichthys henryi
GGGGGAAACTGGAGTACCCGGAGGAAACCCCACGACGACATGGGGAGAACATGCAAACTCCGCACACATGTGACTCAAACCCGGGTCCCAGAGGTGTGAGGCAACAGTGCTAACCACTGCACCACCATGCCGCGCACATCTTATAAAATCATATTGGCTAATATATTCACTTAAAATTGGAATTGATGACAGAATGTTCATATCAGTCCTGCTCTATTCATTCGATTTTGTTGTTGCCACCTTGTCTTAGACTTTCAGTAACTGGATCTCAGGCCTGATTGGCTGATACAAATACTAATTCTTTCATCGACCTTCAGGATTGGCCAAGCGCTGAGCCATTAATGTAATTTTAGACAGACAGGAAGACCTGTGTAAGTTTCAGTTCTTTATCAATCTCCTTGTAGTAACTCTCTTAGGACATCATTTGCAGGCTAATTTGTAAAGCCTATAAAGACAGTTTAGTTTTATAAAATCTTTTTTTTCATCATTCAAGCACCTTGTTGGTTATCATGGAACTGAAAATATAGATTTTGATTTTCACATCACAGCCTGAAACGTCTTAATCCCAAAATCAACTTAACGTACCTAATGATTACCTCATGAACAGTCTGCAGTGCTGTATTAGATATTTTTGTACAACACTGAACACATTCCAGCCAGTCAGTATTGGGGACTTGGACTCTGCATTCAGGAGTCTTGGCACTCTGAACAGTCATTGAGATTGACTTTGATTGCCTTAGTTGCTGTCCGTGTCGTTAAAGCTGGTATCTCAGTTAAAATGCCATTGTGGTTGTGAGAAAGAGCATCATTGCTGGCCAGTCTCATCAAGTGTGAGGGACCCAATGCAGGGGATACCCTATGCAGGACAGCAGTCACAGGGTACATAGACATTTACAATGCAATTGTGCCCAGCTTGCTTGCACTATTTTCTAATAGCTAAATGTATTTATACAATGCAAAGAATACATGTACAAGTGCCCGTGTCCCTTGGTCACTCTTGTGCTGTCATGCTTAAATTGCCATTTTAACATATTCTAAATTCAGCAACTGACTGAAATCACGACAGTCCAAAGGTCAAGTGTACACTCTTCTTATAATAAACAGTTGCACCTTTAGTGGGCATTCCCCTGGATGAGTCACATACTCATAATGGTACCTTGGACAGTGTGTGTGTGTGTGTGTGGGTGTGTGTGTGTGTGTGGATTATGTTTATATTACATTGTGGGGACTAAATGTACTCCACAATGTGATAAAAAACTGTTGTTTTGGCATTGCAGGGACCATTTTTCAGCTCCCAGCAAAGATCTGTGAATGCAGTCAAAAAATTAAAATGCCAGAAGTCTTGTATTTTGTTTAATTACTTATGGTTAAAATTAGGGCTGGGTAGGAGTTAAGGTTGTCATGTTATGATTAGAGTTTTCCCCATAGAATGGAGAGTCCCCACAAAGATATAATTTGTGTGTGTGTATGTGTTTCATATCGACAAGCTGTACTTGTTATGGACAATAAGTTTGAGTAGCAAATTCCTATATGCTTTGTTTATTAGGCAGGATGCCTTATAACTGTGAAAAGAAAAACTTGATGCTGAAAATAAGTAATCAGGTCATTTGGGGAAGCCTGCAGGTGTCCTGCCTTTTGGCATGTTTGCCCCACTGCAAACGGCACCAACTTATTTGGGGCTTTTTAATTAATAGCTGTTTGCATTGGTTTGTAAGATCATCCTTTTTGGTATCCAGTAGATGGATTGCAGGCTGCCGCCAAGCATGTCTGCGCTTACTGATGCTCAGCTAATTTTTAGCTGACGCTCGGACCCTCAGCACAGATTTGACCTGAGAATCAGCTGCACTGGCAGCAGTTTGCAGTAATGCAGGGCCGCATCTTCAGGAGACAGCTTCCAATGGGGTTAAGTTTAACAGCTTCTAAAATCTTATTGCACTGTTGCATCTGACTCTATCACGGGTTTGTGGGAATGCAGTATGTTTATGTTCTTACACGGGCTGCGAGCATTGACTTGAGCCTTGATTAATACAATGTTTAATTAGAGCACTGGCAGAGGGGACACTTAAATTAGAAGACCTCGCTTTAGCTTGGTGTGTTTGTTTAAAAAAAAGCCACTGCCTGTCAGATTCAGCTTTTTGTTGCTTGTTTGTAATCGATTACCTGTTGATGTAATTTCCTTTCATCGGCTATAATCACTTATTCAGAAGAGGGTCTCAGTGTTCTAAGAAGCCCGGGGTATGAGGCAGGGGACAGTCTGGTCTGGAATGTTAGTCCATTTCAGGGCAAACAGTTTTGCGCACTATCACATACTGGAAGTGATTTAGATATGCCAGATCACTGAACTGCTGTTGCCTTGGGAATTGAAGTACATAGGGGTGGTGTGGGGCTCAGTGGACTAAGCCTCTGTACCTGTGAACAGAAGGGTGCCGGTTCCAGGTCCAACCTCACCAGAGTGGTCACATGTTTGTGGCTCTTGAGCAAGGCCCTTAACCTCAGGCTCCTGGGGTGCTGCCTGTTGACCAACCCCTCCCTGTGTCCTCCTAGCTTGCTGTCACCAGTCCGTGTGTCTCCTGGAGACACAGTGCAACACCTTCCCACTCAAAAGAAATTTTTCTAATAACTAATAAAATTATACTACATATTGAAGTACTGCACACAACCTGGGGTAGATTTTGTCAGCGATCGTCTTGGGAACTCTATTCGATGAGTGGAAGTACTCCCAGGTACTCTCCAGAAAAGGGCAGATTTTGGCGGTAAGGGGGCGCTGTGAGAACCTCAACGAGACGTGGAACAGTATGTCAGATACACGGAACAGTGTGTCAGATACGCATCAGCCTGTACTCAGAAGTTATGGCATGTGGTTTTAACCCAAGAGGAACTTTTATTTTGAAGCCCATATACCAAAAGAGGAGCAGCCCTCATGCCTCTTAGCTTCTTCGCCCTCAAAGCGAAGCGTCAAAGGAAGGCTCTGCTCCGAGCATTTCTCTTCACAATCAGAAGCAGCATGTAATGAGCTATTAGGATCTGCGGCATGCTGGAAAATCCAGGCAACTTGAACACTCCCCCCCCCCCCCAGACCCCTTTGGCCCACAAGTTTTTCATACAGAAACAAAGGAAAGTGACTGCAGTCTTGCTACTTGCCTGTATTCTCTTGCATAAGCAATGAAAGTGAGATAATCTGATTATGACTATTAAATCTAACTAAAACTAACATATTTTGACTTCAAAGTGTGTGCCAGCAGAGCAAAACTATGGTGTGGGGAATTAAATTAAAGCACCTATTGTTAGAATGATGACAGGCCTAACTCAGCTTATAGGCCTAGTTAATTTGATTTGATAATGCTGGAAGGATAAAAATATGGTGTCAGTACAATGAAGGCAGTGATGTCATTCCTGATAAGTTATCCAGTGGCTGTCCTGTGCCACAATTGGTCCACCAGCTAGCTGCCTTTTTCCCTCATCAGCCAATCAATGGCTGCCTTGTTCCCCCGTTCACAGGGCGCGAGCGGAATGTCCGTGGATGAGAAGCCTGAGGCCCCCATGTACGTGTATGAATCGACGGTCCATTGCGCCAACGTGCTGCTGAGCCTCAACGACCAGCGCAAGCGCGACGTGCTCTGCGATGTGACTGTGCTGGCCGAGGGCAAGGAGTTCCGGGCACACCGTGCGGTGCTGGCCGCCTGCAGCGAGTACTTCCTACAGGTGCTCGTGGGACAGGCCGAGCATGAGCTGGTCATCGGCCTGCCCGAGGAGGTACGTTGATCCGTTGTCACCCTGGCAACCTATCTTTTTCTTATAATTTGTTGTCTTATTGTATATTATAAATGATTGTGACACAAATTTATGAGTTAGAGATTAATGGAGGAAAAAATTGTATGCTGTGCAAATGGTCTAACTAACATCATCTGAACCATAGAACAGTCCATCTCGCAAGAGTAGTTTTACACTCGATTTTTTTACCCTAGAATCTGAGGCATGCAACGCTTCAGTGTATTTAATAGTAAAGTTAAATATTAAAATAGGGTTCTGGTATTCAACAGCAGTAGAATCACATGTACCCATCATTCCAGCTTGCCAGTCAGAAATGGGACCTGGATCATGTCTCAGGAAGTAGATAGGATTGATGTCCACATAAACTCGTACGGGCTTGTTACGGGAAACACAGAGTCTCCGGCTGAATAGGAAAACCGCAGTTTGGAGCCCAGCGGAATGTTGGGAATACAGAAGGGAATACTTGATAAAGAACATCATTATTTCTGTGTTTAAATCTGGCACGTGACTTTACTAAATATGTAGTCATGGTAAAAAAAGATGCCTGCCAAGTAAAGACATTTGAAATGTTCTTAAACAGTGGAGGTTTAACTAATGTTTTCATCCATCCATCCATCTTCCAACTTCTTATCCAGTACAGAGTTGCAGGGAGCTTGAAATCTTTACCAGGAAGCTATTGTTTATCATCTTATGATACAATAGAATGTGAAACATAAATAAAATGTAGAAATGTAAAAGAACCTGCTTTTATTTGTACCTATTTTTAATCCATTAGTTATCTTGATATTATTATGAGAGCTTTTTGTTTAAAATCTACCAAACACAAGAGAAAGGAATTAGCATGAAATGTCTTGTTGACAGTGTAGGGTTTTTGGCGCTGCATAAGCTCACAGAGTCATACAGGGTCAGGTCAGCGTACATTAAAAGCTAGAGACACTTGTGTTGTGTCTGGTCAGCGATGTCTTTCCTGAGAAGAGCAGCCGTAATATGAAGCTGATGCAGTCAGAGAATTTTATGGACATTTTTCTGGTTAAGTATATGGTTGGTGATCTCATTTGCAGTCATTCAGGATCGGGCCGTTTAGATTTCTCAAGAACGCCTCATTTTTGACAAATGTTTGCTTGTCCACGGCTGATTTTGTTTATCTCTTCATCAAGAGACGAGTGCTTCCATCTCTTATATGTGGCTGTTTAGCTGACACTTTTAGCTGAAAAGCTTCGCATCTGAGCGTTTGAACGAAAGGCTAAAAGCAACCAACACACTATGCTGCCTCCTATAGGCAGACTGTTGCAATTGCAAAATCAGTTATGCCAGGTTTGTTTATGTTTGATTTAGGATGGGATAACTTTCATAAACTATCTTTGCTGGAGAGATGCTGTCCTAAGATTTTATATGTGGTCAAAATAATCTGGACCCAGAAATTTCCTTATTAATTTCCTTTAAAAATTATGCCATTCTCTCTTGCATTACATGATTTCTTTACACAAGTGGTGTTTTTAGCCAGTTGCACAACACATTCTTTTTGACCTCATGGTTTTAATCGGGAGTGGGGGGGGGTCATAAGGTTAGCCGAGATATTTCTGTTCAAAGAGCCAGCCTGCGTACAAATTTTTCATACGTAGTAAACACTTTCATGCTCGGTAGCTTCACCAGAATGAGTGGCACGCTGCGTTTTTTTTCCCAGGGAACCTTTGCATAAATTAGTGTGTTCCTCAGCGAGGCAGACAATTCTTTTCTTTGAGCTGGGCTAGAGAACGGCATTCCATGGGCTGTTTGTGAAGAAATCTTGGCGAGCCTCCCAGGATTCCTGAAAACAGGGCCTGGTTTCCGAGGCCCCCATGATTTGTTGTTCACACGGTTTTCTTGCCCCGTAACGATATCGGCCCTCCAGACTTTGCACAGCACAAAATCCGCACCGCCCTCCCACCCGGATCCCTGCTGCCATAAAATGTCCCAGAAATGTCACTTTGATTTATCTCGCTGACTCGGAGCCAAACAGTAAATTCTATTCGGGGCTTAAATGTTTCACATGTTGAGGTCTGTGCGCTGGTGATTAGAAGACCTGCTTTGTTTCCTGCTTGAGCGCATGGCCTCCCTCCTCCTCCGTTTGCTGCCCATCTCAAGCAGGGACCCTCGTCCTCCACTCTGCCCCACACATCTCTACAACGGAATGGCTTCATTAGGTCACCGCTCGTAATGCTATAGGAATTGCATGCAGCACGGTGCAGGAGTAAAGACCGTCTCCTGCTGGCAGCAGCTGCTGACACAAGCTGAAAATAGATCCAGCAAATGCTCAGCACTTTCAAACCCCCCCATCACCAACAAATCCCATCCATCTTTACGAGGAGCCCTGGGAGCTGAAATAGGCCTAGGGGGCCTGACTCGAATGAGACGGCTTTGGTCTTTCTGGAGGGGGTCACCGCGTCCCGGTGAAATTCAACGCCGGGGTGTGAGATGGCTGGACACAGGACTGGGGGGTTCTGCTCTCGTTAGTCACGTAATGCCTGGTCAGGATCCAGCTATGGCAGATGACCACGCCTACCACAGCGCGCACACAAACAACCTCACGTGCTGCCACAAAGCCACCCTTTTCATGGACGCTTACTCACAGGCCTCCCCGTCCTTTGACACCGGGTAAGGCAGAGTGAATAAACACAACTGCAATCCTCCTGTCCTGGGCCGTTCTCTGTTGTTGGCTGACACCTTTGGTAGTTGCAGAGGACAGATTACTGGACTCCTGGTCACTGGTCTTTGCGGAGCGCAAAACTGCTTGTGGTTGCCGATCTCAATTTGTACCACTTCTGCAGACATGAAAATCCCATAATTGACACTGTTTCTTCTTTACCAGTGATATTTTTTCTTTTTTTTTCTTTCAAGGTATACTGCCGATGTACTCGCAAGAAATGTACTACATCGAAATTTGATGTCCCTTTAGAAAATAATGATACTTCCTTGTGCATCCTGGCACGTGCTCCAAGAACATTGTGATCCTCTACTGGATAAAACTCCAGAGCAATCATCTCTGTGGTCATTGTAGTTGCTGGTACATTTGCGTCGTTGTTTATGGTCTCCTATGCCGGCTGGACTTTCTTTCAGAATTTCAGGCTCTCCT
Source organism: Isichthys henryi (assembly GCA_026776945.1). Taxonomy (NCBI): domain Eukaryota; kingdom Metazoa; phylum Chordata; class Actinopteri; order Osteoglossiformes; family Mormyridae; genus Isichthys; species Isichthys henryi. Next base: position 18,089,552 of record JAODJX010000027.1, read on the forward strand.
CATCCTACTGGCTGCTGATGGAACGTACTTCATGCTTTGTTCACACTGCTCTGTTCCCCCTCACTTTCCCACTTCCAGCTGAAGTGCTCTCCCCGGCAGTCCGAGGGGCCCTCAAGGTTACTTTCACTATGTACTTCTTCTGTCACCTGTGTTTTTTTTTTTCCTTCCTATTAGCGATTTGTTCTCTAATTTGAACTTCTCACCTTTTTGTCAGTAACTTAAAACCACAGGAGGCTGAACCGGTGCAACCGCGTCTCCAACCCACATGGACCCTGGAACGGTGGCAATTCTTGGGGGCTCCCAGCAGGTTGGACTGCTGTCGTGCTTCAGGGGGCAGGCAGGGGTGGATTGTTGGCCTGTTCCCCAACTCATAGGAGCTCCAGGCAGGGCTTGAAGCTGTTGCTTCAGTTTCTGATAGGTCAGGTTATGGATCCAAGTAACATGACCTTCAGAGAGCACAGGTTTTGTTTACTACTGCTGACTCTGATGCTTCATTCATATTTAGTTGACAGAAAAGCAAGAGTAGGCTTGTCAGTCAGAATACAGATACTCAGATAAAACTGTCGAGATCTCAAGGGGAGTTTTGGTTCTGAGAGACCTTTGGAGTCTTTATGTTACAGACCATTCCTGGTGGAGCTTTGAAGTCTGTATAATGTGTTGTCTTACATTCTAAAAACTCCCTGTGTGAGTGTGCACTTCTTGCTAATGTACAAACCAAGTGGGTGTCTTTCTTGAAGAGCACATACATGATCGTATATTTAAAATAGTATGTACATGCATGCATGTTTTTTAATTGAGTGTATCTCCAGTACAAGCCGTTCTTAACTTGATGATATCATTCTGAAACTAGTGAAAGTCTCGGTAACTGTATTAGATAGCAGATTTATCCAGCTGTCTTACAGTGCCTAATGTCCTTGGTTTTTTCTTGACATTTCATGATTTACCATATCTAACGAATGTTGCAGTTCGGCAGGTCATAAACTGTCAAATTAGATTTCAACCATTGGCATGCAATATTTACAGTACATGGATTGTGTTCATTTTAATTATGCTCAAAAGCAGCACCCCTGTTATAACAGAAAAATACAGACAGTATATTATAATTAATCTTGACAAGAAATAGGCTAATACTCTCGTGCACTAGCAGATGTAAAACGTGGAAGTGCTTCTGAGAAACTTCACAGTGATAATATTATTATTTGGTAATGTTCTGTGTAATTTTTAATCTGAAAATCTACTGACGTGATTGCACAATTCTGCACGCTACTTGTATGTGCACTTGTATAATTATTCCTCATGAATGTTTTGGCTGACTGGTCCACATTTTAATGAAGTTTTACTACTTATGTTGTCAGCTCTGGTATCGCTGTTTCAAAATCAGTGAGCAGTTTGCTTGTTTTTCTTAGCAACTTACTGAGACAGTTTTTTTCCCCTGTGGAAAACTACACAAGAAATTCTGTGGTTTGCTACTTAAAGTAATAAGGCCCTTGTTTATCTAGAAAGAATCCTGGTGTTAATGCTGTAAAGTATGTACTCTTTTTCTTTTTTTCTGGCCTAATAGGTTAGTTTTTTTTTTTTTTTTTTTCGTAAGAAACTACCATCAGTAATAATTAGTAATTTTGAAATGTTTCACCCTGAAATGAACCACCCCAGAACTGAAACGGTGCTGCATAGCGATATCAAAAAAGGGCAGTTTTGACTCTTGATCCTGTTAAATTTATAACTCAGAAAGTTTTTGGTGAATTTTTCCAGCATTTGAGACAAACTGCATCAAAACTGTAGCAGTGCTGCATAATGTTAGCCAAGAAGACCAGCTTAGACACTTAATCGTCAGCATGAAAACTCAAAAATTTTTTAGCTGATCTTTTCCAAACTTTGTAGGCACATTGGTAAAGATCTGGACTATGTAAATAACATTTGCATTTAGTTTGTATTCATGCAATCATGGACATTAAAACACACAGAGGGATACAAGTAACCAAGTGGGCAATGGTTCTGCAAATTGTCATACAAGTTGACTGTACAATAAATGAATAAGTATTCTTTCAGACCTACATATCACAACAACGGTTCACAGCATTTAAGTAAAAACACATTTATTAACTTTTACAGGTGATTCGTGTAGTACTTCTACAAATTGCACAAGTTGGTGAGTGTGGGACTAGTATTACTTAGATAGCCAGACCAAATGACTGGGCTGTCCGGGGAATACAATACTGTTGTTTCCAATAGCACCGAATCATCTAGTTAATATTTGTTACCCACTTAATGAAGTTAAGTTTCGAAGAATAAAGTTTTCCCATAATTTTGTGACTGTGACCTCTGTGTGGGCTTCGGCTGTGAAAATTTTTTATTAAAAGCTGTAAGACATGCTTAAAGCATAACTGAATTAAGGTGTACAGTTCAAAATATGTTCCATTAAGGCAAAGCAGGGGCGATTCTACAACCTTTTATGGTGGGGGGGGCATTACAAGAGCCATAATTCATATATAACCAACCTTATGATTAAGCAATAATTCATTTTTAAATGACGGGGGAAGGGCCACTCTAGGGGCCAATCAGCTTTGGCCCTGCCCCCCTGTGTAAGATGTAGGGCCATGGAAGAATATCTAGGCTGTTTGATCAAGGTCAAAGTTGTGTTTCACTCAATAGAGATATTTTCCACTACCCCACCATCACATGCATAACCCCATCCCATACTACCTGTCCAATGTCTTCTTCCATTCCCCTGCTCTTAACAAAACCTTTGGCATGGTTTGCCAAAGAATGGGTGATGTAGAACCAGGGGGATTGATCAGGTGATTCATGCAATATTGCAAGCCAGTCACGTGTCAGGATCAAGGTGAGGCTTGTGGCCCTTAATACCTGCCGTGTAAAGTGTGACCACTGTGGCAAACCAACATGCTGTTGGGGTTTTTGTTATGAAAATAGACAGGGACTGTTGGCAGGGCTCACTTCCAGTTTTTTCCCCCAGCACTGTCCTGATAAAAGATGAACTGGTGTGGCCACTAGAACTGTCAGGTTATCTCAACACACTCCACGAGTCAAGAATAAAAACACGGCTGATGGTAATGCTGGCGATTTCCCTGTTCCTTTGTTTTTTATAGGTTACTGCCAGGGGATTTGCCCCATTGTTGCAGTTTGCCTACACTGCTAAGCTGTTACTGAGCAGAGAAAACATCCAGGAGGTCATTCGCTGTGCCGGATTCCTGCGCATGCACAACCTGGAGGACTCCTGCTTTCGCTTCCTGGAGGCCCAGCTCCTGAGCAAGGGAGACGGCCTCCTGCGGTGTCGTAACGTGGAGGACGACATTTCGGAGGATGAACACATGCAGCCTGAGGCTACCGGGACCAGCTCTTCGCGGACGAGGCTCCGACCCGAAGCTCCAACCTCCCCTTGTCTCTTGGATGAGGAGAGCCTGGCTATGCCCATCTCCGGTAGCCTCGCCGATGGCCACGCACGCATTGAAAGACATGGCTCCTCAGACCTTCCCCACTGCCCGAAATACCGGAAGTACCAAGGGGCCTATGACAAGCACAATAATGGCACCTCCTCACATACCAGTACCTCAGGTTTCTCTGACACGTTCACTGAGAACAGCCCCTATGGACAAACTCGGTTGGTGATCACGCAAATTAAGGACGAGCCGCCGATGGTGGAAGACACCCTCCCGCTGTGCCTGTCCGGAGACGAGCAGGACTCCCGAGAAACCAATGGCGTGTCAGAGATGGAGACGGACTGCAGACCGCACAGCCCCACATCCGTAGAAAGAACCTGGGACTCTAAATCACCCAACTGCCTCCATTCGCTCTTCAAGAAAGACACCCACTTGGTAGGTCTTCCCGATGCCTCGCAGCAGCTGTTCGCTGACCGAATTTCTTGTCCCCAAGACAAAAGGGCTACTCAGGGTGACCACAAAAAGGATTATGGGTCATTTTCTGGGGAGTTGGGGTTGCCGGTAACATCCTTCAAGGAGGGTGATGGTTTCCCGATCGGGATCTCGTTGAAGGGAACTTCCTGCGACAGGGTCTGCAAGCAGGAAATGGAACTGGATCGCAGGAGTGTTATTTTTTCCTCAGGAGCTTGTGACCGATTGGGAACCCCAGCACATTCTTATCCGGACGGGAACGCTTTGGATAAGGAGCTCTCAGAGTTCATGCCAAAGGACGCAAGGGGGGGCACAAGTCAGTCCCTGCCGTGTTCCCAGACATACTCTCCTGGGACGACCGTGGCAGAGCCCCTATTGCTCTGCCGCTCGCGTCCAAAGTCCAGCTGCCCCGTGCCGATTAAGGTGTGCCCCCGGTCCCCACCCTTTGAGACCAGGACGCGCACCTCCAGTTCCTGCTCCTCCTACTCCTATGCTGAGGACGGGAGCGGGGGTTCGCCCTGCAGCCTTCCCCAGTTTGAGTTCTCCTCGTCCCCCTGCTCCAACGCCACCCGCTGCCTAGCCGCAGAGCACCAGGATCAAGGGATGGCTGGTGACGCCATCTTCACCCAGGTGCGCCCCAAGATCAAGTGTGAGCAGTCCTATGGCACCAATTCAAGTGACGAATCAGGATCCTTCTCTGAGGGGGACAGCGAGTCATGCCATGTGCAGGAACGAGGGACGGAGGTGAGTGGGAAAGTCTGCATCTCACAAAGCATTAATCAAAGACTTTATCTCCTAATTTAATTTTATTATTGTATAGGCAAATATTTAGGCTCTACAATATGGTCATCATTATTATTATTACTGTTAGGGGTCATTGAGTTTGTGTCTACTCAATGGCATTTTCATGGTAGTTATGTGACCATTATATATTACTAGAAATCTAAAAAAAAATGTAATCCACAATTACGGTACAGTCATTACACACTTGTATTTTGAAAAATATTTTTATATATTGCTGTAATAGGGAGACTGACTTGATTCTTAATAAGAGCCTAAACTGAAAGCAGGATTTTCAGTTTATGTGCCTGTCTTCAAAATGTGCAAGGAGAAACCTAAAAACCATAGGATTTTTTTTTCTTTCGACTTCATCAAGCTGAGGTTTGCGGAACTTTGCTGTTTGGCATTAGATGAAATGTCTTGAATGCGCTTCCATTGACAAGCATGCCGGTTTGTTTGTTCAGAAACGCACTGCGACTTACTTGCAGATGACTCAAATTGAAGTAAATGCAACCTATGCTAAGAATAAGTGGGGAAGCATTTTTCTGGTTCGTTCTGCTGATATGCGTTTCTCACCGTCTCTCGGGGACTGTTTCTGAACCCAGTACATGTGAGAGAACTGGTGAAGGTGCACCTTTCGTCACTCTTCCCTGAGGGCGGTGCAGCCCATCTATGGAAGGCAGAAATTGCTGAGCACCACAGTTGTGGCTCGCATGAATTCTCCTCTGCGATACGCTGGAAATTTAATTAGTTGAATATAAAGTATGCTTTCGTGAAGATGTCTTTCAGTCTTTCATGCACTTGCATCAGCTGTTGCTGAAAGTGCTTGGTTTTGTGGCATCTGTGTGTGTGTGTGTGTGTATGGCTACCTTGATTGATCCCTGTCTAGGGATCCCCAAACTTTTAATATCCGCAGACCGGTTTACGTCTTAAAAATTTTTACAGACCAGTAACACTCCCGTTCATGGAGGTGTACAGGCAGATTGAGCAGATTGAGATTTCATAACTTTAACTGTTTCCATTTTTTTTAATGAGAACATAGTGTGCACATGTGAGGGGCTATAAAAATCAAAAATGTATAGTTTATTTTTAGAAATGAGCAAAACCCTTCTGCAAAACTCTCAGCATTCCGCAGTCCAGTGGAATACTGGTCAGAGATCAGTACCAGTCAGCAGACCAGGGCTTGGGAACCTCTACTCTACTGTTGTTTGTCTGATTTTGTAGATCAGGAGATGTGTACAATTCTTTTTTTTTTTTTTACATTCCTAAGGCTAGATTTATGCTTCATAAGCCATTTCAAATGGAAGCATACTACTTTGACCTATTCATCTTGTCCTTTTCACTTTTTTCCGTTCCGCAGTACAGTACATGCAAAGGGATTTTCACTGAAATTGTTGAACTCAAAGCAGTACTTGATGTAAATGAAAAAATAGGTTGACACCGATGTCAGATACATCAACATAATACTAACTAGTGTTGATACTAACATTTTCACACAGGGAAATTACACTTCCTTGTATTATTTATACTATAGCCCTGGGAAAGCTGTCTGCTTCTCTAGTCGAGAACTTGTTAAGCTCTCGGAAGGAGATGTGTCTGTTGCCATGGAAATCTTCATTACTTTCGGGGTCTCCTTTCACTGTTAGTAGGGAAGTATGACAAGTCTGTGCCTCCAAGAATGGAAAGAATCTAGTAATTCTGCACGACATACAACTCAAATCAGACTGTGTAATTGCTACAGTATCACATCTGTCCACATCTATCCACATCTTCCATGGATGTATTTTTTTAATGCCCGATCTATCCTCGAGTGATCATAATCAGAACCAGAACTTGCTTTATTGCTGGTATGTACACACATACCAGAACTGTTTGTGGTTGAAAGCCAAACATGAAGTACATAACAGTATTATAAGAAACACGGGCAAATTTCTCAAAACACCATGTGAAAAAATACACAGACCGATAAGAATCAGGGTTGCCAACTGGTCAGCTGGCTAGAGTGAGATTTTCAGTTTCAGTCAATTACATGTATGTAACAGATTTATTACCTTGTAAATAATCTGAAGCGTTTGCAAACTACCCTGAAGCTTTTGATATAGTTAATTTTAGATTTATAATGGAATAATACAGATTTGCCATAAGATTTCTTACATGAGCGTGAGAGTCTGAAAGTGTCACGCCGGATGCGTGAGAGTTGGCAACCCTGAAGAATACGAAATTTACGGAAGACACAATGCAAGACATCTTACTGTAAGTCAGAGAACCATAAACTAACTAGTGCCAGAACCAAAGAAACAGTCGTTCATTGTAGTGGAAGTTTGCAAGTTGATAAGATGTTGCATATGTACTGCAATGTCCAGCTGACCCTGGATGTTTTTTAAAAATGAGAACAACCTGAAACAGAGTTTTTAATATCATGTTCTCCATCAGCTTCAATAGTTCACCTGTTTCTGTAACTCAACTCAACCCTGTGTCTGTATTGGTAAGGAAAACTTACAAGTGAATGTTTTGGCCTTGCGTTGAACTTCCATGCTCACCAGTGTTTCCTGCCTTGTGCCCTGTTCTTTCTGGGATAGACTTCAGATTTATCTGTTATGTTCTGCGTAAGTGGTTATAAGTGATTATTCAAGAAGGAAAGATGAATGGATGGATGGATGGATGGATGGATGGATGGATGGATGGATGGAAGGAAGGAAGGAATATATTTTTGGACTGGCAAGGTTGGTGCTATGTACATTAGGACCAGTACAGTTTATTTTGTTGAATGACTGTATGCTATATCCAAAATGGGGGGCAGCACGTCACTCTGCTTCATACGAGTTCCCGACAACAGAGAAAAGTACACTGAAACAAGAATCCGTGTCTACAGTGCTGCCACATGTACATGGAGCAAATGTCAGGCTCGTGTGGTTATCGTGCAGGTTTTAAAAATAGCCGAGGGCCAAGACTGGAAACAACACAGTGTGCTGAGGAAGGAAATTGTTAAATAGTAGCTCAGACTACCCAAGTCGCCGAATGCCATGACAGGTCTTCCAGCTAGGTAACAGGGGCTAAATTGACGCTCATAATTACATGCTTTAAAAAGGACTCTTAACCATTCCTCTAGACATGGGCAGACGCCAAATAAGAACCATACGCAAAAAAGTTGAAAACGCGTCGTCTGGAATTAAGTGTTACCTTTCGAGACTAAAGCGTTTTATGATTGTTACATAGGTTTCTACTTTTACTATGGGACAATAGAAGCGAAATATAAAGTCAATGCAAATAAAGAAAATATTAATTAACCTTCTGAAACCTCAATATAGATGGACTAGTCGCACTTGATATAGCTAAGGAAGGATGTAGTTTGTCTGCACCCAAGCGTTCAGCCCAGGGAAATACTTTTTTATTGCTGTTGATGTTCAGTTCAAAACCCTGAATGCCATTTCTCAGCCTCCTGTGATGGTCTAAAATGGAGCATGACTGTTAAAGGCAACTGTATAAGTGTCTGCCCAATGATGTTTGTGACAGCAATGGGCATTCGTATGTATCAGTTAAACTCAAGTTGACCTTAGTGAGTTGTCACTTTTGTCTCTTTGCTGCTTATCAATCACGCCTCTCGAAAATATGGCTTTATTCCACAAATCAATTAAATTCAAATATGCCTTTTGGCTCCTGCTGTGAATAAAAACATTTCAGTTTGTCAAAGGAAATGGTACAAATTCATCAAGGGACGTAATGTAAGATGTATTATTTTTTATGTTAAGAGAGGAGCGTGTTCTTCACCGTGGAATGACTGAGGTTGTAGATACGTTACAGGCTGAACTATTAACAGGTGGTGATAGTGTTTTTTTTTTGTTTTTTTTTTTTAACTTGCTACGCTCGGTATTAAAATAGCCTCCGTCTGAATGAGGCAACTTGACCTATTAAATATCATTGTGCTGGTTTGAAGGTCTGTCTCTGGTCATTCGGGAGAACCTGACGGCGAGTTCAGCGGGCTGGGCTTTCTGTGGAGATGTTTGTGTTTCTACCCCCAGACTGCGGTTAGCAGAATGACCTTCATCTGTCACCCATCCACCCCCCCCCAACCCCCCAACCCCCAACCCACTGGTAGACTGCCCAGCCCTTCAGAAAGTAGGCTAGGGAAGTGCTTTACATCTGTGTATAACGGATGAGCCCTACTTTGCAGGGCAGACCCATTTACAGAGTAATGACCAGCAGCGTGTGTGTGTGTGTGAGGGGGGAGGGGTCTGAATTTATGACTACTACTGGAGCACACTTTGTCATCCTAGCCTCATTACTGGACTAGTTCTCCTGGTAGAGTCGGCTAAATATAAACATCTTCTGTGCAAAAGAAACTCACAAGGTCAAGGAGAGGGAGTATCTTCCTCATCTCTGACCATCTTACTTAAGCAGCCAGATTCTTCTTTGTTGTCAGAGGGGTGCAGAGACGACACAGAAATTAAATATTTACATGTGCATCTCATACCCTTAAATAGTCATCGCACCATGTATTCGACTTGCGGAAGGAGACCAGCTATTTTCGGCTGCCCAGGGCGATCGCGGTCTAAGATGACTGGCGTTGGGTCGACCCAAAGGCCGTCTCCGAGACCTATTAATGCACGTTCACTGCGAACGGCGAGCCCTCGTCTAGCTGTTTTGGATTATCTTTTGGATTCTCAGCATTGGAGGGTGGGGGTGAAGCGGAGCGTTAGCCGTTTGAAACACTGCCGGGACCCCCCCGCCCCCCGCTCCTGCCTAAGCGATTCCACCAAGACCCGGCCTGCTGCTAATTTACTTTAATTAGGACTTAGGACTTCATAAGGTTTTCCCTCGCAGCAATGGTGCCCTCTCCTGGGGAGTCTCAGGAAGTTCAAGCTGAGGGGAAGTCACCCACACAAATATGAAATGAATCAATTCTGTGCTCGTTTTCCACTTTTGGCCCAAATGACTCGGGAGCCCAGCTATGCAGCTGACGTTTGATAAAAGCTCTAAGTAGCGCAACCTTTTGGTAAAAATAAAATACTGAGCAGCTGTTGCATTTTGATCAGATATAAATATTCGAAACTTTACGGTATGTATTTTTTTCCCAGCAGGATTTTCTATAATGCTGGTGGCATATGGTCTCAAATGAAGGACTTAGAAGTATTAACTGCTTGTTCAGCTGGCTGTCTTGCCCAGGGTTTGTTAAAATGCCTTTTAGCTAACTGCCCTCCGCAACCTGCTAGAAACTAGTGACGGGGAAAAAACACCATGAGCCCCCTGTCAATAGGAATACAAAAAACAGATTATTGTTATCAAAAATCCTTTAATATGAGCAGTGTGATGTCCAAGAAAATGCTAAATTGATTATTCAACAACTGACAACACGTTTATCTGTGTTCATTTACCCGATGAGTTGCTTTCTTGTATTAAGTCTTAAAGAAGGATTTGTAAAATCTTCCTGTCAAGTATTTTTATACTTTTGAATTGTGCCGCACGCTGCCACTGACTGTGGTGAGGGACCATCTCCATAGCAACCATGGAGTTTATTTTATCGTACATGTGGAGTGAGCCGTTTGAGCTGTTTCTTCTTGTTTTGATCGATCCGCAGGCTTTTCTCTTTGGTCAGACACCCAGATACATTCGTCTGCTATCCCTTTCTCTCTTTTAGTGAAATCACATGTGCTCGTTCTTGCACCACAGGATTGGGAAATTGTTAATCTTCCAATACTACAAAACAAAAGTATGGGAGAATCTAATAAAATCCATGATCTTATCTATGGTCTTATGTTTGACGGCATTTATATTTTGTTACCCCTGCTGAAGACTGGCTTTTTTTTTCTTACAATTCCCTGGCTCACTCATTGGCTTACAGTCTTCCTTTGGTCATGTGTACTGATTTGGTTCATCTGGGAGACGTTTTTGTTTAGAATATAAAAATATGGACCCTTCATGTCAGAGTAATGATGCAATGTGGTGTTCTTTAAAGGTACAACAGTCACTGATACTTTACGGTGCTTTCAAACGTGCTCAGATTTGGTGTTGTGTCGTTACTCATTTTTCTTTCCTGTGATATGAGGTAACGTAGTAATCTATGGTGATAGACGCTATCTACCAAAGGCAGAGTTTGATGTTTGCACTTGGGGGGTGGGGGGGGCGGCATCTTACTTACCCTATGTGTTAACGCACATATCTGATGCACACATAACCTATTATTTTGTCTACGTATAGGGTACCAACAAACCGTTTATGCAAAGGTGCAAAATTCCAGAGTAGAACATGCTGGTATTGCCATTTAATTGCAATTTTAATTCAGGCGGCATTATTGCCTGGGGGCCCCGCCCCCCAAAGAGAGAAACGCGGGGCGAGCGGTGGGCGCCGGGTTGAG
>JAODJX010000027.1:18100562-18123923 GCA_026776945.1 Isichthys henryi
CCCAAAAAAGAAAAACTCTGGCCAAGCTTTGCACGCATTTTTAATGTTTGATTATCCAGTTAGGTAAGTACAGGAAATAAGGCAGGACACACTAGAGACAGGTGGTCCATCCACCACAAGCTTAACACCCACGTGCATTACGGGAATTTCATTGGTCAGTTTGTCCTTACATGTGGCCAAGTTCGATCACTGTTTTCTCGCAGGTGAAGTTACCTTTCCCAGTCGACCAGATCACAGATCTTCCACGCAATGACTTCCAGATGATGATCAAGATGCACAAACTGACCTCGGAGCAGCTGGAGTTCATCCACGATGTCCGGCGCCGGAGTAAGAACCGCATCGCGGCTCAGCGCTGCCGTAAGCGCAAACTGGACTGCATCCAGAACCTGGAGTGCGAGATCCGCAAACTGGTATGTTTTGCACGCGGCTCCGTTCAGAAAGATGAAAACCTCAAGACCACACTGCAGTGAAACTGTAGGTGTAAGTTTAGCTTAGGGTGCAAGTAGTGAGAATGTTGCAGTTTAGTCCAGACTACACCAGAGAATACCTGTGAAAGTGGGACAGTATAGTCACATTACAAAGTGCTGGCAATAAAAATGTAACCATTTACCTGGAGTACAGAGAGTAAAAATGTAACATATTGTCCCAACAGCCAATAAGTTTGGGTCAAATTTTTGCTGTGAAAATGTAGTTTTGCAGTGGATATGTGGTAAGTAAAGACAATATCAGTGTCCATAGTATTTACGAATAGACGTGTAATCATTTAGCCAGAATATATTTTAAGTAATACTAAAGCCCAAAGCACATGTTCATGGGAGTTTTACTTAAAGAAATATGTTCTGAGGGCAGAACAAAAAAATTATTGGTTCAGAGTGACAACCAATCAAATTGTAGAGGAGGTGGGTCCAAGCAACTAGAGGAGGCAGTACCATGACATTTCATTGGTTGGCCCTGCCTCCTCTAGTTGCTTGGACCCATGTTTTTTTTTGCCTGGATCTACTATTGTATGGTGTACTGTTAGGGATTTGATAAATAAACATTGATTGTATTTCTGTGTGTGTGTGTGTGTGTGTGTGTGTGTGTGCGCACAGGTGTGCGAGAAGGAGAAGCTGTTGACAGAGCGTAACCAGCTGAAGGCCTGCATGGGCGAGCTGTGGGAGAACTTTTCCTGCCTGTCCCAGGAGGTGTGCCGAGATGGGCAGCTGAGCCCCGATCAGGTCCAGTCCCTGCATCGTTACTGCCCGTTCCTGCATGCTGGGGACCCCAGCGTCAGCCACTCCCCCACCTTTGCCAGCAACGATGCCGCCACCAGCATCGACCTCACTGCCAACTCAGATTCCCCCACCCCCGAGCCTGGCTGCTGCACGTCTCCTTGTCCCTCTGACAGAAAGCTGACCTCCAACCAATGGGAGCCAGGCAAGGGTGCTGATTGTCTGGGGGGCGTGGCAGTGGGGGAGGAACACAGCGTAGGCCCACTTCTAGTGGGCGGGCCCTCATTTGAAAGGTGCAGTCAGACTGTAACGGTAGATTTTTGCCAGGAAATGACTGATAAATGTACAACCGACGAACAGCCCAGAAAGGACTGTACCTAGCATCGATGGGGGAGCTCATTTGATACATTTCGTTTGTCGCTATTCTGCTTGTGCTGTTTTAAAGCTTGACACTACAGTTGTCTTAACAACAGCAATACAACAGTTTCCAGGTATCCTTTTGTAAACCATGACAAAGTGGAGCCTAATATCCTCAAAATGGTGCTACTCCTTGCTCTTGCAGGGAACCGTGTTTTTAACTCGACTTTTTTCTACGTACCGCCAAACTCGAAGGACCTAAGTCCCACAGCATTTTTTGTATCCCATACCTCCTTTTCTCACTTTCTCCCTGCTCCCCCCCACCCATCTAACTTTCTACCAGAAGTCCTTTTTCATGGCAGTTTGATCTCAGGAAATCTTCTGAATGTGCAGCATTGTTAACGAAAAAAAAAAAAAAAAAAAAAAAATACAGATTCTGTACTTTGAGAGTTTTATACGACAAACTAAATGTTTCACTCTGTTTACTGGAGTTCTTAACTTGTATTGTACAGACATTTGTATTTAAACATTCCTCTTTTGCCTTTACAGCCCTGGAGGGAAGGAATGATGGAGAGAAAGCAAAGTGATTACCAGTCACTCCCAATATGTGTGTGTGCTCACACACACACACACACACACACATGTGCACACATGCACACATTTTTGGAGACTTCCAACTCACTCTTGTTTTAATATAATGATCCCTAACACTAACTATAAAACAAAAACTCCAAAAATGAATAACAAGCAAAAAGTCTGACAAAAAAGACATTGTTTGTGTACATGTCTCTATATTAAAATGTGATTAAAATCACGAACATCAGCAGTATCCCAATCTGTAGGTGGCATTTTTATGATAAATTTAGTAATACTTTTTTCTGTTGCCACTTAAACACACAATTGGATATTTATCATCTCAAGGTCGCTAGGTTTTCATACACACTCAAACACACACTTAATCCCCTTTGTCATAAATTAAAATCTTGTTAGGCAATAGTGTTCTAGTCCCATAGTGTTTAAAGCTAAACCTGAAATATATATAAGTCCTTGGTGTTATTTTGTAACTATGTCAAGGTGAAAGAAAAGATAGGAAACTATGTTATACTCGACATATGCAAGATATTTATTTGGCTATTTTGGCTGGTGGGAGTTTTACTTACGCAAAAATGGGTCCATGCAACTAGAGGAGGTGGGACCAACCAATTAGATGTCTTGGTCCCGCCTCCTCTAGTTGCTTAGATCCACCTCCTCTACGATCTAATTGGTTGTCTCTCTGAACCAATTATTTTTTTGTTCTGCCCTCTGAACATTTTTGTGTAAGTATAACTCAAATGACCATTTACTTGTTCTCATTGGCTCATAAGTAAATTTTGGTATGTTCTCTGTTATCAGAGTGTTTGCGTAGAATTTTCCTTGTCCTGACAGATTTGCAAATTATGCACCACAACTCTAGCACAAAAAATGACAGAAGAAAAAAAAAAAGGAATTAGTTGGTAAGGTGAATATTGTAGATGCAGAATGAAGGATAGACACAGATAATGATACTTGTCAAAGTAGTGATTACAGATTGTTATAGTGTTGAATACACTTTTCTTATATAATGTTTATAGCTGTAGCCCACGTAGTCACCTTGTCATTTTAACTCTTAGTTGCCCTGCTGTTCAATTCTAAAAAAATTTAAGATTAAACTATTAGCTATATACGACATATTGCACATGACAAATGAATTTTAATCATAATCTGGTTAACCAATCACTGCCAGGAGCCATGAAATGATAATAGTGTTTATAGTAAATGAAAGTTACTTTTAATTAAATTGTTATTTAAGTGGATTGTGGTATGTTGAGTCAGATTTTACATAAATGTAGGAAAGATGAATTAATTAACATAGACATAATGCTGAAGACAATGGGGTACCTCTAGAACAGCTGTGAAAGGAAATTTTGGCATCATTATTATTGATGTCAGTTTGATTTAAGTCTGGAATAGGAGAGTGCTGCAGTTGGGGGGGTAGGTGTGTGAATCTTGCTAAGGTGGTCGCATTGCTAAGATGACGCATTTTTCCATAGAGGCACTAACCACTCTGATTTGCTGTACATATTTAATACTTAGAGATACATAAGACTAAGATTCTCTGAACTTTCAGCCTCAGAGAAAAATAATCGACTTCTGTATGTTTTTTACTCCCTTTCATGTTCATCTTGTCGCTTTAATAAGACACAATAGCAAACATACAAAAGTACATTTGTTATCGCAGTAAATGAACATGACACCATGCAGTTAAGTGAGACATACCAAAACATATATTGTTTTTTGTGTTTTCATTTGTATAAGCTTAATATATAAGCTTAGTGTGTAAGCTTCCACCCAGACGGCACATGTTCAGTGATTTCTGACTTGCGCACCCAGCCGATGAACTTTGAGGTTACATTTATAAACAATCAAAGCTTCTCCTGTACCGAATTCTATAAGCTACTGATTATTCCGAATTACTATTACTACTACTTGCAGTATTATATTAATGCTGGAAAAACAGCCAGTGGATAGCAATCTTTTTCTGGTCCGTAATGTTTGTTAACTGTTTAAAGACCTTTCCATTTCATTGCTCTACTGGAACATTATCTCAAATCCCAGATACGTAGGGACTGGTATTTATGGACCGGGCAGTGGAAGCGTCCTATTACTGAGGTGATGTCAGTACAGAACAGAACAGGGCCGATCTTGGTAAACGTGGTCCTGGGCATGGTGATGCTGGCAGAGCCAAATCCTCGAAGAGTGTGTTCTATCACGAGAGCTTTAAATTCTACGGCTTCCTTAGCCCTGTCATTCCATTATCTCAATTCTACATGCAAGAGAAAGGGCACAGAATTCACTCCTCGCCCTCGATCACTGCCATTTTACGTTCCAAAGAAGCACATTCTCTTACCATGTTCATACAATGATACGCCTGGTTCTCCTTCTAAAGTCCAGACGTTCTTGTAAAATAATCGTCTCAGGGTGCCAATGAAATATGATTTTTTAAAATCCATTTTTGATTCTGGAACAGACTTTTCTACTGTTAATTGGTAGGGATTTTTTTTTGTAATACAGCTGCGAATTTCTTCTGGATTTCTCGAAGCCAATAATCTCTTACGGAACTATGGAATTTGATTTGCACAAGGTAGATGGGCATCAACAAGGGCTAAATAAACTATTGTTTTGGAGCAAAACCCTTTGGAAAATTATTAGTAGTATTAGTATTTGGTGTTGAGGAATAGACAGTTTCCGGAAGCCAAACATATTGTCAATGTTTGAATTGGAATGAGCGGTTAATCTAAATTGAAATACTTAAATGTTCATAATGTTGAAGAGTCAGTATAAGCAAACAAAATGGCTCTCACCAGATTTCAGTGCAATGTTTTTGTTTTGTTTTGTGTTTTTTTTTTTTGTTTTGTTTTGTTTTGTTTTGTTTCTGTATTTTTCCAAATTAAGTTTGAGCTGCTTCTGGAGAGAACTAAAAGCGATTTTCTTGTATTTGCCTTTTTATTACAGTTATTGTTATGCTCACTGAATATACAATCTGAGATGGTTAAAAAAAAGGAAACTATGTTTACAAAACCAAGTGTTTAAGTACTTTGCCATGTACATAGAAGTTGCTAGATTTGGTTGGTAGGTTAGTGTTTTGCTATTTGTCTAATATAAAAAGAAGCCCATTACTTACTGTGTGTTTCAAATTGTATTTGTGTTTCAGAATTACATGAGTATAATTGCACCTCTTTTGTTTGCCTTAGGGCTTCTGGAGGCCATATTCACGTTTCTGAGTAAAGTGGGGTGTATGCAAAGGCCACAGCCCCCATCACAGAGATTACATACACGCTCACACTTATCTACCTGTAAAATCCGTCATACCTCTCATACTGGTCAGCGACTGTATCAGCAAAAAGCAGGTGTTTTGTCTACGCGCTTCTTACAGACTCTAGGAGAATTACTGTATCAGTAGGATTTGGTGCGTCCTTTTTAATGTAATTTCTCTTAAGCTTCTGTTTATTTCTGAATGACTATTGTGTTAATTTAGTTGAACATGTATAGTTGATATTCTTTTTGCCTTTTTATCTGAAAAAGTCCTGATGGATTAGGCTTTGTATAACCCATGTAAATACAATATTGTGCAAAAAGACGTTCATTTATTTGAATTGTTTAATAATACAAGTTTTTTTTGTCTAGATAACATTTCTGTTAATGAATTAAAGAACATATCATGTATACAGTTTTTTTGTTGAATGTTATGAAAAGAGTTTCGTAAATCTTTGTTTCATTGCATTTTTTCTACTGTCCAAACTAGATTTTCTAACTTGCCTCATTCATAACGGCTGTTAATAATTCTCATTATTTCTTTGCATCTTTGATTCCAGTATTCACATTTTCTACTGAGTTAACTTGCAGATAACCCATTTAAAGTTTTATTTTAAAAACACAACATCCATACCTTCACAGCCTTAGTAGTGTTACATGATTATTTAATATTCTGTTAAAAATGTCTTATGTTCCACAGAGGTGGAGAGTTCAGGTCCAGAGACTACAAATCCAGACCAAGATTTTGTTTCAACCAACCAGCTGAGTCCTCTGTGACTTTGACGCTTCATACTCAACTGGTTGGTTGGCACAAAATCCCAGTCTGAATTTTTACTATCTGGAGCTGAACTCTCCACCTCTGTCGCTGGGATATATGGCTACCTAAGCCCCCCTGTGGCTTGTGTTTTGGATCCTACCTCTGCTCTATCAACTTTGATGTCATACTGCTGTTAGCAGAGCTGGAGTAGTATTGGAGATATCAGGGTTATCTTCAAGCAGCAAACAGTGACCTTCATCAGTAGGGTTATTAATGAAGTACTTATTAATATTACCTAAGGATTTTTCATAGGATCGATGACAGCAATTCATCATTGAACCACATTTTTTGTTGTCCATTCCAAATACCGAACATACTGACTATAAATGCAGAAGCTAATATACCTATATACACTTATAAAGGAATGGGTTTCAAGTAAGTCACATGACCTTATTCCAAAGATTACACGGGGTTTTTATGGATGCTTACATGTTAATGACAATGCTTGGCTGATTATGTGCAAAAAGAAAGACAAAGGTAGGAAAAACCATTTTAAATGCTTCACTGTTGTTCTACGGTATGCCAGTCACATTAAACTATACGAGCATGCAAACCTCATACATGGCAATTTGAATACAATAATTATGATAAGAAGAAAAAGAGACTCATGCATAAACTGTATAGCATAGTATATTTTATAACATACTCTTGCAATATCAAATGCCATGGTCAGAATTTGTCATTAGTATAATTCAGTTCTCCAGTTAAGAACTGAAACTTGTGCAATAAATCAACATTTTTCTGAATTTTCCTATAAAAGATGCACATTTTAATTAAGTCAAATTGCTATTTTTAATCATCAAAGATCATTAAAATAGACCTGCATATACACTATTCTGAAAAAAAAATTACCCCGAAAATTTACACAAATGAATAAAAAAATAAAGCTACAAAATGTAATTTGAAGGGGAAAAAAATCACTTTGAAAATAAAAATAGTTTTTCTAGTCGGAAAGAAACCATTTTTCCCTACCCCCTAAGTTAAGGTCATGAACTGGCTATTTTATATCTATGAATAATTTGCAGCATTTGTCTTACACAACAAGATCTGAGGCTGCCTGCTTGGCTCTGCTTACAGTGGGCAGGCTCAGCCTGCTCAGCACGATGGATGAACTGTCTCTTTTTGAAAACAGTTTGAAATCCGATCCCAAGCTGCTCCTAGACTGTGCACTGCCAGATCGCTGCATTGGCCTGTTCCCTGACGGTACCAGGCACAAAGAGCCACTCTTCCTCGTAGACGGGAACATGACATCACCCTGGAGCGCATACCGTGTGTCCCCAGGGCCTTT
Organism: Isichthys henryi; assembly: GCA_026776945.1. NCBI lineage: Eukaryota > Metazoa > Chordata > Actinopteri > Osteoglossiformes > Mormyridae > Isichthys > Isichthys henryi. The sequence goes on from JAODJX010000027.1 coordinate 18,108,067, forward strand.
GGAACATCTCGTCCAGTTCTGCTTGTGAGGAATATTACGAGCATAGGGTGATACCTCTCTGTGACCAGCCCGGAACGTCGCTCTAGGGTGTGGTCGGCTGTATCGCTGAAGATCAGTGTTCCTGGACCTCATGTTCTTGTCGCTGCATGACTGATCAGAACAATCAAAAGCAGCATGACCTTGCTTTGCACTTTGGAGAAAAGCAACATGCATATCCTCCTGGATGATCTGGCGTGGGTCTTTTGGATGCTGATGCATGCTTTCAGACTGAATGATGCCACCGGCTTTGCCGTTATACCGCAAATCTTTGTCAGTCTCCTGAAGGACAGCTGAAGGACTGGGCGCCAGGTGATGGTTCCTGTGCTCAGCCGGCACACAGCCGAGAGTCTTATGAATTAATGGCTCATTTTCACACGCTAACGAGCTCACTGTTGCAGGTTTAATTCGACCTTCCTGGCTTCTGTTGCCCTTATAGTCATAATCGTGATGTGTGCCTTTCCCCTCATAAAAGCTCCTCCCGATGATTTTTACTCCCAGGTAAGATACTTCCAGAAGGTTCAGGAAGAGAGAAACGCTGGCAATGACTGTCATAAAGGCCATAAAGATGGTTTTCTCCGTTGGTCTGGAGACAAAGCAGTCCACGCTGTTTGGGCAGGGTATTCTCTTGCACTTGTACAGGGGTTCCAGTCCAACACCATACAAGATGTATTGCCCTACTATAAAGCCCACCTCTACCACAGATCTCATTAAGATATGGAAAACATATGTACCCAAGAGCGAACCCCTAAGAGGAGCCTTAGCTACCTTCCTTTGTTCCTCTAACATTATCAACTTCTTTTCAATCCTATTGTGGCCAAGCAGAATTGGACATATCTCCTCCATTTCCACCATAATCTGAACCTTCTTCTTCCTGTTCTCCTTCTCGAGGACCCTTAGATAGTAGAGTGCGTGACCCATGTACAAAAGAGAAGGCGAGGACACGGAAATGATCTGAAGCACCCAGTACCGAATGAGGGAAATCGGAAATGCCTGGTCATAGCAGACGTTTCTGCATCCAGGCTGCTTTGTGTTGCAAACAAACTCCCTTTGCTCATCTTCCCAGACGTCCTCAGCCGCAACACCGAGAACAAGCATCCGAAAAATGAACAGGATGGTCAGCCAGATTTTGCCCACTATGGTTGAGTGCATGTAAACCTCCTCCAAGATACTGCCCAACAACTTCCAATCTCCCATGCTCTGTGGCACATATTCCTGTGCTGGAAAGAGTACGCATGTTGTAAGAGCAATTTGAGTACGTTTTCAAATAACAAACGTAACATTCTATTCAATAAATCACATTATGAAATGTTCATATTATACGTTAGTCAATTAAAATGTATATTTTACTGAAAGGAACGTATCTTTTCATGTAACAAGTCTTTAAAAAAGATTTTTTAAGAGATAAAAATGATAAAATTGTGCGCCTGCAATAGGTAAGTAAAAGAAGAGAATGGTAGTATATTTTTTTAAAACTCAGCAGATACATCAGCTTACATTTCAAAAGGACATGTGGTTCCCTCGTATCAGAGCCCAAGTAGTCATATCGAAATGATGCCGCTTGTGTAAGCAGTTGTGTAGATAGGTGCCAGTTTGACACACTTAAAGCACAGCCTGTTCTCTTCGCATGACTTCTCTGAATGAATCCCAGGGTATGTGGCGTGTAGTATGGAGAGAATGCAGTGATTGATCTTATGTAGCTTACATAATGCCAAATGGCAGCTTGCCACAGACAATAGAGCCACGTAATCAGCTATACAACCCAAAATATGCATCGCCACCATCTGTCATTATTGAAGTAGCACGTGACCAGAATTTCCCCCCCCCCACACTTTCACCAATCCTTCCCTTACTTTGTACACAATATAAGTCTGGTTATAATTGTCTCGGTCATTGTTTGCGGGCGCCATCATAAAATTTGTTTCATCCGATGTAACTGTGACATCCAGAGAAAATAATCAATGAGTCATGTCCCAGTTTATAGCCAGTCACACGAAGCTCTGTTCTGGGAATAGAAAATCCATGAACATTCTGGCAGAACATTTAGTCTTCCTTATCATATCGCTACCAAACCAAAGAAAAGGGAAAAATTACAGCTCAGTACATTGGGCACAGAACAGAAATGCTGATTATTAGCATCACAAAGTCTGTTACTGACAATTTTTTATATTATGTTCTGCGTGTTCCCACTAACAGAATAAATAAAGAACGTGTCATTACAAATTTAGCTGGTGGTTTATTGCATGTAAACTTTAGTTTGACATGCATAAATAGCCCTTCTTTGCTAGCCTGTAGTATATTAATGGGTGACACATTGGTTGCGTACAAAGTAACAAGCCCAGAAGAGGTAACTGCACATTAACTGACACCCCAAGATGTAGGTACATCACACTGATATGCAACTCTCTGCACCAGCAGCTGTGTGATGACTTCGCGTGATGGGCCTACATCAAATTACTAACCTGCCCCCTCACCCCCTGCAGGCATTTAATTATCTTTCCATTGGACAGCGTTTCAGGTTGATGGGAGATTGAATTGATTTTGATTCATGGGAGGGGCGAAGGAGCGTATGCCAGATGTCACACGGCATCGCTGTGTTATCCCCAAGCTCTTTAACGTGCCCATCTACATTCAGGAAGCACAGCTTAGTCTTTATTTTGGTACAGATTGTTTTTTTTCCCTTGTTTCTGGGACACATCCTCAGTTGTCAGTCAGCTCATAAGAGTCACAGCATGAACAATATTTATCCTCAAAGAAGGATTACAATTGTTTGTTCAGTTTGCTGATAGCACTAAGGTACAAAAGAGAGACCCAAAATTTCTTCCTGGACTTGCTTCCTTGCCATTCACTGACTGCATATATATGATGATGTAAAGACAATGACTAAAGGTTAGAAAAAGGTCACACTGTGTTCCTACTCATCTTTTCATCTTCCTGTTTGTCTGTTCATCTTTTTCTCATCCCTGTGGCAAAGACATGAGGCAGCAAGATGCTCGTTTACATTTGAAGGTAGAGGTTTTCTGTCAAAAAAATCGGCATAAGAAAGATTCTTCATGACAGTAAGTATTTTTATGCTGATACAGAGCCTGCAGGGAACAATGAAACTCTTTCATCAAGTTAACAATGATGTTAACAGCAAAGCATTCATGCTGACACCGCTGACCTATTCTTTTGCTTTCCCGGCAAGAAAATAATGACAATATTATGGCTATATAGTTTATTACTTTTACTACTATTGCATGTCCAGCTTTACAGACATTAATATTGTAATACATTATTTATCCTGGTGATGGAGTGGAATTCTTTCTTCGCCCGTCCCATCTCGCTTTCCATGTGACATGCAGGGAGGTGAGGGCAAGCTTGGGGGGTCACAGTGTAGGGTCAAGCCCGTGCACAGGGTCCGTACAGCAATTGGGGGTGACTGGCCTTTATCAAGGACCCAACAGCTCGTGGGAGTTTTACTTACACAAAAGTGTTCTGAGGACAGAAAGTAAAATGATTGATTCAGAGAGACAACCAGTCAGACTGCAGAGGAGGTGGGTCCAAGCAACTAGAGGAGGCAGGACCAAGACATGTAATTGGTTTGTTTCACCTCCTCTAGTTGCTTGAATCCACCTCCTGTACAATCTTATTGGTTAGCTCTCTTAACCTATCATTTTTCATTCTCTAGCATCCCAACAGCAACAACTGTCTTCTAGCTCCAGGATTTGAACCCGCGACCTTCTGATCACTATTATTTTATTTATTTTGTATTTTTTGGTTTATATTACATTCCTCACATTACATTAATGCCTTGTTAATTATTTTTGCATTTATGTCACCAGCAGCATGTGGTGTCACGTTCGTAGTGTTCTGCTGCGTGCTCTGGTCCTGAGCAGCTGTATCTCATCTTCCAGGGTGCTGATCCTTTGCAGTAGGGTGGCCCGGTCCTGTTGGGCCCTCTCTTCCACCTGCCGGTGAGCCTCCTGAGCTTTCCTCTCGCACCAGAAATCCATCTGTGCCGAGACAGCCTTGAAGAAACTTTGCATCTCCTCCTCTCTGTGTGTGCCCTTGTGCTCATATATGGGAGGGGCACAGCCCTCTGCTTCTCCTCCGTTCTGCCCGCCTAAGTCCCCCCTGATCCTCCTGGAGGTTTGCTCTCTGCGGTGTCCTCTGTACACTTGACCATCACGTCTGTGTCCGACTCCAGGTCCGTACAGAACTAGATCCTTCTGGCCCTGACAGAAACTCTGCTTTTTGGGTCGGACAATTTGGGGAGTTTCTGGCAGTCGCTTATTCATGGAAATGACCGTCTCCTGATCCGGACCATTTGCTGAAACATCGCAAGAAAACAAGTTATTTAAGCAACATACAATTTATCAAAAACTATGAAATCTCATTATCATAACTGAACTGCAGACACTTATTGGCACAATAACTCAAAAAGTATTTCAGGGATCTTTTTCAAATTTTGCAGGCACATGTTATGCATGAAGATCTGGAATTGGTCAAAGTCTGAGCCAAATCACACTGAACCAGTTAGGGCTGCTTTCTTAAATTTTGCAGTTTAATACATTTTGCTCTAAAACAAGTTTATGCTCCCCTAAAAAATGCAGCCCTCCTCCTTTTCTCCTGGCTTTTCATATGCCTCTGCAAAGGGAATCCCCAGAATGTTCAGGTTCATTGCTGAAATTTTGTGCCCTGTACCCTAGTCCATTCAGACTCACCACCCCCTAGTGGTGTGATGCTGGTATTGCACTCTTCTAATGTGTGTTTCCCAGCCACTTCCTCACCAGATGGGGCTTGTGCACCACCATGGATTTCCCGCCAACCCACTTTACCAGATGCTGCCATTTGAGCACCTCCAGGGACATCAGGCAATACAGCAGGACACCCAGCTTCCGCCCTTGGGGTGACCTCTCCATAGGGCAGTTCACTCTGGAGATTCTGGTTTCTGGAGAGACATGCCTCGATATCCTGAATCTTCAACTGGCACCATCTCTTCATCTCCTTTACCATGTCTGCCTGTGAATGTTTACATCCATTTGTAATTTTTTGGCGCTCTGCGCTGGCCCCCAAATCACTGTGGACACTTTTCATTTGCCCATCCGTCATTCTATCCCAAACTCTTTACTAAAGCAAAGAACAGGATAATATTATGAGGGGCTGAAGTTGAAAAATTTTGCTACTAGCCAACTGGGCTATTTAAATAAAAACATGTAGTCCCACAAGTCATTTTTTTACTAGCCAACAGGCTACTCTTCAAGTTTTTGAACTCGCCCTTTGTCTAAATTACTTGCCTCAGGTGAGTGGGTGACCTTAATTTCCAGCCCTGGATATTGTGTTTTATTTTAGTGACCATATATGCCACTTTACAATAATGCTCCTTTTGCCACTTATAAATTATAATAATAATAATAAAATGTATATTATTGTCTATTAATAAGTTACATAGGGTTACAACCTGATTAATAACCTGTTTATAAACATTCATAAACCCTCCATAACAGTAGTCTTATTGTAAAGTGGTACCAGAAGTTTAAATAGGTCACCTTACTATTTATTCCTGTGAAGATAGACAGAGTCTGATTGAATGTTACAAGCTTTCCATCTTCTGCATGTCTGACATGCTATGGTCAGTCACCCATTGTAATGCATGCTGTCCTGTTAAAAAGCACCATTTCTACCTGTCTTGTCTCCCCCTCAAGTAACTCCAGTGCATTCCTCTGGTCAATCCAGCGACGGCATTCGGTTCTCTCCAGTGCTACCTGCTTTTGGTTCCTCTTGTCCAAAACTTTGATCTAGCCACATCAGAGCATAACAGCATTTAATTCACTGTGCCTGGCTGACTTGTGACTTGACGGTAACAGACGAGTTTGCAGGGGCATTTAATTCAAGATTTCTTCAGTTGCTATAGGCAGATTGGATACTGATATTGAGTATCAGACAGAGCAGATATAATGCTAGAAATTTAACCATCTCAATGCTATCCTTTAAAACATTAATTATATTATCTATAATTCAAGGATTCAAGGACTTTTATTTGTCACATACAAGGCATACAATCAGACCATAACCTGTACTGAAATGAAAGATGGTGATCTGCCATAAAAATATATAAAATATAAAAACAATAAGTGATACTGTGGAAAAAGAAGAAAAAGAAAAATAGGGAAAAAACAGATATGTAGCACACAGTAGCTTAAATTAAGTACACAGAGCATGTGTAAGGTGTGAGTGTTAGATTATTATAGTAAAGACTATAATGACAGTGGCTTCTGTTGTGCAATTTTAAGCATGAGATCTGTATAACCTGAAGGTACCTGGAGTTGGTTCCTGTGGTCTACCTCCTTCAGCTTCAAGTTCATCTGCTCCTGGACGGTGTGTATCTCTGACTTCATCAGTTCTTTGGTAGCTTCCAGCTGGTTCTCCAGTTTGCTGAGGAGGGGCTCACAGCAGCAGCCTTGCATGGGAGCCTGAAATGATGCAACTGCAGTTTTTTACCAGTGATATAGTAGCTAAGCAACCATAGGTGATGTAAAACGCTAAAGCGCCAAACTTTTCTGGTCCTGAAGCGTAATTACCTGCATGATCTGGCCATCCTCACTGCGGTAAAGGGTGTAAAGCTGGTAGGCCCTGACACTGTGGGGAGGTTGGGGGGGTGGAGTGGGGGGTGTGAGTTTACGCATCCTGTCTGCATTTTTTTCTGGCCTGTTCTTCATTTTAGAGCTGGGATCCAATAGGGAAGGCTGAAACAATCAAACGTGTTTTATAATATTATTCAGGCAGAGACTTGCAAGCTTATTTTTAAGGGTCTTTCCAAAAGGGCTTAATTAGCAGTGCCTGTGTTTACTGAAGGTAGTACATGTATGACATAGATGTACCGCCCATCCACATCCCTGCCATTGTGGATTTAGGCATCGTTAGAAAAATCTGTATGTAAATTGGTATGTGAAATTGTGGTTTTAAATTATACACGTATATCTGTCACAAGCCCACAAACTCCTGAACTGTCCCATCGTTCCGTATTGTGTTGTTTTTATTTCAGTTTCAGTTTGATTTAATTTATTTTTATTATTTATATATTATTCTGATATGTTTATATTATTTTGATATGCATCATTTTTTGCATTGGAAAAAGAGAATCTGTGTCGATGTTTAGCCTATTTCTGCACCGTTCCTGCCAGAGATGAATGTTCTGGAAAGGCCTCAGCAGACAAGACATGCCCCAGGACTGTGCTCCTCACCTTTCTCATCTCCGTTTTGGCAAACAGAACGGACCTTGCACGCCACTCTGCTTTTAGCTTGTCTTTCCGTTTCCTTAGGGATGGAATCTGGAAGAAATGACAGCATGATGTAAAGAACTATGAGGATGCCTGGTGTGCTTTTTGCAGTCACTGTACACCTTTACCCTCTGACCTGGGTGACTCTGACCAACAGCACGGCCACATCTGGGCTGTTCTGCTCTCTGGCTTGGTCCAAAGCGGTCTGACCTGCCTTCACACAGAACATTCGGTCATACCTTCTGGCCATTCTGTGCTAGGGGTCTAATAAGCAGAGGTGGATAGGTCTGCTTCAGAAAAATCCACACCATCATTTTGCTTCAACCAACCAGTTGAGTATAAAGAATCACAGTCACAGAGCACTCAACTGATTGGTTAAAACTAAATCTTGGTCTAGATTTTTACTTTCTGGACCTGAACAATCTGCCTCTGCTAATAAGACTATGGAGTAAAATTAGAACCACATTTTAATGAAGAAGATGATGAAGACGAAGAGGTAAATGTGTAGCTCCTCACAGTGTTCTTGACTGAAGTTCCAGCCCCTGCCTGTAGGAGGAGCCTGGCCACCTTCCGGTAATTCAATGAGGCTGCAATATGGAGAGCAGTATCCCCTACCTGTGTGGAGAAATTTGTTACACACACTACAATTACGTGTCATTACTAGGGTTATAGAGTAGAGGCCCTCGGGTACATGGTGCATTACGCTAAGCTAACTGTTAGCTAGATATGGTGCATATATCAGTGCTGGAAGGGGTGATTCATGTCGGCTGACATATTGGATGAGAGTCACAGCTACACAAAGACCCAAATAATTCATTTGCGGTGTCTGGCAGGTTCCAGCTGCGTACCATATGTTTGTCCTTCGAGAACAGGCCAGAACTGGGACACGGCACGTATGCTCACCTGATTCTGCTCATCCACAGACATGAAGGCACCTAGGAGATCCTTAACCACTGCCACATGGTTGTAGCGGACAGCTACATGCAAGCACATATCGCCTATCTGGAATCAAATTTGATATTTATTGTATACATATACAGTATCTTACTGCTTCTGTAAAGACGATATATTACCAGTCAATAGTTTTTGCACAAACTGAGATTTTCTACATTTGCATGTTTCTCACTAAAAAACACTCAATATTCTTTGCTAACAAATTAAATTTACAGTTTGTTCACCATTTCAGTACCTTTATTAGCAAGAAAATGTCATACCTTTGATTCATCAAGGTAACCTCTTCTAGCAGTTCAAATTCGAGGCATTCTTTCAACAATGTGCATTACATACTGCAGTTTCATGGGACTACCTACTGTATTTAAAGTTATTGGACAGCCTAGAATTTGACGATATCGTCACCACATAACCAGTTAGTAGGATGTCAGAGATGTACTGTTACGTAAATCTTTCCAAGATATAAAGGAAACTTGTTTCATCTTAATTTTATTTTCATTTATGGTTGTTCACTCAACTTTTTTATCTTTTATTTATTTTATTATTTTTTTAATTTTTGTTTTGTGTGGTTTTTGATGTGGACCTTTGTTGTCTGACATGAAATAACCTTACTTTCCAATGCATAACAAGAATAAAAAATCTGCAGTTTATGAAATAAATGGAAAAGTGGTAAAAACCTGTGGTGTGTGCAAACTTTTGATATGTGTATATTTGCAATGATGATTCAGTAGGTTAATACAGCTACTCATTTGCATTATAAACCAAAACCTACATTGTTTTTGATGTCAGGTCTGGCCCCCCCTAGAAGCAGTACTCGAAAGGTCTTCGCACGGCCATTCTGACACGCCAGGTGCAGAGCTGTGTTACCCCCCTGAAGACCAAGGGAAAGGAGGCACAAATGTCCAAGCTTGTACCTTAGCAACAGCTAACCAAATTCAGACATCTAAAAAAAACAAGTCTGCATAAAAAACAACTTGCAGCAGAAGCTAAACACGAATGCTTTTAGGTTCAGGCACACAATTTTCTCCTCTGTTTCACTCTGTCCTCTTCACCCTGTTTTTGGCGTGGACGTTGGCTCCTCCTCGGACCAGCAGCTTGACAGACTCACTGAATCCGTGCCAGGAGGCCTCGTGCAAAGCGGTGTTACCGTCCTAAGCAAAGCAGAAACGGAAACAAACAGTAAGACTGACACACATCCCTTATACAAGATTGCCAAACAGAATAATAACTGAATCTGTGAGTTATTATTATTGTTGTTGTTGTTATTTACTATTTTTGTTTTGTTGTTCTTGTTACTATTGTTACTATTATTGTTGTTATTGTTATCATGACTATATTGTTGTTGTTATTGTTATTATTACTATTGTTGTTCTGTTGTTATTGTTACTATGATTATTATTGCTTTATTGTTGTTGTTGTTGTTATTACTATTACTGTTGTTTTGTTGTTGTTGTTGTTATGTATTATTACTACTGTTGTTGTTGCTGGTATGGATCTAAGCATATATTTCTTTGTACCTGAGCAATTCAGGCTAGTATACTACCACAGGACTATTTTGGCGAATGGAATGTTTCCAGGCGTCATTAGGTTTCCACTATGGTTCTTTTTATAACTTACAGTTACAGTGCACTCAGCACGCCACACCTCTCTGTGGTGGACCAGATGGCTGTTGTACACACCTTGTCCTGCCTGTCCAGGTTGCAGCCGTCCTGGATGAGGGCTTTGATGATGACTGTGTTCCCCACCACAGCAGCCCTATGCAAGGCTGTCTGTCCGCCCTGTAGCAGGGACAAGGTACAGAGCTTGGTTCAGAGATTTTACATTTTAATTTCAGTGCAGTTATGATTTTAATTCATTATACTTTTCAGAATCTCAAGCTGTTAGTCCAGAATAATTGTAATTGACTTGTAATAACAGACAACTGGCTGCAAGTAGCCCAGAACTCACTATACTTGTCCACTAGAGGTCAGTCTAATAGCTATTAACTATTTCTATTTTTGTGTTATATATATATTACACTGCGATGGGCTGGCCCCCCATCCTGGGTTATTCCCTGCCTCGTGCCCATTGCTTCCGGGATAGGCTCCGGACCCCCCGCGACCCAGTAGGATAAGCGGTTTGGAAAATGGATGGATATATATTACAATCAAATGATCCGCAAGAGGGTTAGGGGGGTAATTCAAGCAGGGCATTTTCTTACTGGGACTGGCCCAAAAGTGTATATAGCTTGATTTTGTGTTAGATCTGCAGTAGTAGTTGCAGAACAAAACAAACAGTAATGCAATGCATTTCCTAGAAGAAATTCTAATAATGTACCGTAGATCTAAATGATTCCCAAGAGTTACACTGTACAATGCTGAAGGAAAATAAAATTTTAGGCCATTTTACATTGAAATAAGTAACTAGTGAAAGAGCAGGGTCTGGGCATACGTCATCTTCTATGTCTGGGTCACAGCCGGCCTGCAGCAGAAGACACACCACCTCTGTGTGACCTTTGTGTGAGGCCAGGTGCAGGGGGCTGCGGCCATACTGGGGACACAGAAAAAAATAATGGCAGCCTGTTGGCCCCCATGCCTGATTGCATCACCATTTGAAGCCCCACCGCCCATCCCCCTCCCCGCGGCATCACATGTCACCACATGAGATGCCAGACACAATCTGTCAGCCGGAAAAATCCAGTTTCTCACGAGCTCCTGGTAAATAACGTGTTAAAGCCCTTATTAAAGGCTATAGGCAGAGAATCTAAATCTAAACTATTATCTAGCATCAAATATCAATGCATAGGGTATGAGAATCTTTGGGAAATTCCTATCACACTTTTTCAACAATGTCTTGTTTATGGAGATTATCCTATCATCCATCCATCCATCCATCCATCCATCCATTTTCCAAACCGCTTATCCTTACTGGGTCGCGGGGGGTCCGGAGCCTATCCCGGAAGCAATGGGCACGAGGCAGTGAACAACCCAGGATGGGGGTCCAGCCAATCGCAGGGCACACTCACACACCTCATTTATACTCGTATTTTTATTTAATTTGCTCCTTTATTCTTCTTTGAAAAGTGAATTTCAAACTGAAAATTCGGTTTCATGCTTACATATTTACTAGGGAGCGGAGCCAATAGCTATACGCGAAATACAGTTTTTTCTGGGAATTATAGAAGGGGTGAAGAAAAGTAGCAAGAAATTTTTAATTTTGTGTGATTTTCACAACAGCTTGGTAATGTGATTGTCGTTTTCAGATCTTAAATATTTCTTAAACTTCACTTTTATCAGCATATCTGATCTCCTGCCTAATCAATTCTTGAATATAAAATTCACAGCAAACTGTAATATGATGGAATATATTCTTAGAGAAGAACAGGGACAAAGAATTCTAAAGCAGCAATCAACAAATTCTATTCTCTAGCACAAATTACATAAATATATGAATTATATACATTTAGGCATTGTTTTTGTTTTAATGTAAAGCAGATTATGTTCACAAAGTTGTACATTTTTCTGGAAAAATTCAGGCTGCAACTATCTTTCTTATGGATAAAGAAAAACTCCTGCAGGGACTAGAACCAACAACCTTCATACAACAACCTGATGTTCAGTGAAAGATCTGACATTGCCATAGAAATGCTTGCGCATGCTATCCCATCAGCCTGACATTTACTACTTTTGCTGCATGGCTCAAGTTGTTCTCCTAGTTACCTTGGTGACAGCCACTCGCGCGCCCCTGTTGATGAGCTGAATAACATTCTCTGCCTGGCCCCTGTAGGAGGCGATGATGAGCTGCTCTGAGAGTGCGAGGACTGCAGCATCCTGCTGGCTCATGAGTCGGAAGGGGGGTGATGGAGTCTTGGGAGACACCTGTGGGAGAAAGTGTGTGAGCAGAGCTGGCATTCCAGCTAAAAACCCATAGATGATACCGAGAAATCTTTGTTTGTGCCATTTTACACCGAACCACAAAAATAATAACATGAGCAAATAGAGGAAGTTTCCAGTAGAAGCATACCTAGACCAACCAAGAAACAGCTGCTTGGTTGGAAGTTTCTTATACTATACTATACAATGACATGCTATGCTATGCTATACCATACTACATTATACTATACTATACTATACTATATAATGGCCAGTGCGCTGTGTGACAGTAAAAACAGTAGTTTTTCAAAGGGACTTGCGTTGCATTTATTTAAAATGTCTATGGCTTGCTATTGGACGGAGATTAGATGGATTCACATGTAGGTATTCTCCACTATTAAATAAATATCCATCATGAAATAAATGGCAACTTTAAGCTTAGTTCTTAGGAAGTGACGCGTGGTCCGAATGAAATGGTTTAATGTGGAAGGTGCATTATGTAGATTGCAGATTAAAATCAGTATTCAGAATACTCTGTAATCCTCAGGGTATCTGACCCACTCAAAACCCTAATGATGTGGTTTAGTTATACCCAGTACTGTACAACATTCACTGCAGAACACGGGTTCCTTCCTCTTAGGATGCCACAACCAATCGGAACCTAATCAATCAGATTCCCTTACAAATCAACTATCAAGAAATGTCAATATCCTCAATGCACAGCGGAGAAAATATATTATGACAAATGGAAGTAGTTCAAAACAGAAAAAAGACAATGTGCCTTTATTCAAAATGTAGTGTTGAAAATAATCTTCCATTTGTTTCAGCGGGGGCATTTTCAAAAGATTTATTCAGGTCAATACTAGATAAAATTCTGTAAACACTTGGCTATTAAATTTACAAACACAACGATTCCAATTTTTGTATACTTTTGTTAAAAGTGCTATGACTTAAAAATCTCCATCGTTGCGCTATTTGGTTAGACGCACAAACACAATGAAGCTCCTCTTCTTACGCAGCTAAGCAACACAGTCTTTGTGCTGAACTATCCAAAATTCAGGGTCAAATGTTTGAAAAGCACAAATGCTCTTTTCAGTCTTCAGTTGGTTCCAAAAAAACAACAGCGAAAATGAAATGTTGTAAGAAAGGGAAGAATCGTGTTTTCATGTATGTGCCCATCTGTATTTTATGCTGTGTAACAGCGCAGGTGAAAAAGTTAGACAAAAACTGAGATCTTAAATAGTACGCTACTGTCATCAATGAATCCAGAGTGGGGAACTGGAATTAAATCTAGACCAAATTCAATAAACAGGAAATAAATGATAATATATCCCAGTTAAGCAAATATGAAGATACACAGATGAATGGAAATAGGACTCTTGTACCTTTAAACAATACATTCATATATGTGTAGAGGTTATACAATGCATAATTTTTGTATGGACTTCTTGAAAGAATCTGGGGTGTGCACTCGGCTCCAGGAAGGGGGCGCTCGTTTTTAACCTAGTAGGTCCGATTCAAGTTACCAATATGAAGCAGACTTACCCCCTGAAACAAAATAAATCCCGTTTGGGATATTTGGTCAGTGATGTGACCTGAGACAGACCACCAGCCATCCCTGGGGAAAATGCTGACTCTCTCACTAACCTTCAACCTTCTTTCGGCGGTAAAAGGCCATTGTGCCAAATGGAAATGTGTGGCAGGCAAAAAAGGAGGTCATTTGTGGTGTGCAGATGGGTTAAGACTGAACAAAGTCATACACGACAACACCAAGGTGGGACGTGGGTATTCTAAAGGAAACAAGGCTGTAACTTCCATTATTTTTTGCCAAGGGAAATTAATCCCGTTCAATTAAAAAGTGCCAGACTCCTCTAAGCCTTGCATGTGTTGTGCATTTGGCTTTCTGCACTCACTTTTTTTTTAAACACTGTTTTTCTTACAGTCGTGCAAGTCAGAAAAATTCTGGACCCTCTACATGAGTCGTCCCATCTTAAAATAGGTGGCCCAAACTTCATGGACATAATGGGACAGTACCTCAATTCATGCTGTACTTCAAAAGTTCTTCTCATATTGTGTGCGCGATACGAAAACATTACACTTCAATACTTCAGATAATTAAAAATCACACAAGTGGCATATCTTCCCAGTGTTGTGATTATAGTGGCAGTGCAAACAAACAAGATAAAGCAATTTTTTAACAGATATCTTCCATACCTGTCATGAAGGTAACATCAATGGAAGGTCAGACGTCCAGCAGCAGAAGAACTTGAATCAAACCTGCTTCAAGTGCAGTGAGGGAAGGCCTGCTCAATACAGCATGTTCATCCACACGCTGGTCTACAGTGACTCACAAAGCCTTCCTGACATACCGCATCTGCGTAAGACAGAAGTCTTTGTTCGATGTGACCACAACACACCCAGGGCCTGAGCTCCAACTAGGTCATGTGACAGTGTTTGTGGGTTCTCTCACAAGGACCTGCCCCCCCACCCCCTGCCCAAAACACACCCCTCACCCAGTATTCTCAATGATGATTTTTTTTTTGACTCCTTCCAGAACATAATGCAACTTTTTCCTGAGAATCCTTTACAGTGAATACTTCCTGTGTGACCGTGTATCTTCAGATGCATAAATAGTAATATACATGCAATCATCAATAAAAAATCTAAATAAATCACAAGTGTAAGTTTTTGTATCACTTAATAGTTAACTGCTGAGCTTGCAAAACTGTCGGGTCGGTGCTCACTGTTAAAGTGGTTAATGTGGAACATTCAAAATTCATTTTATGGGCATATAAATTTAAGATAAGGGGTATTATATTCTGTTTCATGAGTCCTATCCGCCCGTTAGACAGCTTGAATTGCCTGAATGCACCACAAATGCAAATTACCTACGAAAGCCTTGTTCCTCTGCAGACGCTGAAAATCAATGGTAACGTCTTTCAATCCGCCAATTCCCATCTGCTCCTTAGGAGCGCTCTGAGCATGCATAATGGAGCCACAGCCCCGGGCGTCCATTAAGGGCCGTGCATCTCCATTACCCACCTGCTTGCAGTCGCTCCGGGCAGCTAACACTAACAAGCTCCCGCGGGTCCTCGGTGGAGTTCGGTGCGCTTTCGGATGCGCGAGCGCAAGCACTCATTCTTGCACTGGGATCCTGATCCATTTTGCACTAAGAGCCATGTAAGAATGTAATAACTGGGTAAAATCAATGATTTACACAGTTTACAATTTCATATATAGGAGAGTCACTTTATGAACTTTATAAACGCAAAATAAACGTTATTAAGAGAAGTATTTGCTCGGATCAAATAATGCTTATGCCAAAGAATATCCAAACGATGGCGCTCTATGACCACTAACAAAATAGAATAGGTGGTATTTGCCTTACGTGGTAATAATAATAATAATAATAATTAATGCGTTATTACGATTATTATTATTATTATGCCTGTTCTTCTTCTTCATTATTATTATTATTGTTATTATGATTATTGTCGTGGTTTTCTCCTTTCCCCTCCAAATCAGAAGTCAGAGGGCCGCTTATGTAGTATCCAGAATTCAGTCTTTATTGCAACAATGAAGTTACAACCAAGGCCGGACATGTAAAGTGTGTCCAATACTGTTTTACACCAATTTTTATATAAGTTTTTATCATTTAACAATATCTCGTCACTTAAGCGTCATCATTCCTTCAGCCATTCACAATCATTGTTTTTTCCCTTAATCCACACCCCTAGGTGATAAGTTTGTCAGTCAT
>JAODJX010000027.1:18132523-18150854 GCA_026776945.1 Isichthys henryi
CCTACTTAATTTGAACAGGTACTACAGTCAGTTTCTAGTTTTGTATGGTGTAACAATGCAAAAAGCGTAACTGTATTCAATCTAGTCTTAACCTACAATTGTTTATTGCTTCAAATCTTAAAGCATATTACTAAATATATGAGGCTATTACTTCATACCTGCAACTCTGTGGAACTCTTCCTTGATTATTCTACTACATCTGTTACCAGGAAATGCCACAAATGTGTAGAGAAAACGTTTAAGCACAAGAGTAACCTGTCTGATACACCGACAGACGGTTGCCTTAGAAACGTGTTGCACGTCACCAATATTGTACAGAAAGCTGCCGTTAGCAAAGAAGCGAAGTGCCGTACAAAGAATTTGGACTGAGAGGATGTCCACGGTGTGTTTGACGAGCAAAATGAGGGCCAAAAATATTGTTGAGATAAATGATTGTCTGTGATGAAAAACGGTAACGCTCTAACAGAAAATCATCTGTAAATGATAAAATATCTAAACGGGGTCTGATCACCCTCTCCCGACGGAGATTCCTGCGGATAATTTGTGCTTCGATGTCGACCGATCTTTTGAGAAAAGGACACGCCATGTGTGAGAAAGTACCTACTTCAATCTGACGGTTCATTTAAAGAGGAGAAACTCAGAGTTACAGGGACTAAACCTGCTAGCGAGCAGGTTAGCTTCACGGGGTATGTTACCGCGGTAAATAACTCAGAGTTGGGCTCAACTAGCGTTTTGAAACCGAAAACTCTGAATTTCCCTTAACTCACACACAACTAACTCCGAGTTTTCACTAAACCCGCTTCGTGAAATACCCTCCTGGTCGGATGAAAACCACTTCAATGAGCTTAATTATAATTACACGCCGCATTTTATTGCCAGTAACGATAACGGCGTTGTAACGATGGAAACAGCAATTAGTAAGATTGCCAGTCACTGAAGAAATAACGCCATTTATTTTAACACCTTTATTCTCATCAGTGATTATTATTATCGTCACAGAAATACCAACTGTTCAATTTTGTTACTGGTCATAGAGTGCCATCGTGTGGACATTCTCTTACCATGCGCATTTATTTAATCCAAGCTAATAATTTTCTTGATAACATTTATTTTTGATAGGGTCTACTAAGTGATTGAAAGTGATAGGGTCTACTAAGTCCGTTGCCACTCAGGAATTCGCTTTGGCACTGAAAAACCGAAGATGTTTTGGCGAATATCAACCTTGCTTAGTATTAACCTAGTATGTCACAACAACAATGACAGCAAAAAAATGTTTTTAGTACACTATTACAACAATAAAAAAAAACTAGCAAAATTAGAGCTTGCTCTTGGTAAGAGGTTTACAGCTTACGGTAATGGAATAATATTCCAAATTTTTATTTTAATTATTATGCTCAAGTAATAAAAATGCATGCCCTGTCCCTGGTGCTGAAACACAATAACCTTATTCAGATTTCTAAGACTTAAATATATATATATATATATATATTTACGCAATGGCACTAAACATTACCAAGCAATATTCATCGCAGTGGTCAGTGTGTCACAGAACTGATATTTGGATTTTTCCATAAACGATGTGTCGTTGCGAATATAACAATATCTAAGAACTGCACCCCACATTCCTGATGCAATACGCCTTATGACAGCTATAAATATTATCACGCGGTACCATATTTTACATCGATGGACTGTAGCCGATATTAAAGTATAATAACTACACGTCCCAGGATCCAAAGTAATAACGCCGAGCAGCGACCATATTGAAATCTGAACTCTGTTGAGGAAAATGGGAGGCGCTGAGAAAAATAAACAGTTTTTAGGGTGCATTTTTTCTTAATTTAAGGCCATGTGTTCGAGGATCAAGTTCTGCATGATTCGGAACGCCCTAGAGGGATCACGTTTTCCCCCCAGTCCGTCCTGGGAGGGCGGTCCCGCACATGGTCGCATACAGAAAAAGAGGAGGAGGAGGAGAGAGGTGAAAGTTCACAATGGCATGGACGTATCGAGTGACAAAGTGGAAAAGTTGCTCTGCCTCTGCAGCCTAATTTCGGGAAACTTGGGGATGACGAGCGAGGTGCACTGGAAGTACAGCGAGGAGGAGGATGGAGATGAAGAGGCGATGGCGTACTACGATGACGACGATCTGGACGCGTTCGCAGATGAGGATCTGGACTGTAGTTGCGAGGAGGGAGGTAGGGTACTTTAACCCCCCCCCCGCCCCTCAACACACATATTTCACTCCACGAAGGGCATCTAAATTCATCTGTCCAGTTAAATTATCTTGTTTGGTTACTGTCTCTAAAAATTGACCACCGCACATAGAAGTCGTTATTCTTCGTGTAACAGATGGCCGCTTGTTTTCTTAAGAGACAATAACAAATCAAGATTTTTTTAACGGGATTTTGTTTTCTGGATCACTCTTTTAAGTGCGAAATGACGAAATAGATAACGTCGGCACGTCATTATTACGGCTCTCTTCGTCTCCTTCAGATGCAGGTGACATCCATAACAAATTATTTAAACCGTCCTATAAATAACTGCGCCAAAACGGTGCCGGTATTATTAGAAGATTAATTGAGGTAATAAAAGTCGGCATTTATAACTTTATTTGCACCTTGCGACTTATTTATTGTGTACTCCTAAAATATATTGATGTTGACGTACCCAAACGCCAGAGCTGACAAAACATAGTGCACAATTATTTCGAGTTGATTAGTCCGACTACCGTACGCTAAACAATTTCTTTTTACCTATGACTTTGACACTGTCCCGTGTTTTATCACCAGCATTGTCGGACAAGTTTGATCACATAAAAATAGAGTGTGTTGCTGTGCCGATTCCAGTAATCCTTTTGAGTCATAATGAGTATGGTTAAAATCGCTGTACAAAATACTCTTATGTTGCCAACCTTAAGTGAGTGTAACTATTTATTCTATTGTAGAATTTTGTATTGTTTAGTGAAACATGAGGTTTATTTAGGTGTTCATGTGCACACGTGGGTGCCAATTACTGGGGGGCTGGAGGGTGCCTTCTTGTTCCATCTGCTGATCGTTCTAGGTCAGGAGCTAACCAAGCCTTTGCAAACTACTGGACAGCTGTGAACCCCAGCATAGTCCACCTAGAGTACTGGCATGGCATACTGGTCACAGTCTGTTCTTACCTTGTGTGGTTGGTTATCCTTCAACCCTAACCCTAAATTTTAAGAAGCAAATTAAAGTTATGTTTGATCTGGTAGATGTTTTGATGGTTGACTGACTTCATTTACTATGTCCACTCGTCATTTAGTTGCTTTTCTAGTACAGGGGGGCTGCAGGATTTCCCAGCAAAAATAAAGCCCAAGGAAGGATTACGTCCTGGTCGGTATGCCATTGCATCACAAGCAGCATCCACAATGGGTACTTCAGAGATTCCAGTTCATCCATCTGTATTTCTTTGCCCTAGGAGAGTAAATCTGCGCTACACTGGGATAAAATGTAAACTCCACATATGCTGGGTGTGGGTAGGGTTTGAACCCTCGTCGACAGAGGTGTGACGCAACAGTGGAACCCACCAAGCCGCTAAGTAGATCTTGATTTAGATATACACTGCCTGAGATTATAAAGATCCTTACAGAAAATTATAAAGATCCTTACAGTTTTGTGAAACTGATTCAATCGTATTGCTTGTAAGAAGCATGCTTTTCAGTCACTGTATGTAAAGTGCGGCTAATAAACTCCCAATGTGTGTTAAAAGTGAAGCACTGCTTCTTTAATGCAACATGCAGTATTATTATGCTTCATGCCTTGCTGAAGGTACAAAGTTAGCAGCAGGTTTGAAGTGGACGTTCTTGAATTTAAAACCAGACAGCGGCTGCTGATTGGTCCGACAGAACGGAGCGAACCATCTGGAGATCTGCAGGCACATTGTAACCTGTCACCAAGTGTTACGTTCTTTAGCTGCTACCAGTGAGTCTCGGAGTGTGACAGACCTCAGGAGGTTTATTGTTGTAGAATTTATTTCCGGTTCCAGTATTCGGAGCAGATTCACAAGTGTTTTTAGCAGTTTCAATTTCTTCTGGTATTCTGTGTAATTATAGTTTACTTTTCATCATGCATGTATGTCAGTTTTTTTAATGAATTTACTTCTAATCGATTAGCCTAGTTCTATTCGAACTGTCCATCCATACAGCTGGATGTTTTCGTGTTGCAGTTCAGATACAACTTGTACACAGGTTCCACATTCTTATCTCCAGATATCAATTAGGTTCCTGATGCACATTTGAGTTGGCATTTTGACCTTGGATTTGGTGGGACAAAATAAAAATGCACCTAATTAATTGATTTATGTACATGGCACCTATCACACCCTGCACATGATCAGTCACATACAGAAGCTCAATTTAAGAACATGCTGTAAACCTACTTAATTAATGGTCTGTCTTTCCTGTAGGTACTAATGTGATCTGCAGCCTGTCATATATTGCAGTTTCACTCTTTAAGTGTATGTTTGCATCCAGACATGCCCTAAAAAGGAAGAAAGTTAGGAAAATTACACTTGTGAAAAATTTGGAGCATAATTGGATTGTTCTGGTTTGGGGGCTCAGTATGACACACTTTGATGGGGCCCAAAATCTCTAGCGGCTCCCTTGTTTGCATCTACGGAGCAACTGTAAACAGATTTACTCTGTATCATGCACTACTTGTTTGTAATCTTTTTGTGCATTGGATTAAAATTTCACATGTCACATGTTGTGTACATAATGTTGCATAGTCATTCTGTATTGTCTGCTATTTCTGTCCTGTTATCTTATTCTGTTTGCCAAAGTGAGCGGTACCAACAAAAGTTTCCATTGACCTTGGTTGCATAACTATTCTATTCTATTCTATTCTATTCTGTTCTGTTCTGTTCTGTTCTGTTCCTTCCTCCAGGTTGCTATCTGTGACTATAACTTCTTTGTGAGTGGGTGTCTTTGTGTTTATCTCTCAATGCAGTTTTGGGGTTGAGCGACCCTTTCGGTGGAGAGGTGAAGCCTCGCATTCTGCTGATGGGCTTGCGTCGGAGCGGCAAGTCTTCCATACAGAAGGTGGTGTTCCACAAGATGTCCCCCAACGAGACGCTTTTCCTGGAGAGCACCAACAAGATTTGTCGCGAGGACGTCTCCAACAGCTCCTTCGTGAGCTTTCAGATCTGGGACTTCCCTGGGCAGATTGATTTCTTTGACCCGACCTTCGACTATGAAATGATTTTCCGTGGGACGGGAGCACTTATTTTCGTTATCGATTCGCAGGTACAAGACTCTGTATAACAAGACGGCAATGAAGCCAATCAATTCACCTTTTTGGGCAAGTGCATAGTGTTAGTACTGATTTTCAATAAAAATGAAAGCAGATATATGATTTAGTCATTTATCCATTCATCCATCCATCCATCCATCCATTCATCCATCCATCCATCCATCCATCATTCAGTAGGGGTGGCATGATCCAGAGCTTGTTCTGGGAAGCACAGGATCTCCATACTGGACCTGATTAAGTCTCAGCTCACTGACACATCTATCTGTTTGTCTGTCTGTCTAACTTTATATTAGTTTGTAGAATTTTTATTATTTTAATTATGTAAATATTTATAACGCTGTATTTTAAATATTGATTTAAATTTATAGCGCTTACAATATGCTCTGTTTGGGAATCTCTTATAATTTCTATGTATTATTGTGTGAGAATTCAGGGTATAAGTAATATTGTACCATTTGAACACTGAAAGCATATAAGCAGCGTTAGGATTCTGTAGATCTTCTGGGGTTCTGGATCTGTATCAGCTCACAGTTCATCTCCCTACCCATCAGGACGACTATGTGGAAGCACTGAGCAGGCTGCACCTCACCGTCACCAGGGCCTACAAGGTGAATCCAAACATCAACTTCGAGGTCTTCATCCACAAGGTGGACGGGCTGTCGGATGATCATAAGATCGAGAAGCAGAGGGATATTCACAAGCGCGCCAATGATGACCTGGTTGATGCGGCCTTGGAAAGGATACATTTAAGGTGTCTGACGCCTTTCCTTTGAGTCATGTTGAGATTCTCTGACATCATGTTGAGATTCTCTGACATCATGTTGAGATTCTCTGACATCAAAATCCTTTTGTGGAAATGTTCTCAAAAATTAAAAGCTGTTATAAGCATTCACGTAACTTTGGAGAATAACATGATGTCTATCTCCCATCCTTCTTCTCCCAGCTTCTACCTAACGAGTATCTATGACCACTCCATCTTTGAGGCCTTCAGTAAAGTGGTTCAGAAACTCATCCCTCAGCTCCCCACACTGGAGAACCTGCTTAACATTTTTATATCTGTGAGTAGTTTCGCCACAGGGTGGTCACAGCCGGAAGCTCTCGGTTTGAGAATACGCAGACCGCCATTTTTTATTGTATGAAGTTTTGATGTGAAAAATTATTGGGATGCTACTTAACAGGGACGTATTGGTCATCTTAGAAGCAGGCAGTGGATGTGTACACTACACTCATTTTTAATTGGTATGTATGAATGGTATGTATAATACTTCTCCAGTTAGAAACCTAGTAAAATTGTTTTTAAGCGGTAGGGAAAGTCTCTTTTTTTTACATTGAATACATTTGCCAACAGGGGGCAGCAAACCACTGATCAAGGTGGCAATGTCTTTAAAAGCAGCATGCAGGCTTGGATTGTTTTATATATCAGTTGATTATGAGATACATTTTTATATATTCTAACTTGAGAGATGTCCTTTGTAGTGCTTGCCAGTGGTCCACAGTCGCGTATTTGTTTCCATTCACAGAATTCAGGCATCGAGAAGGCCTTTCTCTTTGATGTGGTCAGCAAAATCTACATAGCTACCGACAGCAGCCCGGTGGACATGCAGACGTACGAGCTGTGCTGCGATATGATAGATGTGGTCATCGACATCTCCTGCATCTATGGGTACGTCTGAGAGTTGTACTACTAGCTCTTGAGACTATGAAGGAAAAAAATGTATATAGCGAAGTTTCCACCTAAAATTCAAGCGAGATTGTTTTGAATATGTGAAAACACAATATCGACTAAGCTGGCGGAGAGGAAGAGCGACCTCCTTTGCAGTTTGTGCATCAGTATTGGAAACTTTACCATGGTGTTCATGGTTATTCTTTAGGTGGTTCTTCCCCTGATTTTCTTAGTTGCAAGGTGGTTGTTTAAGATGCCTTTGAACGGAGCCCCCCATTCATCACAGGTGTCATAGCATAAAAGAGGGTGGTGGAGTGATCACCAAGCTTGGGTTATGCCCCCCAGGTAGGACAGCATCCTGGTGACCGGCAACCCTGGGGCAGGCTTACCTTTCCATATCTGTGTAGCTGGAGGATGTGATGCATGTTGAGTTACTTGAATATTAAACATGTTGTAATGAAGCTAAAATACGACGTAGCATTGCCGTTTCCTTATGGTAGTAGGGTACCTTAGCCTTATAAACAAGGTTGTCCTCTGGTGGAAATGAAATAAGCAATGCTACAAGAACCCATCTTATAAACTTGCCATTGAATGTATTATTCAGTATGGTATGCTTAATAACAATTGTTTTTTCAACAAATTCTTTTAAATTTTCTGGTCTATGGAAAGGAATGAGTCTCTTTTTGACAGATGTTGGATGAGGTTGTTTGTATAATTATGTTTGGAACAATGTACAGTGCTGTGCAAAATTTTGTCTTAGGCAGCCAAAAAAAAATGTGTTTAAATAACTGCCTTGTTGGTGTAAAACTATGCTGTTATGCCTGGCAAAGTGTGTCAGCTTAGCCATTGCAAAACCTCTGCTAAAATAACCCTATTATTTCCAGCAACCATACAATACACCCGTGTATTTTTTGACCTGACCACTAGCCCACCTCATATATCTATTCAATATCACGTTCACTTTTTTAACTAATTAGGTTAATTAATTAAGCAAGCTGGTGGTGAAATTTAATAAATACATAGAATGGTTCAAGTGCCTCTGAGGAAAAGTTTGGGAACTGAAGTGGTCTTCATCTAGCTATCCAAGTAGATATCAGTAACTTTTTGGAGAACAGAAGACATTTTTACTAGTTTTTATTGTGTTACTCGTAATTTGCATATGCTCTTATGTTAAATTATATTTTTTTGTTCTAAGAAAATGTGCACTTACTACCCAGATAAATAGCGTTAAACATTTCATTTGAGTCCCTAAGACTTGTATATATGTGTGTGTATATGCGCGTGTGTGTGTATATATAAAATATTGCAGCATAATCATACACCAGGTACAAACCTTCAAAAGAAAAAAATTTAAAAGATGAAAACATGAAAAACACTTTTTTTCTCTCCGCTTTTTAGCCTAACGGGTGAAGAAGCAGGAATCCCATACGATAAGGAATCCATGGCAATAATTCGCCTGAACAACACGACAGTCATGTACCTGAAAGAAGTGACCAAGTTCCTGGCCTTGGTGTGCTTCCTGAGGGAGGAGAGCTTTGAGAGGAAAGGTGAGAGAGTGTTTGTTTGTCAGGGCCACATCTTCCCAGCCGTGGGTTTGATCCTGTGGCTTGTATCTTTTGATGGCCCTTTCCATTAGCCTTTGTAACCAGCATTGTCCTTCAGCAGAGAGGTCTCTCAAATGCCCGACGTGAAAGATTCCACAAGATGTATTGCAAGCATCAACATACGCAATCTCAATCTCCTGTAATATTTTGACTTTTGCTTCTTTCATTTACTTCGGTCACAATGTGCGATGATGGCTGAAATGCCACTTAGTCTTATAGGCTGATACTCATTAGCATAACTAACTGGTCCGCAATATTGAAAGCCACACAATGCAAGCCTAGCTTAGTGCTAACTGTAGTATTTATAATGGAAACCTTAAGCAAATTGACCACACTGTCAGAAAAATAGAGTATCAGTGTGTACCTCTGCTTGTCACTGGAGCTGTACCCTCAACTGTCTGCTAATTGTACCCTATAGCTGTAGGTGAATGTACCTTTCAAGGTGCAGAAATTGACTCTGAGGAACATCCCAAAAATACTAGCAACAATAACGTACCCCCAATGGTGCAAAAATTCTGTATCTTAAAATATACAAATACCTACAGCTCACAGTACAATTTACAGACCCTTGAGGGTACAGCCCGAGTGACAAGCGAAGGTACACATTGTTACTCTTTTTTTTGGACTTTCTGACAGTACATGTATACTATATTATGAGGGAGAATAATGTAACCATATTGCCATGTGTGATTCTGTTTAGGTCTTGAGGTTCGGCTTTAACTTATGAGAAACATTGGAGACTAATTGTTCTGGTTTTGGGCAAATCTCAACCATTTGATGACTTTCCATAGGACTCATCGACTATAACTTCCACTGTTTTCGGAAGGCCATCCAGGAGGTGTTTGACGTGCGCGTGAAGGTGCAGAAGTCCCGAAAGCTTCTGAGCCAAAGACGGTGGAGCAAGCAAACCATGCCCAATGGGACTCCCGCCCCCCAGCACTGATTCGGCCAATCACAAGTCACATATGACGGCCATCTCTTTCACTGGAGAGCCACTGGAGAGCCACAAAGCACAGAGACATTGAATGAGGAGCCTTTGTCATATCCTACACAACATTCTGCTTTAAAAAACAATCATGGATCCAAGCCCAAAAATGGCTGCATTTTTGAGAAATTTATAAAAGAATATCAAGTGTCTATTAATGATAGCTATTTTTGTGAACAATGTTAACCTGGATAAGGCAAGCTAATGTTTGATTACTGTATTTATATGTCAACAAAATGCCCTTTTGCTTAAGAACACTGATTTGATACACTAATATACTATGTTTTTTGTTTCGCAACTACTCCACTCATGTTGAACAGTTGAAAACGAGATAATCTTAAGTGAATGCATACGTATACAGTATTAAAATTTAGCACACGACTGACAAATGCACTGAATTCTATAATCTCAAGGGTTTCAAGAAAGCAGGAGTAATAATACTTAGCTGCCATCATAATCTCTACTTCTAATCCCAGGGTGTGAACATTTATCAACAGAAAGGCTTTCAGCTTTTTTCTGTATGTGGTTTTTTCCCCAAATTTTTTAATGATAAAATACCCTTGACAATCAAGTGATTTGGTTGACTTCACCGTGATGTCCTCTTAAAACCATTTTATTTAGTCTTGGGAGACAGTAACCAAGTGTTCTTAGTTTAATCATTAAAGATAGAAATTTTAAATATTTTACAAATATTTAAGATCTCATTGTTGATTTATTTCTAAGAACAACATCCAACCTTTGATTTTCGAAAAAACAAATTAATTTCACTTGTGGACACTGTTTGTATGAGTCTCAGTCTTTTTGTTTGTTTCTTCCTGTCAATAACTGTGTTACCACCATTTCCCTGCACATTTTCTTTCTTTCATTTATTTATTTATTTATTTTGTTTGCAAATAAAGTAACAAGTTGGTTGTGCCTTCTAAAATGAACCTGGAGGAGTTTGGTCGATGTCCCGACTGAGAGGAAGAGATTTCACGCAGTCCTGGTACTTGTTACCAGTCTTAAGTTGTTTACAAAACTATAGGAATATTCAAACGAAACAGAAGGTGACTTTTACTTTTGTTTCGAACCCATTTGTCTTGGTCATGGTGATGTTATGTAATTGAGTCTCTGGCCTGTGTAGACCTCTGTTAATCTCTAGGGGAATGCTGAAATATGTTATGTAAAAGTGCTCCATGTTTAGGGTTATAATCCCTCAAAAGCCCAGAACCCTTTACCCTACGAAACTCATCTGTGGGTTGAGTCTTCACTCAAACATCACAGATAGGTCTTATTACGGTAGAAACAAGTAAATGATTCACCCTGCTCTCAGAGATGGGGGTTCAGAGAAGTTATTTTGGAGATGAGGGTGTCTTTTGAAACCTTCCATCTCCTACTCCTTGCTGCAAGCTACTGAAAGTGAACCCCAGACACATTTCATAAAAAAAAAGTTGTGTAAAGAGTTTTTATACATCCTTAAGAAACTGAAAATAATCTGCCATTTTAACGTCACCCCTTTTTCGTGTTTTTGGTATGTTCTTATCCCCTGACACTACTATTCAGTCGGGTGCCTTGGTCATTTTACGCTCAAGGTTGATTTGCTTTAGTTGTACTTTCTGCATATTGCAACGCCATTGCATCAAAAGTGCAAGTCTGTAATCTCGCTGTCGTTGATCTGCACAGAAGCTGTGCTTATGACCCACAGCGCAGCCTGCTGGAAGGCCAAGGTACTTATTAGCTGAAAGCGAGTCATGTCATTGGTTTATTATTCATGGGACAGCCACGCCCATTCTGCTCCATTGAAATTAACATAACTGGCGGTTGGGATATTATGTCGCTTTTGGGTTAAGCAGGTGTCAGGGTTTTTGAGCTAGAGAACAGGAGGTACGGGCCCAGATCTTACCATGGACTGATCAATTTGTTGCGCTGTGTCCATGTCTGGATTGGAATATTACTAAAATTGACGAATAGGGATCCTCGCTGCTCCATATTTCACAGAAATCCTGGGAAACTGATACGAAGCTGGAAGCAAATACTCTTGTTTTCGCAGAATGCTTTTCTTTGCAGTAGTTACACTGATGGCTTCTGGTAAAGGGAATCTAACCGGCTTAGTACTGTTTGACATTCCTATAACAACAGCCTATTTATCAGTTTCAGCAAGGGAACATCTTGAACAGGAATTTTGAATAAAAGTGTCACATTCAATAGCCAAAAACAATCTAGGGTCCAAAATCACTGACACACTCACCCTCTTTTCTGTTAGTACCTTTCTGCATACCCCTATAATTTCACTAATTCTTACCTCAAACGGTAGTGTAACTTTGTCCAAAAAGAGTCATATTTCTTATATTTATGGTCACATGGGATTTTCATTTTTGTGTCAATGAGATCTGTTTTCAGCTGACTGGAAAATGTTATGGAATAAAATATTCCATCCTGCTTTTTGGTGTTAAACGAGTTGTAAATAACAAAGTGACTTTTCATGTTCTGTCTCTTTAAAGTTGCCATAGTCAGAGCAATTTGCTTACTTTGCACATAGGGGATTCAATGTGTCTGAGATCTCAATCTTGAAGATCATTTGGAATATCTTCCCTCCACCAGCTGGAGTCTGGGAAGACTAATTGAACTGGAATGAACCTCTCTACTAAGCCGGTCTGCTGTGAGCATTTGGTAAGACTCTCTCTGCACGTCTCCTAGATACGTGCCTTTGTTCCAGACCTTTCAATACTGGGCTTCCATTGTCATAATTCTGATTCTGATGCTGTACTGCCTACTGCCATCTATTGTTACTGAATTTCAAACTATACAACCCTTTCTTAATGTGACTAAAGTAAATGAAATAAATATATTTATCCAGCATCAAAGGCTGATCTGCTCTGCTTGGTCTTGGTGGTAGTGAGCCAAATTGGCAAAATAAAGTAAATATATAAGAAATGTAGGAGATATCTGTCCACAGAACTGTTTGTATCCTGAATACATGGTTTCCCTGTTCCTGTCTGCTCCGGTATTCTCCACTACCAGATCCCACGTTCTTGCTTTATATGATCTGCATAATTCACATTTCATGAGTTGGACCTGTGCTCCTCAGATGCTGCAAAAGTAATATCATCCTTGTTTTGGTTTCAGCTCCTACATACCCACTTGTTTTAAGCATAGCTTCACTCTGCATTGTTGTGATTATTGAGGAGTTTGCGGAATTGTGTGGGGCTACAAATGGATCAACACCTCCTGCTGAAATGCCCTAAAGCCAGTCACAGTTCTGGATCTCTAACCACATACGAAGTCAAAATATATTGCATTTTACGCTTTACTTGAGGGGACATGAATAATGTAGTAGTATACACTTACTTAATGCATGTAACTAAGTGTTTGCTAAGTACTAATCCCATGTTCATTCATCATTAATCAATCATGACAGTTCTTGTATTTCATGGGGAAACCTATATTACAGTAGTTCATGATTTGTTCTTGAGTAGTAAATGAGTTAAGTAATGTTTGCCCCCTCAAGAGTTTTACCATTATTAACTAATTAGTTTACTGTCAACTAATATAGTGCCTGAATGGAATACATGAACTGTCATGATTGATTAATGACGAACAAACATGGGATTAGTATCCCATGTTAATTAATTAACATGGTTAATTAATTAAATAAGCATGTACTACTACATTATTCATGTTCTCTCAAGTGTGACCATTTATTCATATACAGTGTCACATTTATTATGATTCATTCGAAACTATTTTCAGTGAGAGAGGCATAACATCAAATTCTCTGACAGCACATCTACATCGTAACAGAAGTGTTTTTTAAACCACCGCAATATCTATTGCGTGTTCCTTGGTATAAATTCACATAACTTTTTATGTAGGCTTGCAAATAGACACTGCAGAGACATTGATGGTGTCTTGTCTCAGAGAAATGGATTTTAGAGGGAATCAAATGAGAGTCTTTTCCTAAAGAGCATTAGTAAATCCAGGCTTATGAAAAAAAATATTACCCCCGGTTACGTAATATGGATGTTTAACTGAACAGATCGCCTGGTCTGTCATTTGTTCACTCATTTTAATTTCTTTCTCCTTAATTTTTTATTTTTTTACTCAAATTCGTTTCAACAGTGGGAGGGCGGCCACAAGATAAAAGCTTTGATTATACCAAAAGGGAAAAGGGAAAAATATCATCAAATCACAATGAATTTATTTACTGCCATTTATCCAACTATTTATTTTTTTCCCCCAAGAAGGTCTGAATGTAAAATTATATGAGTGTCATATTATAAAGCTTTAGCAATGAACAGGACCAACCTTTCTCATCTGAACAGTTTTAACCCTACTTAGGAGTTTGTGTAAACTATGTGGTAGTATATAGTAGGCCACTGAGTAGGATATTGAACCATTCTTCAAGAAACCTGATGAGTTACAAAGGAGGTAGAAATCTATTTCATACTCTGTGCTCCAGAACTTTCTGTAAAGGTTCAGTGTTTAGATCTGGTGACTGTGGAAGCAATGAGATACTATGAGTTCATCCTGTTGCTCTTGAATTCGTTTAGCAGTGTGTAAGCTGTCATTGTCCAGACAGACAATAAGGTCAATAACCTTTGTGTCTGTCAGACAGACCGCAAAAAATGAAAATTATTAAATCATACTACATTTTGGTTGATGCATCTTGGGCCCTTGCTAAGGATATGTGATTGCAAGATTGATGAATGGGTGCTTCAGTACTATGTGTGTATTTCGATTATTTTTAATATTCTGAGATCTCCACGATCGCTTCCATTGTGAAGGAAAAAGTACAGAAGGCATCTCAATACCGGCGTGACTAACAAGTAGACTGAGCAAAGACTCACAGATGTGCGCGCAGTAATTCAACTGCTACGACAGACACACTGTATTATTCCTCAATGTTACGCTGTCAGCCCACTGCTGCCGTCGCCGTTTCAAACACAGACTCTGTTTTCGTAAAGCACTTTGTAAACCCTGTGGTTAAAACAGTGCTATATAAATAAAGACGGGTGATTGATTTTAAATATACAAATCTCACGCGTAAAACTCTCTCTGCAGTCTATAGACAGAACTGCCGTAAAAACCGTCTCGACCATATATTAGAAAAACTGATTATTTTCCCCACCTAAAGTAGCCTGCACAGACTGCTGAGTAAAACCCGAGTTCATTACGTCATGGTTCAGTACTATGATCCGCATATCCCCCGTCAATACTAACCAATCAGATCGCAAACCATACATGCCGTTTTATAGTCAAACTTAACAGTTACTGATATTTGATGAATTGGTACAGAGGCGTCAGCAAATAGACACTGCGCGCATCAAGCTTTATGCTGCGGACCCAAAAACAGCCCAGATGAATATAACGATGCAGAAATGGACTAAATGGGGGAGTTTGGATACACTGTCAGAGGACTAAGTTTTCACTCACGATGCTTTGTTTCTCACGATTACTGTTTTTGCTTTTATGTATTTTCTTTATCACCGAATCTCGAAGGCACAGGATGAGGAAAAGGAGGTGGACGGGAACCGCAGAAACGCACAAGCACGGCACGTAAGTCTCTGACTGGAGTTTTTTCCCCTTTGTTATTTTTCATGAAACCGGTTAAATTTATTTGTATAAAGGATTCGGTTTTGCGTGTCGTGCGGTCATATTAATTACATTTGCTCTAGCGAATACTTTTAGATAATCATGGGATTGTTCAGCTGCAATTTCAAACACTATCGTGACATATAATGTCAAATATAGCAATGGTGTACTTTTCTGCCAGGTTTTGGTTACCTCATCGTGTCTCATTATGTACGGTTTTAAACGATTTCAATTTTGTAACTTGGAAGGATTGATGTACTGTATTAGGATTGTAAAACATTTTATATATATATAACTATGGTTGCACATATTTGTTTTCTCTGGTGAGAGTATGCACTCTTTCAACCTGTGAAAGGTGCAGTCTTGTGCGTGTCACCAGTCTTGGTGCATGTTTAAAGTTTCATAGCCCTATATGTCAGTTTTAAAGGAACAAATCCATCCATCCATCCATCCATCCATCCATCCATCCATCCATCCATCCATTTTCTATACCCACTTTTCCTGTGCTGTAATCAATGATTGTAATCAATGTAACCTTTGCTTGTTCAAGTACTGTACATACATTCATGGTTTTAAAAAGTATATAAGAGTTGGTCATAATGGTAAAAGTGGTAGTAATTATATACATCCTTCCAATTACTTTTCCAATTCAATTACTGCCCTGCCTTGTGCCTTGTGTTGCGTAGACGAGGCACAGACCCCACTGTGACTCTGTATTTGACAGAGATTGGAAGATGGATAGATAATTACTATATATCCTTCAAATGAATACTTCACATAAGTATTAAAACAAGCATTTTAAAATGAACAACAGTAATATACAATAAGCTCTCCTCTAGATTATTACCTTACAGGTGAAATGTATTTTGTAAATAACATGCCAGAAGGTTCCATAACTGACAGTATCACCGTCATTCTGATATTTGACTTTGCAGCTTGACACTTACAGTAATGTCCTGATTATACGACAAAGCGATGAGTTTAGTCAGTGGATAACAATGGATTCACAACTGTACCGTAGTGGTATACATTAAGTATGGTATTGCTTCTCAGCAATATGTATTGGTTTTAGTGCATATTTAACAAAGACATCTAAATATTTATTTTATGTCTACCTTAGGAAAATTTGCCAGGTTGTAGTATTCTTATATAATTTTATAAAACCGAGGATTATTGATAATAATATTGATTTCCTATTAGCTTTTTTTTAATATAGTTTATTGCGTTGCTTTTTTCCAGGTCTTTATCGGGGAAAGCCCAAGATGGGACAAAATCCCGGAAACTGAAAACCGATCACCTGCTGCATGTGGATGATCACGATTTCACCATGAGGCCCTCATTTGGAGGTGAAACACCGTCAGTCTGGGTGAAAATAAACTATTCAGTGGAATTTATTTACCAGATGGATCTGACACCTCCTTTCCATAACTTTTCTCCTGTGTACCAAAATCTGATATCATGTCCGACTGAAAAACCCTTATAATCCTGTGTGTTTTATACTGTACACTGACCTATGGAACCTGCCTTACTTCCACTTGAGAGCAAATTTTCTAGAGTCAAACAGGTCAAAAAGGAAAAAGATGGAGGCAGGTAACACTGATTTACCTTTCGATCTAATGAAATGAGGCTGACAAAAATGCAACTAATGTAGCTCTAGACTGAATTTTTTAAAATGCTGTCTAGTAAAATAGTTTATACTGGAATACTCACTTTTATTCATACTGTACAGACGCTCCTCTACTTACGAACGAGATACGTTCCGAACGGCTGTTCACAACTTGAAATGTTCGTAAGTCGTAATTCAACATCATTTTAAGGGTAAATGCAAGTGCAAAGAACTAGGATACTGGGAGTAGGCACACTACACTGCTACACGGCGGGAGTAGCAGCCAGAAGTCGTACTACCCAGAAATCGTGCACAGAAAAAAAAACTGATGTTGCGAACAGGAAATGGGAGCCCAGTGAACACAATTTGGGCTTACAGTTCTTTTCATCCGTATGTCTGAAAGTTCGTACGGTGAAAGTTTGTAAGTAGAGGAGCGTCTGTATTTTTTATAAATTTAAAAGAAGGAATAGTATTTCTTTGCTATTTGCACTAATCTTTTTGCTACATGCATTACGTTTGCTAAAAAAATCCATTTTAAATTCATTTTAGCAGAGTAGAGTTTACATCCTTTGAATGTTAACAGTATTATGGCATTTTAGAAGTAACCTTTAGCTCCCTCTACAGAAAATAACCATCATGGTCATGCTTCATTTTGCACCCCATATAAAAATTGGTCCTTTCAAAAGTGTTGATTGTACAGTATAAATACATGGGCGTTGCCACCATTAAATCTGAGGGGGACGTGTCCCCCTCACGCTTCATAAATATTCGTCTGGACCCCTCCACATTTAACATAAAATATTAGTTTTATGCCAGTGTGTGTCCCCCACATTTAAAATGCTTCTGACGCCCCTGTATAAATATATATGTATATACTGCGATACCTATTCACCATAAGGAAAAAGT
Organism: Isichthys henryi; assembly: GCA_026776945.1. Taxonomy (NCBI): domain Eukaryota; kingdom Metazoa; phylum Chordata; class Actinopteri; order Osteoglossiformes; family Mormyridae; genus Isichthys; species Isichthys henryi. The sequence continues at coordinate 18,150,135 of JAODJX010000027.1, forward strand.
GAGTCTTTATATCATAGTTCCCGTCCTCATTCTTTCTTTGTTGCAGCTTGAATATCATCAGTTTATTTATTAAGGTAACACATTTCTTAGTCATTATAATTCACTATACAGTAGCTACCTCCATAATGCATTACAATGGTCAGTATAAGACGCTATAATGCATTATGAAGGTATTTATAGTGCATTATAGATGAGAGCTTCATAGAGCATTCATAATGCATAATCAACATGGTTAATATGATGTGTCAATATGATGTGTTATACCTTTATAAATAGTTTTAGGCATGTTTTTAATACTTTATGCATTATTAAGATATCTATGATTATACATTATACATGAGTGCTTTAAGTCAAGTGTTGCCAATTTCAATTAATCTTTCACATGACAGATACTGCAAGATTGGCATCTGCTGAAAAATTCCCTTTGGTCAAGTCAGCACAATAGCTGATGTACTTAAAGTGAGGTGAATAGAAGTGCAACAGGCTAGTAAATTAGTCCCATATTGCTGTGAATGGTTATTTTGTTTTGGTTTATGCTCTGCTGCACTTTCATGCAGGTAGGAGGACTATAGTCTTATTAAAATATCAAATGAGATCTACTTCAGAATGTCAACTTTGTACTTGATATGGGAGAATGTTATTGCACCCAAGAGTAGGAAACTGTAGAAATGCTAATATTGTTCATGGTTTTTACATTTTGAAAGGCTACTTTGCATGCGT
>JAODJX010000027.1:18173711-18202451 GCA_026776945.1 Isichthys henryi
CCGGGCATGTCCCACTGGGAGGAGACCCCGGGGAAGACCCAGGACACGCTGGAGAGACTATGTCTCTCGGCTGGCCTAGGAATGCCTCAGGATCCCCCCAGAGGAGAAGTGGTCGGGGAGAGGGAAGTCTGGGCCTCCCTGCTGAGACTGCTGCCCCCGTGACCCGACCTAGGATTAAGCGGAAGATGATGGATGGATGGATGGATGGATGGATGGATGGAATTTTTATGACATCCCATTCTTAATCTATAGGCACCAATGTGGAGTTGGTTCCTCCTTTGTAGCTATAACAGCTGCCACTCTTCTCAGAAGGCTTTCCACAAGTTTATGGAGTGTGTCTATGGGAATTTTTGCCCAATCAGCCAGAAGAGCATTTGTGAGGTCAGGCACTCTGTTTGAATATGAAGGCCAGGATCGCACTTTCCATTCTAGTCAATCACAAAGGTGTTCAATGGGGGCCAGTCAAGTTCTTCTACTTCAAACTTACCTTACCATGACTTTGTGGATCTTCCTTTGTGCAGTGAGGCACAGTCCTGCTGGAACAGAAAAAGGTCTTCCCCAAACTGTTGGAAACATAGAATTGTCCAAAATGTCTTGATATGCTGAAGCATTAAGAGGTCCCTTCACTGGAACTAAGGGGCCTAGCCCAACCCCTGAAAAACAACCCCATACCATTATCCCTCCTCCACTAAACTTTACAGTTGGCACAATGCAGTCAGACAGGTAATGTTCTCCTGGCATCTGCCAAACACAAACTCATCCATCAGGCTGGCAGAAGCGTGATTTGTCACTCCATCCGACACATAGAACTGCGCTTAGTGATGTGAGGCTTGCATGCAGCTGCTCAGCCATGGAAGTCTATTCCATGAAGCTCCCAGCTGGGGTTAATGCCCGAGGAAGTTTGAAACTCTGCAGCCATTGAGTCAACAGAGCATTGGTGACTTTTACGCACTATGCACCTCAGCACTAGGCGACCCCACTCTGTTACTTTACATGTCCTGCCACTTCATGGCCGAGTTTCTGCTGCTCCTAAAAGCTTCCACTTCGCAATAGTACCACTTACATGACTGTGGAGTATCAAGCAGGGAAGAAATTTCACAAATTGACTTATTGCAAAGGTGGCATCCTATGACAGTTCCACGCCTGAATTCACGGAGCTCCTTAGAACAACCTATTCTTTCACAAATATTTGTAAACCCAAGTGCATGATTAGGTGCTTGATTCTAGCAGTGGGTCTGAATGAAACACCCCAATTCAATGATTCAGAGGTGTGTCCCAATACTTTCGTCCATTTAGTGTACATCGGCTGGCATTTCTAGAAATTGTAGAAGGTGGTAGATGTGGCAGGAGTAGGGATTTGTAGAGGGGTTGACGGAGCTGTCTGGGGCATGGTCTTACATTATGGGGGGGATGGGGTGTTGTAGCCCCCCCATTAAATCAAAACTAGCTATTACAACCCCCCCAATAATCATGTTTCTCCCATAATGGATGGAGACCTCAACCCCCCCCCCCAATGTTCCAGCCAAAGTTACGCTTTTGGTCTGGGGAATAGATTGTTGTCATTCCATACAGCATCTTTTCTTGTGTAGAAGGGCTGTTTACGGTTTGTTGCTTTAAACATGCAGACTGAGGAGAGAAAGTATAAAGGTGGAACTAGAAAACCACAAATCTGGCAGGTAAACCGATGTAATTAAATGTTACTGTAAATGTAATGCTGTGAATTATCATCAGCAGGAGGGCATAATTGTCATAAAGGCTGTAAATATAATTATGGTTAAATCTATCTTGCCTTAAATCGTCAACGATTTAAGAGAAATGCCTTTTTCATACCTCACAGTCCTATCCTGAGGAGTCCGGATTTAACAAAAACCTCTGTGACGAAATCAGAGCAGCTCCTAAGAATAGATGACCATGACTTTACAATGAGACCCGGGTTTGGAGGTGAGGTCCTATCAAAACTGCTGGTTTCTTTGTTTGTTTTTTAATTAAAAGCTTGTCTAGACTGGCATTTTCCATTTATTTGGCACGTGTATAACTTTAAACGTGACTTAAAGTTGTAAATCACAAGGATGTATAGATTTTAATTTTACAATTTTTTAATTAGAAGCTTGTTTGGGCTGACATTTTCCTTTTATGTGACATTTTTATAACTTTTTTTTGCTAGTTACGAAAGACTGACTACTCATTTAAACTTTAAAAGAGCATTTCGTGACCTGATTACATTGTACAAGTTAATCTTGGCTGTACAGCATAAGTGTCTCTTTGAGAGAATTTTTGACCTTTTATCTTTTTAAATTCTCACCTCTTAGCCTTAAAATCTAAATAGCATTTATTCTTCCTACTGTAGGGCCTGCAATTCCTGTTGGGGTAGATGTTCAAGTTGAAAGCCTTGACACAATTTCTGAAGTTGACATGGTAAGTGTTTTGACTGTCTTGCAGTAATTATCAGGAATTTTGGAAATGTCATCTCGTAACTATATCTTAAGAATATTTTATTTCCTTTTTATAAAGGACAATGATCATATTTTAATAGAAACAAAGCTAAAAAATCGGAGTGATCTACTAGGACCCTTGGTGGCTCAGTGGACAGCACTGTTATCTCATACCTATGGGGTTGGGAGTTTAAATCTCTTCTTGGAATCAATAAAATTCTTCTCATCTAAAATATTTTTTAGTGTGCAGTTTTGTATTAGTTTAATCGCCACCAGGGGGCAGCAAAACAATAACGGAGATGTGTTTCAGGACTTCACCATGACTCTGTATCTGAGGCACTACTGGCAAGATGAGCGTCTTTCCTTCCCGAGCACCACCAACCAGAGCATGACGTTTGACAGCCGGCTGGTGAAGAAGATCTGGGTGCCTGACATGTTCTTCGTCCACTCTAAGAGGTCTTTTATCCACGACACAACCACTGATAACGTCATGCTCCGTGTATTTCCAGATGGAAACGTGCTCTACAGCTTAAGGTAACCGCTAGCCAATAGCCAGTCAGATGGCAAAAGATAATGAGACACACCGTCATGTTCATCTTTTTCATTTTAAGTCTATTTTATTACGGGTTGCAACAACAGCCCAGTCTTCTTTTTCCTGACAACATTACATGCTGCAACATATAAACATATTATAAACATTATAAACATGCCCTGTAGAGTAAGTGTTCAGGCTAATAAGATCTTGTTACTATTATATCAGTATTATTATAAGGGCAAATCCAGAGCCATGCCACTGGCTGGAGGCTTCAGGGCCAATCCCCAATATAGAATCTAATACCCCAATATATATGTATATATATATTGCCATGTAATCATATCTTTTTGGGGACCGCTTTCATTTCTATGGGAAAAATGCTGATGGAAACTGGTCCCCATAAGGTAAAAACAAAATGAAGGTATTCATCACGTTGTGGGAACATTTGGTCCCCACAAGGTAAGGTATACTTGGACCACACACACACACACAAACACACACACACGCGTGCACATACATTCATATATACTCAATATATATGTATGTATATGTGTGTGTGTGTACATTGCATATACATTGCTGCAGAGATTTTTATTGTGTTGTCGCGTGTTGCAACAATACAGTCGAGGAGATCACATTTCTCATGTGTGGATGAGGACAACCCACCTGTGTTTTTGGGAGACTGGCCAAGAAAAGCGTTGGAGGCCGGCACGCGGGATTTTATGACGCGGCCACGGGCAGGGAAATGTACTGCGGGGAAGTCAAATGAACAAGCAGCTTCGCAAACCCCCGCACAGATATCTGGCCAGACGAGACAACCGAACAACAGCAAAAAATACATTAAAAACCAAGAAAACACTGTAAGATTTTAATCTGTGAAAAGCCAAATCCAGCATGTGCTGCGGACTGGTACAGTACATCTTGGGTACTTTCCTTTGCTCCTGGTTTTAACTGATGATAGTCACTTTCTGTGACTCTGTTTATGATCCAAATTGGATCCCAACAATATGCTCAAGTATTTTGTCTGCCTTCGTAAAAAATATACGCAATTGAAAAATATCTTTCTTTGACATCTCCTAAAAATCTTGCTGAAAAAAGAAGAAAAGTTTCTATATGCTTTAATGTAACTTTTATTAATATTAAATTATCTGTATAGAATACAGACACTTCCCGGTTTACAGTGGTCTGTGTTATGTTGACTATACGATGGGTATTCGAATTCCATTCAGTTTTTCACTTTCACTTTTTAGTACATTATTCAACAAATTACATGAGATATTCATCACTTTCTTATAAAATAGGCGTGTTAAGGATTTTGCCCAACTGTAGGCTAATGTAAGTCTTTTATGCATGTTTTAGGTAGGCTAGGTTATGATGTTTGTTAAGTTAGGTGTGTTAAAATGCATTTTCACTTCACAATATTTTCAGCTTACAATAGGTTTATCGGAACGTAATCCCATCATAACCTAGGGAGTGTCTGCACTTAAGTGGAACTGAAAATGCCTATTAAGACAGTTTTGGCAGGATTTCTGTAAAACTGTGGAGCTGCTTCCATTTGGTTCCAACATATCAGGAGTGTTATGCAGAAACTCATTGTACTGGTTGCTGATATCACTCTGTGTTCAAAGGATCACAGTCACCTCCATGTGCAACATGGACCTCAGTCGATTTCCTTTGGACACGCAAACATGTTCCCTGGAGATCGAAAGCTGTGAGTCTCTCCTGACCAACACATTCTGCACTTTGCATCCTCTCAGCTTCTGCTGAAATGTTCCCTGTGGGTTTTTTGTTTAGACGCATACACCGACGATGACCTCATGCTCTACTGGAAGAAGGGTAATGAATCCCTCAAGACCGATGACAGAATATCGCTATCCCAGTTCCTCATCCAGAAGTTCCACACAACCACTAAACTTGCATTTTACAGCAGCACAGGTACTGAGGAACTTACTTTGTTACTTTGCTGAAATCTGAAATTCATGCTCTAGAGCGACGAGCCCCTCTGTTTTTCCTTCCTTCCAGGATGGTACAATCGACTCTACATCCACTTCACTCTCCGTCGGCACATATTCTTCTTCCTGCTGCAGACCTACTTCCCAGCCACGCTGATGGTCATGCTCTCCTGGGTGTCCTTCTGGATCGACCGCAGGGCGGTGCCTGCCAGGGTGCCGTTAGGTCAGTAGGTCCATCAAGACTCCATAGAACACATGCATGACTTTCCACGACAACTGCTTTTCTACCCCTTCAGTCTTATATATCCCTCCTCTCCATTTACCCACATAGATGTGTTATTGACTTTATTTTCATAAAGGGCTATATTTTCTTTATCTGTCGAAGGAACTAAAGGTGCTTCAGTGACTCAAGGGATTCCCCATACTTTTTGATTGTGCCCAGGTATCACCACGGTGCTCACCATGTCCACCATCATCACCGGAGTCAACGCCTCAATGCCCAGAGTCTCCTACATCAAAGCCGTAGATGTTTACCTCTGGGTCAGCTTCGTGTTCGTCTTTCTGTCTGTGATAGAGTACGCCGCTGTCAACTACCTGACCACGGTTCAGGAACGCAAAGAAAGGGAGCTACGGGACAGGGTAAAAAAGCTCTAAGATGCGTATGATGTGTTTTTTTCCCCATTGTTCAACATAATTTGGGAAGTATATATGCTAGCTGTAGCTAAAGGCTCCTATGCAGACCATAGCCAATGCTGTGCAAAAAAGTCTTAGACAGTCAAAGATAACGAGGTTTAAGAGATCATCTTGATATAAAGCAACAATATGTCTGTCAAAGTGTGTCAGCTTAGATATTTCAAAAGCATTTCTAACACCACTGCAGTATTTGCAGCAACAATCCCATACGCCTGTGTATTTTTTGACTCAACTAGTACTCCACCTCATATGACTAATCAGTTCTTCATATGCTTTTTAAATTAATTAAATGACTTAATTTAGTAAGCTGGTTGTGAAACAAATGACTAATGACTACATGAAATGGCTGGGGTACCCCTGGGGAGAGGTTTGGGAACTGAGGCAGTATTCATCTAGCCAAACAACAAGACTTCACTAACTTTTTGGAGAACAGAAGAAATTCTTACTAGCTTTTATTGCTATTATTCATATGTTGTAATTAAATTTCTGAGCAAATATACACTTACTACCCAGGTAAATAGCCTTTTCTGTGACCGCTGAAGACAGTACTGAACATGAAGATATGACGAATAATCGAATACAGCACTGAGGAGAATAAAAGCCATTTAGACTCTTTTGTATGCATTGACAGATTGTCCCCTTGATTTCACAGTTGTCTCTTTTGTCTTGCTTTAGCTACCTTGCACCTGTGGCATTTCCCACCCCGACCCTGTGATGCTGAGCGCTGGCTACAGTGACATTGACATCGACGCCACTGGGAACTATGGTAACGGACAGGAGAGGACTTTAGCGCAGCTGGTGCTGAGTGACGGACAGACCAGGGCCCAGGTGAAGACGTCTTGGGGCTATATGAGTATGTGGATCGATACACATGCCATTGATAAATATTCCCGGGTCATCTTCCCTGGTGCGTACGCCCTCTTTAACGTCATCTATTGGTCAATCTACTCTTAGTGCCTTCCTTGTACAGTATGAGAGGCATTGTTATGTGTCCTTGCACTCTATGGAAGGAATACAACAACTTTTCTGATTATTTCCTTGGATGCGCTACCCAAGCATTCATTTGATTGTGTGGGTGCAGAATATAGCTTACGGCATGAAAACATTGCTAAGGAAACGCAAGAATGAACATAATGGATGCCATCATTCACATAATCTCTCAGATGGATACATGCATGGAGTGTTCAACAGAATTCCTACTCATCTGGATGCAACATTATGAAATGTGCATGAATAAATTATGGAATTGCTCAGTCTAGCAATGTGCCACATCATACCCAATGTTTGATTTTCACAGGTTTTTCCAAACCCAAAGGAAATATTAAGGTAATAGAAACGTATTGGTCACTACCATTTATGCAGTGTTATATCTAACTTTTAATAACGACAAGCAAATCGTTTTCCAGATAAACATTGTTTTATTAGAAATCAAATGTTTTGCTTATATTATCATATTATCCTGATATCATTATATATTATTTTGACATATCATCATTTTATGAATACTTATCTCATTGTGTACTCAACCTTTTACACCTTTTAACATTAGTGCATCGGGAATATTGCGCGATCGCAGAGTCATCAACTCAAAACCATCAACTTTTCACTTTCCGCCAGTTTTGTTTGTTGTTTTTTTTTTCTTTCGCTTTAATGCACCGAGTGGGTGTCACATGGAGTCAAGCTTTTTTGTAATGGAAATGTCAATGAAAACGCTTCGTTTTTCACAGATACTCAAAGTGCCACGTGGCGAAGGGTTGGTGTAGGCTGCTGTCCTTTATATTTCAATGGCACTCTGACCACAGTCATGGCTAGATATTGAGGGATGGGGGGATTGGGGCAGGCAGATGTACTACAGATTCCAGCCTCAGATTGCAGTCATCTGCAGTTTGGTTTTCCATTGAAATATTAATTTTGCAAGGGGGAACAGAGTAGATTTTCTTTAATTCTCCATCTCTTCAGAGGTGTTTCAAAAATGAATGATTACAGCATGCATCTATTTAGCAGATTCTTTTGTTAACTGGAACATTACAAGAAAGCCTGTTCTTCCTCTTGTGTGAATAGTGATGAAAATTCAGCCTGTATGAGGTTGCTGAAAACTACAGCGAGGTACAATAAAACATGCTCGGCCATTCAGGCTCTTGCAAACATTGACTGTGGAGCTGTTGATATGCATTTAGTACATCGTCAAGTCAAGTCATGTGTTTTTTATATCTTCATATAATAAAAAGGTAACTTGGTGATTCAGTGTGTTGCGCTGTTTCCTCACACATCCAAGGTTGTGGGCTTGATTCCAGCTGTGTGCGTGTGGAGTTTGCATATTTCTCCCCAGTTTGCTTAGATTATTTCTCTCCAGCCAGAATCATGCGATTTAGTGGAATTATTGTCTCAGATTGGCCATCGTGTGTGTGTTATGTGTGTTTTGTGATAGACTAGTATGCCTGGCAAAATGTCCCCGCATTGAATCCCGTTCTCCTTGGGCTAGACTCTAGACTAACAGCAGCCACGTATTAGATAAGTGGTTATAGAAGATGGATAGGTGTAATAAACAGTAGTACCTGTAGTCAAAGCTTGTATTCCGGCTTACATTCACATTGAATCCAGAATTACATTTGTCAAGAAGCCTTTCTTAGGAAACGCTAGATGGCACCATGGTAACTTAATGTGGAAGATTGATTCTGCTACTGAGAGACTCGAGTGCCTGAAAGTGGCCGTGACTTCGGCCGCACATGTCCCACTGTATCACACAGGAGCTGAGAATGATATTGTTTCCCACTGAGTCGTGCTGTAACCCCTCGCACCTTCCTGGCACATTACAGTTGGTAAGAATCACATATATTCCGAATGTAAGACATACGGTGATGTCACCCTCACACCAAAATCAAGCAGAGTGTAGCACGTTGGAAAAGGCTCAGATAGGTCTGCATAATAATGGCAGAATGTTACAGCTGCTATTTAGCTGATTGTCGGCCTCCTGGGCCCATCAGTTAACTGAGGTCCATTTGAATTACAGGAAATGCTATTGCTGGGCTTTCAGGCAGAGCAAGGAGGCCTATTCTTGACTCGAATATCACTCATGTCAATTTGACTCTTGAACTGTATTGTGTTACTGTGTCTGTTGTTGGCTGGCTGACGAAAAACCTCATATCGCCCGTTTCCATCTCTGACGCTCACCTGCCTTTATGTCTTAATAATCCTCCAAAAGTCTTGATTGCAAAAGGACCTCTGATTATTTTGTGTGTTTATTACCCCTGTAGGATTATGTGACGGAAACAGGTGTCACTGCTTACGATGTATTTGTTTCGTACAGAACGCTGTCGGATTAAAGCCCGGAAACAGGTGTTCTCTGCTTATGATTAGCTTCTCATGAACACGAGCGATTTATCATCTCGGCTCTGGTGCGCGCTGGATGGTGTGTGGGTGTACATGTGTAAGTGGACATTTCATCCCTTCCAGTTCTGCACTCCGGCAGTTTGCTGGTGTTTTTTTCACACAGGGAACAGGCTGCGTCTGAGTCTTCCGCTCATGAAGATTTTTTTTTCTTTTTTTTCAGTTGCTGTCAGAATCTTCGCCCTCTGATCACTGGAACGGAGAGTATATTGCATGCTAATTCTTGGCTAAATAATTACTTTTTTATTATGTCAGAAAAGGTGAAATTCTAATAAGATTTTGTCAATTCTGTCAGCACTCATTTCCTTGTCATAAATATATTGCATCAGTCAATAAATCATTCCCCCTTTTTAAATATTGTTGGCATGCAGACCACATTCTTTAATTACTTAAAAGCAAAATTGCGAGAATTAATGCCCTGCTGTTGTTGTCATATTTTATGCTGGATAATATTAGTGTCCAGACATATTGTTCATATGACCAATATTATTTATTTAATAACTAACCTGAGACTGTCTGCACTTTCATCTCCTAAAAGGTCGCCCACCCTTCTGTCCCTACTAGTCCCGTTGAAATGATTCCTTCAGCTATGGAAAGATACTGCATGCTAGCACCCATTTGTTCTTAATTTAACTGTTATTTTGGACATTAGATAATGAAATGTCTCCATAGGTATTTTCTGTTTATAATAATCCAGGACTATATCTTTTTTTTGAGACTTGTATTCAGGGGTGGACTGGTCATCCTGCAACATAGGTATTTTCGCATGAATTTTGCGAGCTTCCCCCCCAGCCAATTGTTCCATGCCATTCTGCACAGATGGGATGCAGAAGACCAGGCTCTTTTGGAACTCTAAATCACATACTTCATTTGTTCTCTGTGCAGCTTTAGCATTTTAATGAATGTTAGGGATTTTTAAATGTTTTCCCTTAATGACTCATCTGCTAAGATGGTACACAGGTACTGTAGTACCCCAGTGCTGTGTCACAATCAGGTAATTGGGCAAGATTTGTGTCTTGAACATCACGGGTTTGCTAAGCCGGTATTTTGCGTTTGTGGTCTCACTTGGTTTGTGGTTTGTGGTCTCAGCCGGAATCTCGCAGCAGCCCTATAGTTTGCTGTTGTGTTCTTGTGTGTCAGCTCCGTGTTCTGCTTCCTGTTCCGGGTTATCCGATATCCCGCATTTTAGTTTGCTTTTCCTGCACCTGATCCCGGTACCACCCATCCAGTTAACACATTGGTTTTAAGGTGTGCTGTCCCATGTCCAATGGCAGTGTTTCCAATTCTGGTCCTCGGGAACCCGCAGATAGTTCATGTCTTTACTCCCTCCCATTTTGCTGCCAGACAGTCCACATTTTAGAGAGCTGGAAGGGAGCAAAAATGTGAACTGTCCTTGGGTCACAGTTGGGAAACATTGGTCTCAAGGGCTATAAAGTAGAAGAACTGGCATTGTAGATGGATGGTCCGGTTGAGGGTGTTCTGTTTTGGATTCTCTTGCTTGTGCAAGGCAATAATTTTTTTTTTAACCAAGCTTGGATGTAAATGCCGAATTTATAAATTTGACAATCCCACTGTCTACAGGTTAGAGGACCTCTTTTTGAAATTAAGGTGCCATCACTGGGCTCCCCATTGCCTGTAAAGTTTTGTCGAGTTTAGTTTTAGTCCTTTTGTAAGTCAAAGCGGAATAATAGGGAGTTCATCATTTGGCATTGCATTTCACTGCACTTCCATTCAAATCCTGCAGCATAAGTACTGCTGTTCTTCATTGCAACTTAAATGAAAAGGAATAGAAATAATTGCCAACCATCATCGACCTCTGGTTGAAATCACTTTTAAATCCTCATACCCGGTCACCTGAAGGTGAACCGATCATTCAGTTTGCACCTCAAAACTCCCGCCAATCTCTGATCCAAAAAACATAAGGATCGCTTGCTGGCTTAAGCGACCAAAGCAGACTGGACTTGTCCCCCCCAACGGATGTGACACTACGACCCCCCCCCCTCCCCCCACGTAATTATACCCGGCTCTGACTGACGTACTGACGTACGCCATGAGTCTGCTTCCTCTGCTGCTGTTGGAAGGAGCTTTATTAATTAGGCTAAAATACATCTAATGAGATGCCAAAATGTGACGGGGCTGTCTAAGCGTATCTCTTTGTGTAGGATCTCCCCCCCCCACCCCCGCCGTACCGCTACCCGGCATGAACTGATCATAGACATCTGACTCGCTTTGTAGTAAGTGGTTAAATATAGCATCGTCTCCCTTTTACGCGCCCAGGTGTCCATTTCAATCTGACAGGGTTTTTTCTTATTATTTAATAATTGATTAAAGATAAAAGTAACCACTTACGCTCTCTTTTATGTTTTCGCTTTGTCTTATCTTAAAAGACGACGCAGTCTCAAACACATCTCATTTCTTCTGGACATATAGGTTAAATTATGTAAATAATAATTATACGAAAATTGCAGCATTGCACGATAAGCACTCTCTGCGCCACCATGCTCACAGAGGAGTAAAAGAAACTCTGGGAGTTTATTCCATTTAGGTCGACATGCCGCCTGCCGAGAAGCCAGGACTGTGGGTCGCAGAGGAAAACGGGCGAATTGCTGAGCGCCATTGATGGAGATGTGATAAGAAAAGCAATGAAAGGAGACAACAGGATCAAATTGGTTAGCATAGAGGGAACCGGAGCTGAGAGGGCTTATGATATGACCTTGAATGAACAATGAGGAAGTGCCATGCAATTTGGCAATTTAGTGGATAGAAATGTAGCACACAAATTTAGCAGCTATAGTGTCCCGCCCACAGGGGCGGGGCAACACAATGGCAGGCAACCGCCTCCTAATTGAGGACGCTATTTAGTCCTGACACGATCTCTAAGTATCGCGAAGTATTGTTCCCAGATCTATGACACATACCGAGCGTTTTTCTGTCTTCTGTCTCTCCCGCTTGCCCTGCCTGTCTCGTCCTGCCTGGTTGCCTTGCCTACCTGCCTGCCTGCCCTGCCTGCCCTCTTCACCTTGCCTTCCTGGTCCCATCTCATCGTGTTCCCCATCCATTCGTCTCACCGTCCCGTAGGATTGGCCTTCCCGGCTTCAGACCTTCTGCGACCGACCCGACCGTTCTCCCGGATTATCCCTTTTGTGCTTTGGCACTCGATCTTCTGATTAAAATGTTCTCCTGCATATTGGGGTCTGCCTCTTCCCTGATAGCGAAGCGTGACATATAGTAGCTAGAAACGGTCGTGACAAGTTCAGCTCAAAGTGACATGGGTATTGAAACTGAATGCCACATATTGGTGATGAAGGATTAATATTACTGGAAGATATATTGCTCTGTGGGAGGTGGATGAAGATTAAAAGCGATTGTCTTCCCTTTGGATAGACTGGTTTGGATCACCTCAGAAAACCGTCTAATGTGTAGGGATTTTACCTAGCAATTAATTATTATTATTAGGCTTGTTATGACCCAGATCTATACAGATGGGCAGAGTCATAAGCATTTTGTGTAATAACATGGGTCGTGCAGCCAATTCCCAGTGTATCACATTAGTGAATTTCAGTAATGAGAAGAAGCAGACAAGTTACCTCAAGAGTAACTACTAAAGACTAAAAACAAGAAAAAATAAAGAAACATACACATTTGTGTGTCCTTTCCTGCTCCCCTCCTGTCTCATCCCTGGTGTGGCCCATGTACTTGAAAAGTACATGAGGAATGCCTACAAATATATTTACAATATATGCAGTCAACTACTTCAAGCACAAATAAAGCAACACAAGCAGAGATACAGGCTCTTGGCAATCACATGCCCAAACACTCAGAAAAGGAATTCCACTGGTTCTTAGTCTTGAACTGGTCTTTATTTGGGCATCCACCAATCACCTACGGGAGGAATTATCATGCCCAGGTAATCCAGAGTGGTAATGAGGAGGAGGGCGGGGCTCCTGAACTGAAAATGGAAGATAATCCCACCCACACCAGATGCACCACAAACACCATAAGAACACCACGCATCCAGTCACAGCAAAATAAATGAATCCATGGGTGTAACAATTATACCTTCAGGTTTTATGACTCACCCCTCGGTTTATTTGTTTTTTTTTTTTATTGCATTAGATCAAAGCTGAGACAGGCTGACGCTGTCTCCTAGCATTATCATACCTAGTCGTTCATTTAGTTTCTGGGCTTTATCATAGAAAGGTTTGCTGTCGATCTCCATAACGTTATGCCATATTAAGAGACTGGCTGAAAATGTTCTTTGTAGGTCTCTTTGCCAGCTCAGAAGAAGAATAAATATTTCATCAGCATAGAAGAGGCAAGAGTAATAGTGATTGCATCTTAAGGGAAGCCAGATCAGAAAAAAAGAAAACGTTAAGGCGATTTTACGGAATCCAAGCCCCTGAGTGCGGCAGTCTAGCTCACGCTGTTGTCTGTGTGTGACATGTGGTGCCTGGAATCATGAAGGTTTCCTCTGAATGAATCCCGATGCAGTCGCTTTAGGCAAAATACTGTTTGTCAATATCTAGTGAAAAGACTTTTCCAAAAAAAAAAACCATAGAAAAAGTGTAAAAGCACACTAAGATAGCTGAAGGCTTATCGTTTCATTTTGTAAATGATCTTGTTTAATTCCCTGTAAAGAATACCTTTCATACCTCTTTTTGTTAGTCTGGGATGTTTCACATAAAATGCAATTAAGCTCTCTTTGTAATAGCCCAGGGTCCCGGAACTCATAAAGGTGATTACCAGAATGAGCTCTGTCGCTATGGAAACATGGACGACACACCCCCACCCTGCCAGACGGTTGATTTGATGATGACAGTGACCATGTCAGATGCCGTAGCAATCTGTAACAAGATTCAAAGGCCAGCTTCCAGAAGGATCCAAAGAAAAAGGAAGATATCAACAAAGAATGGATCAATAAAGGCCGGTAGTGAGACACTGCAGTGACTTGGGGGGGAGTAAAAAAAAGGCATGTCAATTATCACATTAAAAACAAGTTCTGAAAAGCACAGCCTGACAACAGCTGATTTAATTGCCTTCCAGAACACTCCAGAAGTTCTCTAAGTTTGTGCAAACCTTCTTTATTGAAATATATTATAATATATTCTTAATGGATAAAAAAGAACAAAAACATCGATTTTGACATAACCTGTCAAGCTAACCAGCCCACTGTAATGCTCCTTACAACCACCCTTAATTACCTAATTATTAAAAATGCTCATATATATACTATAACTCTTCAGATGCTGATAAGGATCATTAAACAGCAATAGAAGATAACTATTGGTGCCTCTAGTACTGTCTACAAAATGCACAGTAAGTTTCCAATCATGCTTTTACTTTGCACTTCTCACGCACTGCTGCTCTGCACTCTAAATCATTGTTTCCCAACCCAGTATTTGGGGACCCCCAAACAGTCCACTTTTTTGCTCAAACCGGGAGATGACAGGGAGCAAAAACGTGTGCTGTCTGCCAGGGAGCTGGGAAGGAGCAAAAATGTGGACTGGCTGGGAGTCCCCGAGGACCGGGTTGGGAAACACTGCTCTATATTGTTCACATAGCAGCCCACATTTACACACTAATTATCCCATGAGTAAATAAGGGGTAATTGCTTGTACATGTCAACTCATGTTTAAATTAAGGTAAAATTAAGCAGAAAATCGTCACTGCTATAAAAAAGGATGATTATATAACAAACACAACAAACATGACACAGATATCAAAATCACATATATTTGAAACACAGAAGCCCAAGAATCCCCCCCACAAAAAAAATACATAATTGCATGTATCTGTTGTAGCTTGTCATTTCTAATTCCAGCATTATACATAATGCATTGTATCACCCTTGTATGTGATACAAACTTGTCATACATCCGCATGTAATTTGCATCTGTTAGGGCTTGTTAATTCTACTTCTATCCACTAAGAAATGTTTCCTTAGGCTGGTATGTTACATTGCGTCACACTTGTGCGTCTGTCGTTCCTGTGTTGTTAGGGTCGGCACCGACCCGTTTGTAAGTTTAAAATGCATAAAAGCACCACAGTGATTTGTGTACTGCATCAAGGGTTTTTGACTTTGTCAGGAATCTCTATTTAAACAAAATAAATGAAAACAAAATCAAGGCAAGGCATACACGTAAGGCAAGATAAGACCAATTCACTTTGTTTATTTAATTCTCTTGAGGTTTATTTTACCATTGTTTTTTTAATACGAGAGGTATGCTGTCAAAAGAAAGGTCCAGAAAGCCTCACCAAAAATATTAAAACCAATCCTTTCATGAATAAGGAAGCCTAACAAGGTAAGCAAGAGGTAAGAAACAAATTGGATGATAAATAATCGTTTTAAAGGGTATTTTATGGCTGGTTTAAGATAACATAAGAGATAGAAATCCGAAGGCTATACAGTACATATGTGAATAACCAGTCCAGTGCTCATAGAGAATAAGGACATAGTGATATTTTATCCACCTCTTAATATATTCAGACTTGGGTGTGACCCTCATTTGATTCCGCTGCTAAAAGAGCAATTTCACTTCAGCCAGAAGGTGAGTAATTTAGCTCAACTGGCGTTCAAGTCGTAGGGCACAGAGACCAAGCTGTACAACTAGATCCTTGGTTTACTGAATCAACAACAGCTGAGAACGAGCATGAAAAGAAAGGCTTTTTGTCAATATGGCCACAAGACAATTTTGTCTACTCCAGAAGCATTATCCAGAGCCTGGAAACACAAAATAATACTGCCATATGAAGGCCATTAAACAGAGAGAATCTGTTCACTATTTTTTTCCTTGAATTCACACCCCCCAAATCTTGAACCCTCCCAACATGTACATTAATGCTGCTAATTAGCTACTGAAAAATATTCTGTTCACTCATATATTTATTAGATTCATTGTCCTCACAGGCCCCCTAACTTTACAGGATTAGGACGTGTAAGAGCCTGCATTAAATAATCATTTATTTTTCCATGTTTTTATAAATGTACAACACTGAGGCTGTTAGTGAAACTTGCAGACAACGTGTAATTTTATACTTCGGTCTTCTTCAAGGAGCCAAAAAAGGAAAATTGGATTTGGATTGATGTCAAAATTTGAAAAGCAGTTATGGAGCACAGACAGCAAGATGTGTGGCATTGCAGCCATGCAAATTCGGGGTGGGAAATTGAAATTTGCTCCCCATTCTGTGTGTGTGGAGGTTGGATGTTCTCACCATAAATCTGGGTTCCCCCTCAGTCCAAAAACGTGTCTCTGGATTGACACTAGTGTGTTATGTGAGCATGTGCCCAGTGATGGACTGACATCCCTTTCAAGGTGGGGGCCCTGCCTTGTGCCCCTCTGTTTCCTGTGATAGGCTCCAGACTCCAAGATGGGTGGATGGTGGATTTGATGGAGTGACTCTGAAAAATTAGCTAGACACACCATATAACATGAAAGAGATGTGGTCAGGCATCTGGCTTTATAAAACTCTTTCTTAGATAAATTAAAGGGTTGTCTCTTGTTCCTTTAATTTCTTAGGTTAAAGGCCCCAACACAGCTTGCTATTACTTATGCACAGTACCAGTCAAAAGTCTGGACACGCCAAGCTTCTTACGAAAGAGAGTGATAGTGTCGTATCGCATGACCTGGTCATCTGACTCAAACACAGTAGAAAATGTTTTGGAGCAGTTTGACTAGCAAGTGAAGGAAAACGTGGCCAATGAGAGCTCAGCATATATGTGGGACCTCCTTCAGCACAGCTGGAAAAGATTCCCAGGAGGACACATCATGAAAGTGGTATAGAGGAGAAAGCAGGGTTGGCCAGTCCCTGGAGCAAATGGGGTTAAGGGCCTTGCTGAAAGGCCCAATGGTGGGATTATGCTGCTGATCCAGGGATTTGAACTGGCAACCTTCCGAGTCCCAACCCACAGAGCTGTCCGCCCCAACCAATTATTATTTTTTATATAAACCTTTCTATGGGTAGGTATGCAAACTTGTCACTCGTGTCACTCGTGCGGTATTTCTTGCATTATTTTCACAGTGGAATATGACTGAGTACAGATATACACATTAATTGCTAATGGTGTTTAAAGAGGCAACCTACTGTAACACAACTGCTCCAGCAGTTGAACATGGGTAACTGGGTCATGTAGTTAATTTTAACGTTTGATGCTTATAATCTTATTTATATATGCATGCTTTTAGAAAGAAATTACATTTTGTCTGCGGCATGTCATATAGTGCTCTGTGCTACTTTGGGTTGATTTTTGTCATCATTTACAGTATCAGTAAGGTCTGAAGTGTCCATCCATCCATCCATCCATCCATCCACCCATCTTGTGAAACATGTTAGAAAGATGCAAATGCCCTTCATAATACAGTAAGTCCCTGCAGCCCTGTCCAGGATGAGTGATTGGAAGGTGGATGAATGGAATAACACTCATAATTCTGAAATTAGCTGAAATGATTTTAACTCTTTTACCTAAAGCTAAACATTTTGGCAACACTTTACTTAAAATACTCATGTGTAATAAATACATTATAGATACCTCTATAATGCATTAAAATGGATTTCATTCAAGTATTATAAACATGGCTATAACTATTTATAAAAAGGCATCCCATATTATAGCAATGTTTATTATGTATTATGAATGCACTATGAAGCTCTCATTTATAATGCACTATAGATGCCTTCATAATGCATTATAATGCCTGATACTGACCATATATTTATATATTTATAGTGTAGTTTAAATGAGAGTTTCATAATGTAAAATTTAGCGTTCATAATGCACAATAAACATGTCTATAGTGTTATGCCTTTTTATAAATACTTATAGCTAGGCTTATTATACTTAATGAATGCATTATAATGCATTATGAATGTTTCTATAATGCATTATGATAACTGCTTTTATAAAAGTGTTACCAAAATTTTAAATATTAACTTTTGTTAACTTTCCCATGAGTAAATAAGGGGTAATCTAATCTAAAAAGAACAATGACCTTTAATTGGTGTTATTATTTTTATTATTGTTGTTGCTGTTGGTTGCTGTTCTTATTGTTGTTAATAATAACGTATTAGTATATTCATCCATCCATCCATTTTCCAAACCGCTTATCCTACTGAGTCGCGGGGGGTCCGGAGCATATCCCGGAAGCAATGGGCACGAGGCAGGGAACAACCCTGGATGGGGAGCCAGCCCATCGCAGGGCACACTCACACATCAGACACTCACACATGCACTCCTATGGGCAATTTAGTAACTCCAATTAGCCTCAGCATGTTTTTTGACTGGGGGGGAAACTGGAGTACCCGGAGGAAACCCCACGACGACATGTGGAGAACATGCAAACTCCACACACGTGACCCAGGCGGAGATTCGAACCCGGGTCCCAGAGGGGTGAGGCAACAGTGCTAACTACTGCACCACCACGCCGCCCCCAATTATTAGTATATTAGTAATTATTAGTAATAGATTATTATGCATTCTACTCTTTAGTGTATTGCCCTTACTGTGTATTACAGATACCCCTTGCTGTGTCTTTGATAGCTCTGTAGATGTTTTAGAATCTGACTTGTATTTCAAATGCAAATGTGTGCAATACATCCATGTGTAACAGTCATTTCTCCCAGCATTTCCACACTATGCATGCAATCCTGTGAAGCTACTCTGGTCATATCCAAGTCAACAGTGTTAGACGCCTTGTCTGCTGCTCAATTATTCAGAGGGCCTAACAGGAGGTGCTGTCGCTTTGCCAAGTCCATAGGCAGCAAAACCCAGAGCTACATTTAATAGGAGGCAAATGCCCAGCATTAGTCACTGAAAGCAAAGGAAAATGCCTCAATGCCTCATGATTTTGAAATGTAATTAGCCTGCCGGTAAGGTAGACAGGCTCTCAAAATTTAAGGATCTCACTGGCCGTCTCTCCACATCTTTGATCATCCATGCCTGGCAATCGCTGACCTCTGTAGACATACTCTATAAGAAGTCTGCTAACCCTTCTCTTCTCATTGCAAGGAGCGGGCTGCTATTCTGTTTGACTTCAGAGGAAGGCAATCTCTTTTGCACGTTTCAATCCATCCATCCCTCCATCCATTAATTTTTGAAGCTCCTTGCCCAGGTGAGTCTCAGACTATATAAGCAGTCGAAATATGACAATAGACGAATGAGGAATATGATGAGAAAAACGTCCTATTTCCAATGAGCGAACAAAAGCAAAATGAATATAGTAATAAATGGTGGTAACCTGAGCTCACATATGATAATTTAAACGGTAATGGAATGCAGACAAAAGAAAAAATTACCTTGTCTTCATGAAGATATGGGTCTCTCCCTTTTTCATGTTATTACTTAAATTAAGATTATTATGTTGACTAATTTACATAATGATGGTCCTTCTGTGTTTTTTTTCCCACAGCCATAAGAAAATTACTTCAAAGTCAGAGGACGTCTTGACCTAAAGTCAGTCAACTTGGCAAGAACATCATTTTGTAAAAAGTAACTTACTGAACTCATGAATTCATTATAAAGAAAGTCCTTTGTTATCTCAAGTTACTTTCTGAAATTTTTAAGAGAACCACATTTCTGTCATTCAGACATTTGGCCCCAGTTTAAGTGTGACTTGATGGGTTAAGATGCTGTGTCATCGGAAGGTCATTGGTGCAAATTCCGTGGTGGAGTGATGTCATCACTGGGCCCTTGAGCAAGTCCCTAAACTCCAATTACTCCAGGGACTGCCTGACCCTGCTTTCTCAGTTGCATGTTGGTTTGGAAAAAAGCATCTTTTAAAATGAAAAAGTCTGCAGCTTAATTAACTGGATATATTCTATAGTCTGTTTATGAATATAATGGACCAGAACTGAACCTATGCCCAGTTCCATTGTTTGGCCAGGACCTACAAAACTAAAAAGCCCCCCCTCCAGCCTCCATACATAATCTTGTGGCCCACCCATCATTTTAAGACTAGAGCCAAGCCATTGACCTTCTGATATTTGGACCAAATGAAATGATTACAATGTCCAGGAATGCGAAGCAGCCAGTGTTGATCCTCAGTGGTCCCCTGACTTCTGTTTGCACAGTCTACTGTGTGTTTGTAAGTGTTTTTAATGTAGAAGTATATACAGCCATGCAAAAAATTAAGAAACCACACTATATTTTTAAACAAATCTGCATTTTGAAATCCTGGTTTAATCGTGGGCTACGCTGAGATGCTTCCAGGTTCAAACATTCTAAGACAGCAATATGCAAGAATTAGGTGAAGGAGGAGACACTGGGAATGATCAGAAACCATCCAGGTAGAGGGCAGACGCGATTGTCTAATGCCAGAGATGGCCGTTAACTTATCCGACAGTTTCTCATGAATCACAGGATGACATCAAGTGACCTTGAAAAGGAATGGGAAACTTTAAGTGCAGGTGTGAAGTGCACTGCTAGTACAGTTCATATCAGAGAAGCGGAACTGAAGTCCCATAAAGCAAGGAAGAAGCCTTTCATTACAGAGAAGAACCAGGCTGTAGTAAAAAAAAACCCATATACAGACGTTCCTCTACTTTCCAACATTCAGCTTTCAGACATATGAATGACGAGGACTGTAAGTTCAAATTGTGTTCGTTGGGCTCCCATTTCCTGTCCACAATAAAAAAAAAATTTCTGCACGCCAATTCCACCTACTGTATTACGACTTCTGGCTGCTACTCCCGCCATGTAGCAGCGTAGCATGCCTACTCCCAGTATCCTAGTTCTTTGTACTTGCGTATACCCTTAAGATGATGTTGAATAACGACTTTCGAACATTTCAAGTTATGAACAGCCGTGTGTGTGTATATATATATATATATATATGTGTGTGTGTATATATATATATATATATGTGTGTGTGTGTGTGTGTGTGTGTGTGTGTGTGTATATATATATATATATATATGTGTGTGTGTGTGTGTGTGTATATATATATAATTCATATATGCACACCCATACCTGTAAATAATTGAGAAATTAGTGAAACAAAACATTGTGCTGTGGTCTTTAAATTTTTTCCACAACTGTGTAAGGAGCCCTGCGACAACCATGCTGGAAAGGGCATTTTATAAAATAATGAATTGATCTGAGTGGAATGTATATTTTGTGTACACTCCCCCAAAACAGATTCTCCAATCTGAATAGGGCAACATCGACCAATTAGCAAGAAACCACGTTTCAACTCCTGTCAGACCAACTAATGCATTCCCTCCAGTGATACTAGAAAGGTCTTAGAAAGAGCCAAATTGGTTAGCTGCGAATGCCTGACCGTAACCCACAGAGGAGAGGGGCCTTCTTGGTATCTGGAGAATGACTTCTCAGTAGGACAGATGGTGAAAGAAATGTCCAGATAAAGCCTTATTTCATGCATTACATGACTGTCAGAGATGTCGACTTTCAAATCTGTTTGTCTCGCTCCTGCAGTCTCACTGGAGAAACAGTCCTTGGCTGCTCACACGGTGTCTGTAGCAGTGAGCCATGTTTCCTAATCTTTTGTGGCAATTATATGCCATGTTTCAGCTGCATTATGCACTAATTTTGTCCATTTGTGGCTAATTTTGGCCAGATGCAGCAGTTATGCTATAATCAGAATGAACATTATTACTATTTTTGGTTACAATCAGAATGAACATTATTACTGTTTTGGTCTCTTCTGTCTTTATGACTTATTTGAACAGTTCATGGTTATGTGAATTTATTATTTGTATATTCCACTTCATCTACATCAAGAATTCTGCTCAACATACCGTGATGTGAATCCTGCACTCCAGTACTCAGTAAACTCATAAATATGGTAATCGTTGTATCTACAGTATTTTGCTACCCCAGAAAAGTTCTCAATAACACAAAGTATAGGTGCATTTACAATCCTAATAAACACCACTATGCCCACAAAAGTTTATAACCACATTGGCCTCCAGGGGGCAGATTGTTCTGAATCGTGGTCTGATTGCATTAAACTCACCAGGCAATGTTTTTTGAATCAGATGCATTTGTTGCTTACAAATTACAAAATACAGTTTGCAAAAAAAATCATGTAATAGTTTTGCTTACAATCAATTTTTTTTTTCCTCTGTATTTTTCATTTTAAATTTTTTTTACCAACTTTAAATTCTATGCAGTATTAAATATTTTGTAATTTTATGTAACAAATCTATGATTTCTGGCAAGTTCTTCTTTTGTTATTTTTATTATTATTGCAATTTTTGTGAAAAAATCTTTTCATGTGCTCTTTTATTGCAGAGATTATTGATTTAATGTAGCTGTAAAAAATACGTACAGTATAAAATGTTGGAATTGCATACTGGAGTTTTAAGTTCTGTTGGGTGACATATCACAAACAATCAGCGAAACCAAGAAAAAAATATATATATTTTTAAAATGTCGTCCCAAAATTCTTCACTTTTACCTGTTTTATAAAAGACACCATTTAACAATCATTAAATTATCCATGGACATCTAGAATGATCTTAACTTCTGGACTCCAAAAATAGATACCCCATCTGACATTCAGTCTGTGGAAGAAAAAATATAGCAACAACATTGTATAACTATGGACACCTTGTAGCATGCAGTGCTTGACAGGTTTATTTAGATAGTAAGTGGACGCTGTCTGCGGAGCTCACTAACTCGTCAAATCAGTTTCATGTGACAACTCGAAGGCATGAGTGGAAGACCTGAGTCATTCCATTCCCTTTGCGCAGAACCAACTTATGGCTGGTCAGGCAAAAGGCGTAATGAAGAGCTCACCCTGAGCATGTGGCACTCAGCGAAATTGTCGAAATCTGTTATTTACAAATTCCTGTCATGGCAACAGGGCATGGTGCCGGCAGGAAATGGCCGGAGATGATCCACTGGCGGCTGTGAGACACAAAGGAGTTCATTACGGAAACTAAATACACCAAGTAAAACTACAAATGAAAGGACCATGAGGGGGTCAAAAAATCAAAATGGGGAAAACAATTAACTACAAGAAATGACCAAGAACAAGGCAACACCGGTAGCATGAAGAGGCAAGGGACCACAGCACAAACTCTCATAATACAGCACAGAGTAACATTCTGACGCAATGACCAACCAACTAACCAAGTAAGTGAACTAAGGCAGGAACACAAATACACAAACCAAACCGGGTAACAAACTAGGAGGAGTGAGACATGGAACAATTAACTAATCAGAGAGAGTGCAGCACAATCAGGTAGAATAGTCATGATGCACAGGGAAACAGGTGGGTCAGTGGGGTGGCAGCGTGTGGCTCAGTGGGCTAAGCCTGTGTGCCTGTAATCACAAGGTTGTGGACAGCTTACTCTATAAAGAGCGAGGTGAGGGAGGCATAAAGACAATTTCCCCAAAGGGGTCAATAGAAAAAGTACCGAAATAAACTTGCTCAAGCAACCAAGAGACCAACAGGGAAACTAAGAAACAGAAGAATATAACAAAGACTAGCGAAACCCAAAACTGAACGCAAATCAAAAACTAGGAACAAGAAAACAAAAATAGAAAATAAACACTTGAGAACAAAATCCAATAATTACAAGTAACGAAGAAGCTGGTCTCAAACTCATGACCGAAAGGTTTACAGCCACACGCTCAGCCCATATATCTATGCAGCAGACAGGGGAATAGAGAAAAAACACTAAGGGCTTAAAGGACACAGGGAGGACAGGATGGCCAGTGACACCTGCTGGCCAAATGGGGGGGGGGGCACACACAAAAGGTTGAGGAGGATGGCTGCTGACCTTCACAATTCCACTCTGGAATCAAGAGCAAGCACATTTTCAAATAGATTTACAAAAAACAAATTACAAGTATGCTGAAAGGCACATTTAATCCGTTTAACATTTCATTCACCTCTTAGTAATAATATGACTACAAAACTAGACACAAACATATGATTCATTTTAAATTAGGCTATTAAATAATCATATAGCCTTCTCCATTGAAACATAAATGCATTCATTGCCTTGCTGCTCAGATCTGGTTGAATGATGCTACAAGAACTCAGCAGAAGGTAGCGTCATGAGGTGGGGTGTGCTACATATATATGTCATATAAAACCATGCATTGTGCATTGCATTGCAAGTCAGGCCATGTTTCTTGCCAAAACCTTTCAGCTAAGTGTGAAAATTGCATCACATACGTACTGTTTAGCATGCTAAATCAATCCAGAGGTCATGTGCAAAGCTTACAGTTAAGGGAAAACACACGTTCATATGTGCACTGTAAGGCATGCTAACTCTAAGCACGGAGAGGGGGGGTGTGGGGGGTAAGGAGCAGGGGATAGTGAGTCGCTCAGGGGGCTAATTCTTTGTGCTTGTGACTGGAAGATCACTAGTTCAAGCCTTGGCATCAGCAGAATAACCATGTGTCTGTCGGCCCTTGAGCAAAAGATCACCAGAGCTCCAGGGCTGCTGTCCTGTGCTCCCCCCCCTCCCCCCCACCAGAGCTCCAGGGGTGCTGTGCCCACCCCCCAAGCTTACTCTCTCCTGTGTAAGTGTCTCCTGGAGAGGAAGATGGGGTAAGGAATGAAGAATTCCAGTATTCCAGTGTACCTGTTGTCATACTTATGCAAATGCCAAGTAGAGGATCATTTCATGTCTCACTAAAAGCTGCATCGTTCACAGCCATCGTTCATAAGCCGCTGCTATTGACACAATTGATTCTACTTGAAGGCGCACAACGGATTCTGTTGTATATCAGCTTTGGCTTTAACAAGGCAGTCACTGGAAGATGCTACATTTCACATTTCCATCCATCCATCCTCTATCATCTTAGCCTGGTCAGGTCTGCATGGAAGCCTGAAGCTTATGCCAAGCAGCACAGGGTATAAGGCTGGGGTACAGTCTGCAGAGAATACCAGTCTATCACAGACCGCAGACATCCACACACTATACGGACTATTTGTCCTTCTTAGTCTTTGTCTTTGGATTGTGGGAGCAAATCCACAACAGAGGTGGGTTTGATGCATTTGAGAGACAGCATTGCTGACCACTGTGCCACCCTGTAGGATGCAGTTTTACTTGCCAGTATTACATTGTACTTGAAACAGTCACAAGTTAATCATGTCAGCTATGAATTAACTGAAAGAGAACAAGCTATGGCTGTCAATTGTAATGCATTATGACTCAGCATGAGCTGCTATGAGGATATTCCTCATAGGATGACATTACTAATGCATTACGACAAAACTAGCTGTTATATGGGGAAATAGTTTTACAGAGAAAATCGTTTCTTTCATTTCCATCAAGTTTTTTAAAAAAGAGTCAGTAATATAGATGATTGCTGGCTCTGGATCATACACAGTGGGGCATTTTAGAAAAAGTAATTGTAATATTGTGAAGATGAAAAGAAAATGTATGTGTTTTCTTTCACGGATTTTTCTTTTCACCCTATCCAAACAATGTAAGTACCCTGTACAGCTTCTCAGATTTGCGGAATTTTCAGGGAAAAACACATTTTCACCATTTCAATAAGCCTTTGTGCTTTTGTATGTCTCACCGCGCGACAAATGTCCGTGTACTTCAAAAGACAGATAAACTCTAAGCATATCAAAGAATAATAACAAGAATGGTCAAAGTTAGTTCTAGAAATTCTTTTGACACTGACAGAGGCTGGAAAAATCCAGTTGCCTTCTGAAGATGTACGAGGACCCTATGTTTGGGCTATAGATTTTAGTTAGTTAACAAAAAAAACATCCAGATAATCGTGTAAATTTATTAAGTTCGGCAATTAACGTTGTGGCATGTTATGCATGCACTTGAATAATCACCCTGGTCGAGGAAAATGGAATCAGAAAATTCAGCAATGACATGGGGGTGGGGAAGGCATGGGATTGGTTCAATTCTTTTGAAATACTTAATTGGCATAAATAATTATGTGTTTTGTGATGGTAAAACATGGCAGCGCACAGATTACTCAAGGTCAGCACCGGCTAAAAGCAGACACGGACGCAGACAGAGAGCTAAGCGTTGCTCACTCGCTTTGCAAATAGCCCAGGGACGTCTCTCGGTCTCCTTCTCATTATCGTCTGCTCCCATTGCCAGAACTTTCCTGAAAATTGGATTCACAATTATGCGTGCTTAATTACACTGTCTTGCATTTGTATCTTAAATGCGGAATTGCATTCGAAACCCCATCACGCGGTACGTTAATGCGCAATGTTACAATAGATATAGATGGATAGATATGCTTTATTGATTCCAAGGGGAAATTCGGTAATTAAATGTATATAATAGATAAATGCCTAGGAGATTTCATAGTTATTGTTTGAGTGTTAAGCGTGGAGAATAGCTATACTGAAAAAAGTCCCTTTGAATTTATTGTTGTCCCAGCCTATCGCTGTCCTGTATATGGGGTATAGTGTAACTCTTCATCTTGAGATCTGAAATGACCTGAAGTCTTGGGTTTGTTCATTATTCCACGCATATCGACACCTGCCAACAGCACAGTTGAGATTCGCGCTCTCCGTTCGGTACGCTGGGCTTAAATCCCATTTTAATTATGAGTCACGTACAGGTTATTTTTATCAGCGCTCCTTTACTCTCAAGACTCCTCATCATAATATTTCAAATGAGAGATCAGGCTAAAATCTAGAGGTAATTAAAGAAGATGTGGTATAGCTGTTCCACTTTGATGATATCAGGTGTAATCTGATCCAGACTTTTAGTAAAGTCTGACTGAGACGGATTAAACGCCCTTCCGCCTATGCAAATGTGATACATTTGTCAAATTGGGGAGCCGTTCGGGGTCCGTTATCTTTCATCATCCACGATGCAAGCCTTTTTTCCAAATCTTCTGTAAATTCTGTTCAGTTTTGTGGTGTAGGAGACAGTCATTAGTTTTCGCCTTTTTGCATGCTGAACTAACAGCTTCGCTGACTCCATGTGCTGTCATCTATCAAATTTGTTTCGTTTTTCGGATTGACTCAATTTATGAATTAATGTGCTTTCCTTTTTTCATTATGTGACCTGAGAAGTGAGTGTTTTCCCCGAGGAAAGATGAAATTCCGTTTGTCGTGACTCTGTCAGAACGGTTCGCCATACAGGATGTGGTAATATCAGGAGTTATGTTTGTATACTGATAATTATATATAATTTAAGCCAGCAGCATTTACCTTCAGGAAATCAGAGGCTCATAAATAGCTGCTATTCCCTGTTACAAGGTGTTTACACTCATTGATGTCATTATAGACAAAAGAGCTCTCAAATCCTTTTACTAGTCATTACACATCAAAGTTTCAGTTTCACATATATGACCCAATGACACAAGATTTCACAAGTTTCTTTTAAATAATAGATAAAAAGCATGGAATGTGAGTTTTTCCAGGAAATGTTTTGGTCATTCTGAGGCAAAAGTAGGACTAGAATTTCCACTTTTCTCTTTTACACTCAAAAACGGTGTTTGCTGTACAATTAGAAATCTGGCTTAGAGATCAGGTCAAGAATTTGCCCTCCTGGGACGTGAAGTTTAGGTTACAAATCCATATCCTCTACCTCCATGCTAGCTGACCTTTCATTGATTTGGGTACTTCTAACAAGCACGTTTTCAACACTATTTAGCCATACCACGCTCACAATGTTTGTATTGCTTTGTGTAAGCCTTGCTGAAACTGTTACATATTCTCCCTGCTTGCTGAACAGACTTTTTTTACACTGTTCCTGACCCCTGATATCTCTGTGATATCAATCAATAGAAATATCACCTACTACACAAAGTAACAGATTGGGGATGTTAGTCTTGATTGTCTTTTTTTCATTCACATATTCTTTCAGGGAGCCATAAATATCCTTCACCTTTTACTATCTCATTTCTTTTTTATATAAACATACATTTAAAAACCTGTAAAATGCTATATTTTGAAAGGAAGTCATTGTCTAAATTATGTCAATACTGATCACATGAGCTTATTATTAAGTTATAATATTCATCACTTGTTTTTTGAGATCCCTGCCCAGAGATCTTTTTGTTACAAAGTTATTTACTTTTTCTTTACTTCAACCAAAACCTAAGTAATTAAGAATTTTAATTTATTCCTAGCTTCCAGCCAGCAGAATATTAGAGTCGAAACATATTAAAAAAAACCTTTTAATTTAAATTGGCCTCTTATGACTCCATTGCTTGTAGCGTCTGATTATTGTTTGCATTCATCACCAGATCGTAGCAGAAATATTGCACTGTGTGTGACTTTTATAGGTGAATGAAAGTTTGACTTGTTTTCTTCTAGGACAGATAGCTGTGAAGATAGTTTGACATTGTGCAAAATGCTATTAGGTTCTTCTACAGCTCATCTTTCTGGCTGAGTCGTGAATGAGTACTTTTATTGGCTGGAATATGAATGTTTATTCGTGTCACATTATGCTGTGAAGTCCTGCAGTGTGATGGGGATGTAAACCATTGAAGGTGTTTTTTATTATTTTTTTTTTAACTGAGGTATCTTCCCATAAGTGTGGGTGACAAGTTGGCTGACAAGATGTGAGTGGGCAGAAATTAGTTGAAAGTTGAAAGGTTTAACTGAGATTTGGCGTACAAGGTAGCAGAACATAAACTCCCCGAAAACACAGAAAACAAAAGACATATGGAACAATAATAAGAAATATTGAATTGTTGAATTCCATTGTTAGATATAAAATCTGTGTTGTGCAGTCTTTTTAATGCCTACAATATCCATCCATCCATTTTCCAAACCACTTATCCTACTGGGTTGCGGGGGGTCCGGAGCCTATCCCGGAAGCAATGGGC
>JAODJX010000027.1:18217007-18229757 GCA_026776945.1 Isichthys henryi
AAAACAGTCACACCATGACCCCCCTTCCCAATTCCCCTAATAGCATGCATCTCAGAGTCCCTGGACATGCCAGCTCTGTTGAAAATCTCAGCGAATCAACTGATGACCCATAATCCTGAAAACAGGCAAGGCGATGACTGGACACAGCTCTGTCCCAGACATTTATCCAATCATGTGCAATACATGTATTTTTAGAAATACCCCAAAAGCTATTGCTACTTAACATTTGGTAGGCTTTGTTTTTGAAATGCAAACAAAAGAGTGAACAAAATGCTGTTTTTTCAATTAATGTATACATACAGTCCCTGAGTTAATAACGTCCCGCTTACGGACAACTCGAACGTACGAACAGACTGCCATAAAGTCTAGTATATAAAAAATTTGCATTAAATACAGTGGTTGATAATAATGATCGCATGAACTGCTTTGTGACACTTGTGAAAACATTGCATGGCTTTAGCAGTTTGTCAGCTTGATGTAGAGAACTTACTTCTTTTATTACTGTATAATAATTACTGTTATTATGTACTGAATTATTATTATTTTTTTTTACATACAAATTGACTTAAAAACAGACTTGGGGAACGGACGTCGTTTGTAACCGGTGGACTGCCTGTAATCTATATTACACATTATTTACTGGTAAATTTCAAAACATGGATTTGATCCACGTTGTTCAGAAACTAAACTAGAGATATACGTACAGAAAAAGCATCCCTTTGAACAAGGCTCTGGGAAAGAAGTACTCTATACATACTCTCATCTTCTCAGCTACTTGCTGATTGTTGCTCGTAATAGCAGCCTCAGTGTCACTATGAATGAAGAGCTGGCTTTGGTCCCCGGATCCAAGGCCGAACAATGTGGCCCCTGACCCATTGGGTTGGCGGATGGACGAGGCCAGCCTTGCCAGTCTGGGCTTCACTTATCCTTTGGAGATGGAATGGGATACAAACAAAGTATAAAATAATGACAAACTACATTACGGGAGGCCGTGAAAACCTGAAAACAGCTTTATACAAAATCAATCGCCTGGCAGCTTGGGTGCAAAAACATAGATTTTTTTATGGTTTTTTAATGGACACTCAAAGGGAAATTAAGGGTTAGTGAGGCGGAGTAAAAACGGATGGATAGCCTCAGTAGGAATTTCTTCAGCAATTCTTGCACCATGGTTGAATGAAATGATGATAAAAGAGGTATAAAAGAGACTTGCGGGTCGCGCAAAGTCACCTTTTCCGATATTATTCTCATGTAAGGAAAGGAGAGTGAACGACCACATCAGTGCATTGTGTCTTCCTTCTTTCACACTGACGGCTTGCAGATAATCTGAAAAATGCTTCCATTTTTTGTTTTTATTTCTCTATGGCGGTTGCACTGCGGCTCACGAGACGCTGGCTGAATCGCTGAGCCCAGACCTGCAATTTCAAACTTTCATCCGTATACCCTCGGTGCAAAGCTATTGATTTTTGCACATTTTTTAATGCATGTTTATTGGTTTTTCCCTCAGTTTTAATTTAGTTTGTTTATACCACTTTAAAGATATTGCTTGTCTCAGAGGATACAGCCTTATATCAACAACTTTTCCTGCCTTATTCTTCTTCCTGTTTGGAATAGAATGTTTCTCTATTATGTGATAAAGATTTCAGACCCAAAATGCATGTATTTTAATGGCTCGGTAAGGAGGCGGTGTGTGATTGGCAGGTTGCTGGTTCAAATCCTAGGGTTGGGATAGTGATTTCAGTGTTGGTCTTCTGAGCAAGGCCTTTCAGCCCCCTGTCCCAAATGAGTGTTGCTTTGTATAAAGGCATCTGATCAACATAAAAAATGAAGCTAGCAGCTCACAGAAGGGCTGCGCCGTAAACTTGACCGCATACTTTTCAGTCTGTGACGGATCCTCCAGGTCCGCCCATTCAGTGATTGCTGTCTGCTGCAGGGGGTCTGGGGGAGTAGGGGGGTCACGACCCTGTCGCGTGGCAATTCAGGGACAGGTCAAACTGTCAAGGTGGCCCCGTGGAGCAGACGGTGTCCGCACTCTGGTACGTGTGGGGAGTTGGCGCCTCCCCGGCATGAGGCCCCCATGAGACCCCCGTAGGCCACGCCCCCCATTCCCCTCCCTCACTCCATCACTGCCATTAGATGCTCCTCTTAGGGATTGTTACTTGCAGCCTCCTCTGCTGTCTGTTACCCCTGTGCCCACCCTCACCGCTTAAGATATGCAAATCTCACTGCTTTTATTAGCATAACCTAGCCATGGTGTCGGGGCCCAGCACTGCAGGAGGGACTCTTAATTTGAAAAGCCGCAAAAGCCATTCACAGTATTAAAGAATTTAACAAGCTGTCATACCACATCGTAAAAATGCATATTGTGCTCTTAGGTATAAGACTGATTATATACTTTGTTTGAATATTTGCTCTTCTGATGAACTTATCTCATTGGTACAAAAGAACATTAACGTTTTAATCTCATACCTACAGTACAATCGTAAACAGAAATTAAAACTTTCTTTCAACTCAGTGTTTTTTTTTCTTGTAGGTTTCTTTGTATTCTTTAATTTTTCCATTTCTTTTAGTATTACAGCACATCAGTGCCTGGAATATAATCTGTTAAACTGAACCATAAAAAAGGTAGCAATGGCTTTCTCATAAAATTGCTTTTGTGTAGACTGAAATGCTGTTCCATTACCTCTGAATCCTCCGGGTACGAAGGGGTACGACGAGAATGAGAAAGAATTAGAATGTGCTTTAGGGATTTGATGCAGAAACATTCCAAGGTTAATTTCACGAGTTCAGAGCTATTAATGCGGGATGCAGCCCCCTCCCTAAGTTGTTAAAGGGGAGGGGGGTGTCCATGAAGTATCTATATCTTTCTATAATGGCCACTCTCCTTATTTTTTGATAGCTGAGTTTCTGGCTGACGATGGCATTTGTGCAGCTAAATGTAGCACAGAGAAGCATCTCTCCTCTGTTCGTTGCCAAGACAGCCCCCTTTTTTACGTGTCAGCGCCTCGCGAACACGGCTGTGTGAGAAGATGGACCAGAACCCCTCATTTCCTGCGGTCTGCTACATGCTCATTATGTGCAACTGTGAAACACAAGGCCATTGACTGCTGGTGTGGCCTCAGTACGGCGCTTTGATCTTCCCATGCTTACGTTTCTTTAAATAAACACAAAAGGAAACCTCTCGAACATTTGCTTTTTGTATGGGGAAACAAAAAGAGAATAGATTTCAAGTGTTCTTTTGTTATAATCCTTAAGAAGGGAGGCACGGTGGTGTGCTGGGTTGTTCTGTACCCTTACACATCCAGTGCGGAGGGATTAAATCCTGACACCAGTGTGTGTGTGGGTGCAGAGTGTGTGAAGTTTCCCTCCTGAAGTTCCAAAAACATGCAGTTAGGTAAACAGGCCTCTCTGTATGACTGATCATGACTCTGTGTTTTTCCCTAAAATATCCCATCGTGACTTCATTGCCCAAGCACACTAACTCACATGTATCGTAGTCCAACCCCTAATATCTTAGATATATTTTATTTTATTTATTTAGTTTTTTAAATGTTATTTTTCTTCCCGATTCCCTACTTTTAAAATCGTATCGCTGGCTCTTCTTACTCAGCTTCTTCTTATTACTGCACCATCCAGGAGTGACTTAGGTAAGACATTTCACTGCATAACGTGTATGTGACAAATAAACGATCCTGAATCTTGAATAAAGCCAAGTAGTTGGTAGATGTCCTGTAGCCTAAGTACTTCCCATAATGCATGAGTGTGCGGCCTGCACTGGCCTGGTGTCACATCTAAGGTGTTCCCCGCCTTATTTCCAGGTGCTATCGGGTATGGGCTCCAGACTCAGCACCAAAGTCCCATCCCAAATAAGCAGTATCGATGGCTGTGCGATTATCGAGAGCAATTTTCCAAAACAGTGTTAGAGGGAAATTGTCTCCTCTGCCTTCAGCGAAGGTAGTTTCGATGCAGAAAATAACAGGTCCCCCTGCGTCATTCACATAAGCAATCAAACGCTCAGCCATAAATGTTTTTTGGGCAGATGTATCGGGAGCACGTTCGGGAACGTGGCGTCCACTACTTTGGCCGAATCACATATCTACAGTAATAGACGAGATCCTCGCAGTCTACAGAGCCCCCCCCCCCAAAGCCTCAGCCTACTGAGACTCTAACCCATTATTCTAATCGCCATACTGCTATGATATCCATTATTCATGATACCCTTCCTATCAAAGAAATGATTTGGCTAGGAGAGATTTCAGACATGTCTGCAAGTTATGGAAATAATTAAAGGTCCAGCAGACTCCTATTTACCAACCCTCTGACTTTGTAAGAGTACATCTCATCCTTTTGCTCTCAAATGTGACTTGGCAAGCTGGCAGAGTGGATGCCTGGGGGGAATTTGTTACCAGTTAGGACTGTTTTCGCGTTTCCTTACCTGTTTATTTATATAACTGGGCTAGAGTCAACGCTGCCGATACTGATCCGGAAATTTCCCCGACATGCTCATGTTCGTTCTCATCTGGCCCGGGGGCCCCTTTCTTTATTCTTGTTCCTCCTTGTCGATCTTGCGACTGGCACCCTTTTATCGCTGAACCGCCGTTCCAGGGCCCACGCAGTGGGCTTTCCGGTGTCCGGGACCGCGGACGCGCCACGATCGATGTTGCCCCCAGGACTCTGCGGGTTGCCGCGTCGACGGGCTTTGCACTTTCAGCATCGCCCAGACACTGTGAGGTCTGGTTTTTTCATGGACCACTTTGTGTCCCTTTCCCCCAGTCTCATTTCCTGGCAACATGCAAGTATAATCTCTCTGAGCTTGCCAAGAATATATATGGGTGCCATGCATGCTTGCTATGCTGTCGGTTCAAGGCTACGATCTACCAAGAGGCTCTCAGCACAGAACAGAGGAAGCCATTTGCTTCAGCACACCTGAGTCCAGTTAAGAAGCTGTCCCTGCACATGATGGCTTAATCAGCTTCAGAGTCTTAAAGGGAAATCTTAAAGGGAGTCTGTGTCTTAGCCTTCTTGATACAAATTAAGGATTTCCTAGATGGCACGTCCCCTATCTATACCCCAGATGCTTCTGGTTTGGTGGCCCAGTTACTTACAAACCAGTACTGTTTCCCCTCTCTCCCAAGGTTGGAATCCAGTCTTAGGCCTTCATCTATGTTTTCCTCCCATTGTCTTGACAACTATGGGCTCTGCCCTATAATAATAGATGAATAATGCAGCCAATCGTCAGTACTCTTAGTCTGAGTGTATGTGCATGGTCTATGATGGGCAAGCATCCCCCTGTGACCTGGGCTTCGCAGGATAGAATTCAGCCCACAGCAGCCCTGAGTGGATACAGATGAATACTTATGGTTTGCCTGTTTGCATAATTAATGCATCATTAGATCCAGGTCTCTCAAATGATATAGAGAAGGTATCAAAACGAAGCAACATTTTCTTCTGCAAGCCTCTGTGTTTTTAGCAGAAGCTGTGGACGAAAACGAATTAAAATATTTCATTAACTGCCACTGAAAGGTTCATTAAAGATCGTAGAGGATCAAAGTGCCTCCATCTCCCAGTGGCTCGTCTCCGTGAAAGTGAAACGATGAAAATAAATGGCGTGTCTTTATCGCACATTCGTACCTCGAGAGGCGCAGTCAACTTGTAAACCTCAGAGTCGGTCCCGATCGCGCGCTTCTCGGCGAGGCTGGATCAACAGCCGGCGTGATTGGCACCGACGTCCTGAAGATCAGACGCAAAAGCGGCACAGGAATGGTTCAACACTTCCTACTTTCCTCTGGGTCTGGCAGGGGGCCTGAAATCAGACACGGCTGAGGATTAAACGAAGGAAATTGTCAATAAATAATTCATGAGCACTGAGGTAGGAGGCACTGTTGTGGTTTTTAGTGTTTTTTTTTTTTTTAATACTTGCGGCAACTAATTGGAATCTGGAAAAGCAGTTAGATTAAACTTGGACCTACTCAAATATGTGGTTAAAACTGTGACTGTGGTTATGGGGATTATTTATACATCTGTCAGTACTGAGTTGCTGGGAGCTTGGAGCTTGTCTTAGGAAGCAGAAGGCACTGGATTCTTTAAAAAAAATTACAGTTCATCCCCTTTACATTTATTTTTATTTAGCAGATGCTTTTGACTAAAGTGAGGTGAGGCAAATAGCACATTACAAACATACGTGCTTTTAAGCGACTTAAAGGCTGACTTTCCGATGAATTGCCAGGTACAAGTGTAAGTAGAACCAGAGCAAGAGCTACGCAATGTCTTGCCGACAAAGCAAGAACCTGATAAGATGGGTATCAGCGTCAAATGCAACATTAAAAGTATCCAGGGAACACAGAGTGTTATCAGGCTAGTAGAGGAATTCCTGGAACAGATAGGAACTGAAGTTTGAGAGGGAGTCTGATGAGCGGTTATAGTTTGGAACGTCTGAAGGAAGTCTCTCATGCACACAACACTCACACTAAGAGCAATTTAAAGACGCCGATTCACCTAAACACATTGCTAACACTTCACTTAAAGCAGTCATCTTAATGCATATAGATACCTTCATAATGCATTCATAATGTATTATAAACAAGGCTATATATATTTATAAAAAGGCATAACACATTATATGTTTATTATGCATTATGAATGCTCTGTGAAACTCACCTCAATAATGCACTATAGATAGCTTCATAATGCATTATAATTCTCAGTATACACCTAAATGATGCTTTGTATTGCATTATAAAGGTATCTATAGTACATTATAGATGAGAGCTTCCTGAAGCATTCATAATTCTTTCTATAAATAGTTATAGATGTGTTTATAATGCTTTATGAATGCATCATAATGCATTATGAAGCTATCTATAGTGCATTATACACGACTGTTTTAAGTAAAGTGTTGCACATCTTTTTGGAATGCAGGACAAAAACAGTGTACTGGGTGGAAACATGCAAACTCCACGCAAACAAACTTGAGGGGTGATTCCTGCTCTTAGCCTTAGACGCATGCAAGCCATTTTTCCCGAGGAAATTTCCATCTGCCGCAACAGAAAATGCCAAGGCCATGAATAACTAAGGTAAATACCTAGCACAGATGTACTTTAAAGGACACCTATTAAGAATCTCCATGGATTACTGCGTTGATGTGCTGAGGGAAAAAAAATAACTCTAACTCTAGTCATTGATTCAAAGTAGTTAGCCAGCAGGGATAAGTGAAATTTTCTGCGGTGGTTTGAGGGCAGGATTTTCCCAAGCTTCACAGTAGCGTCCAAGGTAGTTTTTTGTGTTACAATATACCACACATTAAAATACATGTAAAATCCATGCAAAAAATAAAAAATGCAAATTGTATGCATTATAATGCTGATATTCCATTCAGGGTGTCCCCCTGCCTTGTACCATGTGCTTTCTGGACTGATTAAATGATTGGAAGATATATGGATATATGGATGGATGGATGGATGGATGGATGGATGGATGGATGGATGGATGGATAAACATTACTATCGTTTTATTATTGATATGGGCATATAACAAGGATATTTTGATTAATATTCATAGAAGAGCCCAAACCCCATTTAGCACTGGTGCCATCCCTTTTGGAAATGAAATGGAATTTTCCAGCAACCATAAATCAATAAATCTTTTATAAATATAAGAAATCTGGTAGCAGTGTTGTTTAAATTATGCCAACAGAAAGCACCCTCTGACTGAGGCGACGGGCCGGGAGTGGGGGGAGGGATCTTTTTTAGGGTGAATCTGCAATTTGATTACACACAAAGTCAATGAAGGACTGCGCTTGAAAACAAGACCCGTTGAATCCGGGGGTGGTAGAAGCTTGGGCTTGCCTGGGTTTGCCGGATGAGTCTTCAGGGTCACACATTTAGTGATAATTGGCAGGTTACTCGGCAGGGGGGTAAAAAAAAAAAATCCAATTCATACACAACTGGGAATGGATACTGATCAGGATTTCCACCCAGGACACCTACTTCTCATTCCTAATACCACCAGCCCCTCCTTCACAGAGTCCATTTTGAAGCAATTTCCTTTTCACAGGGTATAGAGGTTCAGGTTCTTTCACAGAATGCTACATTTCCCTGTGGGGAGTCTCACAATCTGTGCATATATGAGCTGCTGACAGGTCTTTACAGGGCACCTTTTACTGCTGGAGTCCCCCGTCCTCATTCTGGATCTACTGCGATCACACCTCCCGCCCGCAGCTCCTTTGCAAGCTCCCACGGCACCATATGCTGTGACGTGGCACCCTGTGAAGAGAGGGACCCACGTGCCCCCCTGCCCCCGGCGGGTCACAGAAGGCCACTCGGCCCGTCAAAGGCCCGCTGTCCGTTCGAGGCCCCGAGGTCCCACCCAAGCGCCAGTGGGTTGCTTTTTATTTATCGGCATGGTTGACGCCGCCATGCACCACGACGCCCAGCACCGTGCTCTAACCACATGCTCCCTGCGTCTACATATGGAGCGCTACAGTGGTCCAACTCTTGGCACAGGGCAGAACCATATGCTGGGAATCAGCTCGGCGTGCCAATGACCGTGGGACTAAAGTCCGAGAATTCAGCAGGGCGAGTGCTTGTCTAGTCTTTCTGGTTCAAACATTCTGGGAGTGAGGGGTTAATCTCCATCAGCCGAAACTAGCATGGTTTTAGATGACACCCATTACCGCTGACTGGCATAAAAATAAGATGAGATACGTGGTTAGGAATGAACTATGAAAACATCTTTTAACACAGCAGACTCTCTTTCATTTTTATCCAATATCGGCTGGGATTTAAATTTTCTTTTTCATGCGGTAGGGTTCTGCTTTTGAACAAGGAATGTATATCTATGTCAGATCTTGGAATGCATTTTCAGAGAGGCACAGTAGCATACACACATGACACATAGAAGTTTGTGGCACAGAGGACAGCTCAGTCGAGGAAGCAGGTTCAGTAATAAGAGACTGCAGCTGTCTAACTATGCCTCTCTCCATCCCTGTACCTGTCTTACCGCATGGTAGGAATCTTACACCAACTGAATTTCTGAGTCACACATGTCTTGCCCACCGCCCAGAGGCAGGTGCTGCCTTTCACAGTACAGGAGGCTGCAGATTTTCATAGCTGGAATTTCCACTCTAGCTGTCCACCCTCTGGACACTATCCAGTCCAAAAGTCTCCAGTCATCAGAGTCATCAGTCATGTGACCTTGTTTACAGCAAAATAACATAAACAAGGTCACACCCACAGATGTGGCCACACCCACACTTTGTGAATGAATGAATGGCCTATGGGAGTTTTACTTACGAAGATGTTCTATGACATTTGGTTGGTCCAGCCTCCTCTGGGTACTTGGACCTACCTCCTCTACAATCTGATTGGTTATCTCTCTGAACCAGTCATTTTTCCTTCTGCCCTTTTTGTGTAAGTAAAACTCATGCCGCTATGTCTGTGTCCTTGGTATGCGGTTCTGCCCACTGCGGGGGCAAGTGGACATTTCTGGCCAGCCTGTCATTAGCACTTTGAGGGAAATCCAATTGTGACAGCAGCAAGGGGTGGAGGAAGTGCAGAGAAATTAGTCTGAAGGGCGATGAGGCACAGTAGCAGCCAACTTTATAGAAATTAGTCTTGGAAACCCATGGTGTGTGGGAATATGAAGTGCTGTAAATCACTAGCCTGCTTGGCAAGATAGGATGAGATGAGATAAGATACAGTAAGATAAGATAAGATAAGATAAGATAAGATGTATTTCATTGGTTCCAGGGGACAATTCTTTGAAACTCTTTTGGCTACAGAGCAATTTGTGTATTTGCTTGAACAGTTTGCCTGATAAATCTATCTACACTCCCTTCCTGCCTGATGTTTTGCCAACTTCCTGTCAGTTATTTTCCTGAGGGAGAAAACAGACAGTGATTGACAGCTTTCAGTGATCTCACACCGTGGCTGCCAAAGCCTTGCTATTTCCCATCAACAAACGGAAGTGACTTCGATACTGCTGAATCCATAGCCTCCTAATGTCAACACTTTGCGTACTTTCTGAACGAGAAGAATCCAAGACAGCGGAAAAGCCAAATATCATACTGATGTCAGTCAGGAAAATGACAAAATACCAGCAAAGACCTATGATGAAACAGCTTAGAGCGATTTTGTTTGCAGGAAATTAATTGATCACATCTTCACCTGACAAGGCGACTTGCACCATTACTGCTTTCAGTGAGGATTAACCTTTAAATCAAACCATCTGCTGTCTACAAGCTGCCAATAGATGGAAGCATTCAGTGCTAAAAACCTTGAAGTTGAGTGGACATTTCTGCAGACGCTGTCATTGTAATTCTACTTGAGCGAAGGCAGAAGGAAGTTCTGATGGAAGTGCTGGCACTTTTCACCATCTCTGGGGCTTACGTTGAAGGTGAAACTTCATCCTGCTATCTGGAGAGGGCATTCCTGTAATCCAAAGCCATGCTGCTCAGCTCTCTCTTAACTAGTATATTCAGTCACCTTAAATCTCCTTAGTCGCATGTGAATGAATGCATGTAACCTGTAACCTGCACAGGTTGCACCTCACTCCGTTCTACCAGGAAAGGGTTTCTGAATCACAAGGCCCCTGATTTTATATGCCATTCATCAATAATAGATTGACATACAATATAACGGAACGATGTTAGAACAACAGATTATTAACGATTGATATTTTAAAACCCTGTGTGCTCTAATGTTTCTGATACAGAGTTATAGGAAGTCATTGAGCGATAAATGTTCCAGTCAGATATTTACTATGGCAGGCCATAGGTTAGACGAAAGAGCCTGTAAACTCCATAAAGTTAAATACCTTGCTACAGCAATAGTCAAGGAATGAAAAAAAAACTTAAGAAGCTTTCCAACATTAAACATGATCTCGAGAATCTTCTGAAGAGTCAGCGCATTAGTGAGGAGGAAGTTGTTCAAAATTAATTCTGCACCGTCGCATTTTCCTTGACTCGTGGTTTTAATCGATTCATGTTTCCGCAAAGGAACATCAGATTTTGTTTAACCCATACTGCATTTACAGGGCAAAACTTATAATCACTTTTAAAAGAATGATACATTTTGAAAGGTCATATAAAATGGTATTTAAATGCTTCTGATATTTAACACTCAATATACGCAACCTATCAATCTAACTATACATCTGTCCCTTTTCAATACAACGTTTCCCTTACAGACTCTGATGCCTTTCCCAGAATGCCCAGCACATGAGGCAGGGTACAACCTGGAAGGCGAGCTACTACATCAAATGACACACGATCAAACTCAAACACATTGTGGGTAACAATGAAGGTAATGTGTTACAGATCATTTCAGGAAGTGAGACATTCACATTCTTCAGTCTTTTTGTCTTATTTTCGCTTGTGGTCCGACATGAAACTTGCTGCCACGTCCACATCCTTCTCTGTATTTTCGGTTGACTGGATGGCCCAATTTCATGGAAGGCCCAGTAGTATCGGATATATATTTTTAATAATCAAATAATATGAACAACACTGAGGAAACAGAATTGATATTTTTGTTACTGAGGTATATATTTTGTTTCTGTAGCAGATTCAATCGCCCAAACAACAACACTTCATTCCTGACTTTTCACCCCAGGGCAGGAATG
The DNA here is from genome assembly GCA_026776945.1 of Isichthys henryi. NCBI lineage: Eukaryota > Metazoa > Chordata > Actinopteri > Osteoglossiformes > Mormyridae > Isichthys > Isichthys henryi. The sequence continues at coordinate 18,228,624 of JAODJX010000027.1, forward strand.
TTTCTTGAGGCAGAATTATGGTTTCATGCTTTTTCAAGAAGAAGGTCATACTGCCGATGAAGCAAAGTGAAATTAAGGGATCCATGTTGCGAGTGCAAACCTCCCCAGATCTATTGTAGTACAGAGAAGAGGACCTGACAGGGAATTTCCTGACCCACCACATTTGCTATATGACTAATCTGCAGTATCTTACCTCTATCCAGCTACTGTCACTGTCTTATCCAAAACCTGCTGAAGCTCCGAAATCTTTTTTATTTTCTGCTACATTCTGCATTTTGAAACTAGAAGGGAAACAATGACCGATTGTAATCTATCTTAAATTTGTGTACTCTGCCCAAACAAAAATCCCAGGCACTGTGCACAGTGCAGCCTACTGCAAGGGGACGCCTACCATTTGATCATATGAGGTCTGGTACCAGCACATGAAGATTGCATCAGAAACATCAGCGCTATGCCATTAGTTGCCATGACAGCTAGACTATAAACGTGGTGCTTTTATAATTTGGAAGCCTCATTTAGGGCCTGTAAAATGCTATAAGCTGTATTAGTTTGTTTTTGTCTCTCAGACTGACCTGAAAAGCCACTGGAGGACACAAAGAGAACACTGTGTCAGAGAGATAAAATATTGCTTTATAGACTTTTATCTGTACCAACCATTACTTCAATAGTGCTAATCAAGGCTGACTGAGGATGTTGGTTGCACCTGGTACCTGACAGAGTGGTCAGATGGCGGTGGAGCTTGTTGTTGAGACAGATTCTTAGTCAGTCAGAAGGAGAACGTCTTTGTGACTGAAGGATTTGAATTGTACTGGTATGGAAGCAACTGACAACTGAGGTGGGAGCAGGGAGGTGATATTGTTTAGGCAGACGATAAGCAAATCATGATCCAGAGTCAATGATGGATGGATGATATTAACCCACCCCCAACAATAATTTGAATGAGAATACATTTCTACTAGAGAAAAACTAAAGTATATAATTAAGGCGAAAATGGTGTCATAGAAATTCTCTTACATGAAAAATATGAGCACATCTTTGGAAACAAAAGGAACTTGCTGACAGTTTCAGATATGGTGATACTAGGAGAGTGGGCTGGGTTGAAACTCAGATGGAGGGGTGAGTGAGTATGTGTGT
>JAODJX010000027.1:18246494-18264945 GCA_026776945.1 Isichthys henryi
TATATATATATATATATATATATATATATATATACACACACACACACACACACATATATATACATACACATATACATACATATACATATACACATATACATATATACATACATATACATACATATATACATATACATATATATACACACATATATATATATAATATATACATACACACACATATACATACACACACACATATATATATACACACACACACACACACACACATTCAAAATACACATGGACAAAAAAAAACATGACTACATGTTCTCTTTAAGAGAAGTTTACCTTTACATGGTCATCACTGGTTAGCAGCTTCACTTGTTCTTGAGGCTCCTGCTTCTCCACATATCTGGGTGGGTAACAGGAGGGGGAAAAGGCTGCTGTTACACTAACCCGATCCTCACGAGCCAAAGTCTGGTTCATTTTTAGGCACCGCAATGCAACCCTGCCCCAACAAAAAAAAATGCCGACTGGCTCATGAGACCTCATGATGGAAGGGAGCTGTAAGATCTTCTCCACGTCCTCGTGGCTGAGCTGTAGCACCTGGGCAACGGCTTCTTCCTCCTCACAGCAAAGCACGCTCAAAGGCTGGCCAAAGAAGTGCTCAAATAGGGCAAGCTATAACAGGAAGACCATGACAAAGAGAGAACGGTTTCTTCAGGCTGTGTTTGAACATAGTGATGCCACCCACAGGGTTTCTCTGCCGCTTCTCCCTAACATCACAGGTTAAAATGCAAAGTAGAGTCAGAAAAGTACAGAAAATGGGACAATAAAAATTACAAGTTGTAGGTAATTAATGTATTTGCATAACTCTAATGAACCAAGCTGCAGGATAGGGAAAGTATTCTCAGCAGGTCATACCACCTGCAGTTCAGACCAGGTAATCCACCTGAAGCTAAGCAGGTTTGGCCCTGGCTAGTACTTGGATGGGGGACCAACTAGGAAAGCTGGGGTGCTGCCGGAAGAGGTGTTGGTGTGGCCAGCAGGTTAGTCCATCCTGTGATCTGTGTGAGTCCCAATACCCCACTGCAATGAGTGGGACACTCTGCTGTAAAAATGCTACAGTCCTTCGAAACTGGGGTCCTGACTCTGAGGTCATAAAAACGTCACTGGGCATCCTTCAAAAGAGTAGTGGTGGTACACCAATGTCCTGGCTAAAATTGCCCACTATGGCCCTACCAGATCATGCCTTCTAATCATCCACTATATCTAATTGGTGAATTCCCTCCTGCCCCTTCACCACATTAGCGTACTGGCGCAGAATGGCTGCTGTTGCATCATCCAGGTGGGTGATACACAGTGGTGGTGCTGGTTTGGTTGAAAAGTGCTGTATAAATGTAGCTTTCATTCTATCCGTACCTCCAACCCAATGCTCAGGCTGCACAAAAGATATGACACACAAAAATATAAAAAAAAAAAAATCATTAAAGTATGATATTAGTTTCCAGTTAGAGGATTACCTGCAGACCTCGGATGAAGTTGCACACAGAAAAGTCATGGTAGAGAAAAATCCCCAGTAGAATCTTTAGCACCTTCCCACTGATCTTGAAAGGAAACTTGGAAGTCAGCAACAACTGAGGAGGTAAACGATTCAAACAAAATCAACTACTGAACTACCTTTGTGATTTTAAATAATTCATAATTTTCTATGGACATCTATAGCAGCAATGCAAGACCGCAATAAATAAGTCCATTACAGTTACCTTGTCAATGACTGTGGCCAGATGCTGGGTGCAGGACAGAGACTGAAAGAGCTCAATACACAACAGGGAGCTCACAGAGTGGGGCAGCATTCGCTGAATGGTGCTGGGGGATGTGGCGATACCGAAGACAAACACTAGAGGGAGCTGCTGGATGTACTGACTGTCAAGAGGACAAAGATCACAAGAACCCACAATCAAGATAAGATCATCAAAATTTAACTTAAAAAGGTGCCTATCAGTGATTAGCTCAGTACCTGCATATGACAATGAAATCCTGCAGCACTTGGGGGCTAAATGCCTCCAGGTCTTTGAAGATCACTACTAGAGGGGGTTTCTTTCGGAAATCAGGTCCTGAGCTGCTGTGCTTCTTCCCAGGAGACTTGATACAGAATTTCTATAGCGAACCAGGTGAGCACAACACACTGAAAACTTTTACACCTTTTGGGTAAGAATATCTAACATCACAATCACTTTCTGCTAACCTGCTCAGTTACATGCCACACTACTAATGATGACGTCGGTGTTATACCTTGTTCACATTCTGGTACCAGTCACAAAGAATGCTGAGAGAGCAGTAGACCCCCTTCTGTGGAAGGTCACTGATCTGATACCCAGACTCCTCTTCTGTGTCATCCTCATCGAGAGCCACACTGCCCCCCATCAGCCTCTGCATGACTTTCTGCATCAGATGTTGCAGGGCTGGAGGGAGGGAAAAAAAAAAAAAAAAAAACACACACACACACACAATTATCATCAGATGAAACCAAGCAGTCTACAAACTCCAGCATCAGTGTCTTTTCATCCTCTTTCATTTTAGAAGTGTGTTTTTCTTAATACACCATTTTTATCATATTCCCCCTTCTAGAGTCAAATCTGTTTAGAGCCTCCACATACCTCCACACTCCTTAGCCTGAACAGAAGCCACAAAAGGAGACACAGACTCCCTCAGCAAATCAGACAGGCTCTGAAATGTCACATCATGGTCTGGCACATTTACACCTTAAAAGGACAAAGTTGGTCACTTACAACCTTTGTATTGAATGTATTTTTCTAATGAATTTTATAGAAGAAAACTTACTGAACAGCAACATTAGTCTACAGTTATGTATACACCTTAAACTGGCTTTACTACAGAGCAGTATTTCCCAATCTGGTCCTCAGAGACCCACGGTTGATGTATGTTTTTGCTCCCTCCAAGCTCCGTGCCACACCAGGAGCTGAAGGAGGGAGCAAAAACGTGGACTGTCTGTGGGTGCCTGAGGACCAGACCAGGAAACACTGCTGTAAATTATTATTATTTTTATTATATATATATATATATTCATTCTTTAAAAAAAGGGGGGGGTTTCAGATTGCAGTTAGAAAATGGTGAAGTCTTCAGTGTTCCTCACCCAGAACCAGTGCGGCTGTGGGGATTTCACTGGCCCGCATGCGCGATTCCCAACCATCAGCTCTGGACTGAAAGCTGGCCACAGACTTTCTGATGAACTTAAGTAGACTGTCCAGGATCTTTTTGTTTAAATCATCTTGCACCATCTAAGGGGGGGGGGGGGAGTTAAATACAAAACAGTAACAGAGGTCAAATACAGTTTGTAACAAGTCAAATTTGACTGTCACTAACTTCAGAGGTTTATCCAAACTGGCTTAGACTGGCAATTAATTGGAACTCTTAAAAAACTTACATAGGACACAACAGAAAAGCATCCAACCTCTGTAATTGTTCTGCATTTACTCTTCTCTCACCTGCACTTCCTCCTTCATGTCCTGCCATTGTGACTGGAAAAGCTGAAACCGCAGTCTGCTGTTCTCTGGATTTTCACTTGCATCTATAAAGTAGTCCTCTGGGATTAAAAACAAACAAAAGATGATACATCAGAATGAAAACACAACATGGAGGCATGCTGTAATATTAGTATTCATAATTAAATATACACTCAGTAATATGAGGTTAGCAATAGATAAACCATTTTCATTTAGCCTCTTGGAACAGAATATCATTGTCACCACTTTTACTCACATTATTTAGCATAATTTTCTTCCTACGATTCCCATTTTTAAAGATGCTAAAACAAAGGCTAGACCTGTCAACTAGTTCAGCGTTTCTCAAACTTATTTGTCCTTATTTGTCAGGCTTTGGGACTGCAGGGCCCTGCATAAACGACTACCCCGCATATGCGTATCCACGTAGATACAAAGATAAATATAATTACTATATAATAATAATAATAATAATAATAATAATAATAATAATAATATTAAACCTGACCTGATCTGACTAAATTTTGATTGGTGCAGAAATGAAACTCCAGAGACCTATTTAACTAGTTGTAAGCATCAGCTTAGAAAATATGGTTTTATATGTACAGGTCTGGAAAAAAATTGAGAGACCACTCTATATTTTTTTAAAAATCTGCCTTTTTAAATCCTGGTTCTGCTGGCAGAAGGCTACACTCAATGCAGGCTGCTTCCAGGCTCACAGTTTCTAAGACAGCAGGACGCAAGAACACGGTGAAGCAGGAGACACTGGCAATAACCAAAAACCAGACAAGTAGAGGGCAGAAGCAACTATCTAATGCCAGAGATGACCGTCAAGTTATCCGGATGATATCAAGTTACCTTCAAAAGGAATGGGAAACATTAAGTGCAGGTGTGAAGTGCACTGCTAGGACAGTTCGCGTGCGTGCGTGCGTGCGTATGGGTGTGTGTGCGTGCGTGCGTGTGTGTATGTATGTAAGGGGATAGAACTTTCTTAAGATTGCCACACACATCTGAGCAGTTTTCGTGTCCCTTTAATATTTTTAGGATGTGTAAAAGGCGATTGACACTGACACACATACGGACTTCAGAAAAAAGCCTGCCTTGCAATTTCAAACACCGATTAGTTTTCTCACCTGCACTTAAAGTTTTCCTCTTCTTAGAAGTCGGCTTGAAGACAAAGCAGCCCTAAAAACATGCATTCGTGTTAATGCCCGAAGTCCGCAAAATCCACGATACTAATCATTTTACAGTATTACTTGTTTAGTTTATTTTAACTTTACCTTAGACACAGAAGAAGTAGTCATTTCTACACAGAGATTAAAATAACATCCGTTTCTTTACTAAAGAGAGTTACAACGAGAGTTACAACGTTCAACAGCAAAGGTAAGACGCCCTTAAAAAGAGCTTCCCGCGTTTGACGTAAGAGGTCATCTGTCATCCAAAGCAGTGAAATAATTGGACAATCCTGATGTGTTAGAGTTTAAAGGTCATGTTACAGAAACGTTTCCAGGTCTTCGAATGTTTACGCTGAGAAAGGATATTTGCTTTCTGTCCGTCAGGGATATAATCGCTTTTTTGTCTTATAAATGGGATTCACTTTGTGTATTTTTCACGCAAATCAAAATATGATTTGATAATCAAAATAATAAGGTTAGTTTTTGAATCATTCCGGAGTCTTCAGTTTGTTCCGAGTTTTTACGAAGTTCAGTCGTCAGTCTAATGTGGGAATGTGCGTTTCTTTTTCCATTTTCCTTTAATGTTTTTTCCAAGCCTTTACTTTTAAACTTAGATGATGTCTCTGTAGCGCTGTAACACTGAATTATGCTCAGAATTAATTGATAATTATACACTAACGGAAAAGCCCTGCAGACAACGTCTAATAAACTGGTCAAATGCATGCATGTTCACAAATGGTGATATTTGTACATTTTTGTAGGTTATATGAAATTACAGGATTTATTTTATGTATTGTGTTGCCAGTTCTCGTGCATCTGGCGTGATACTCAGGCTTTCAGACTCTCATGCGAGAACTTTTACTGCAAATCTGTATAAACTTACAATTAGCTACATCAAAAGGCGCTGGGGTAGTTTGCAACCCCCCACAGGCTATTTGGAAGGTAAAAAAGGTGCATACATGTAAATTGAAAATACGTGTGCATGTGTGTGCAGACTTGTCTGCAATTGACAATTTAACGCCATTCAGCCGACCGAAGCTGGCAACGCTGCTAATATCTCATGCGCGCGGCTGGTTAGAATATAAAGCAGTTCCCCGTTTTATGGGCCGAGACCCCAAGTCCATAACTGAAACCGCGGATAGTGTTGAACTCTATATATGCTATGTTTTTTCCTATACACACTTACCTATGATACAGGTCTATTTATAAATTAGGCACAATAACAGATTAACAACAATAACTTAATAAAATACAACAATTATAACAATATACTGTCATTAAAGTTATGTAAAAGCGGCCTGTCTCTAACGTGCGAATAGCGTATACACATATAGCGTGTCTACGCTGGACAAAGGCGTTAGTCACGTCCCGGGCGGGATGGTGCGCTATTTAAAACTTATGAGTTGTTTTTGGAATTTTCCATTTAATATTTCTGTACCATGGATAAGGGGGGCCACTTTAATTAGGCAGTTAGATGTTCATGCTTGTTAAGCAAGAGCAATTTGAAATGTTACCGCACGAGATGACAGTAATGCCATTATGAATTATGTAAAAAAAACGACTAGGCACACATATTACTGTTTTAATTAATACTCAAATACATTTTTGCACATTTAATTTGTATCACAATATGATAACATCGAATCATTGCATGCATACTTCCTACACCACTAATAATAAAAATGTATGATAACATCTAAAATAGTATATGATGTGATAATGAACAGACACAATTATTTCCTAATAATGATTTCAAACATTATGAAAGTCAAAAGCTCATTCCTGTGGTCTATAACTTATGGTAATAGCAGGTACTACAGTGACAGTCTGTGTGATTCTCTATTTTTATGCTGTCCATCACGATGAGCTGGGAAAAAGCAACAATGACAGAAAATTTTAATTCACACAGTAAGCAGTAGATGACATGTTCAAATAAATTAGATAAATGCAACGATTACCTGTAATGTAAATGAAATGCTAAAGTATCTATTGTTTTGAATTCATATTTCATAAAGTGAAATACTTCTAAGTTCTGAATTCCAAAATGCGAGGTTAAAGTATTGTGTATATGAAAAAGGTCTGGTTAACATCTTTTAGTCCTTGAACAAGGGCTCAGGTGGGCTGTGTCCCAAAGCTTCCTAAACTCAGTATAGCTTCAAAATCATTTATGAGGTAAAGCACTTTTAGAAGTCCGGAAAGATGCCTACCGTTTTAACTTCTTTAGCTACGCAGCAAGTTGCCTCAGACGTTATGTTCTTGGGGACCACCATTGTCATCTTGGACCTCAGGGGGGTAGGATAAGCTCTGGAGAAGCAACAGCCCGCACACTGGAAAATGGGGGCTCCTGGCCTTGAGAAGTGCTTGCTCTCCTTGAGCTTGCACTCCTTGCAGCTTCCTTTTGGGGTGGTTGCAGGTAGTATGGGACACGGGGAAAACGGGAAAAGTCTCATCAAGGCTCCTCTTTGATTACTCAGTGTTTCTTCAATTCAGTTCTGTACCGATAATCATGATGTGTAGATGTGCATTATTGAAAACACAAAAATTGCTATATTTATAACTATTATGTATCTTTTTTTTTGTTGCACATTCAGTAAATGAATGATATTTCATACTTGCCTTGTATCATCTCACTGTTTGGAAAGGAATCTACAATTTGCAATATAATCACCAGTGCAAGAAGACAGGCTCCAGTCAGTTTTCCCATATACATCATTGTACCTGTAATAACTGGAAAATCAAAGTAACATTTTTCACAAACAGCCGTCTATGGCTTGACCTTCTTCCATTTTCTTACTAAATATGTGCTATTCACCTTTATTATAGTGCAGGACACTAAGTAAAGCACAATTAAGATATATTTAAAAAAAACTTATGACAAACCTTGGAGTCCTCCTGGCTTCTGTGGTGGGCAGTTCAATGAGGATGCTTGGGTACTAATGTGGGAGTCTTTATACCTGCTTCCTTCCGTCCACAAGTACACACCTGGATTAACTAAAACCCTTTGGCCTTATCGGAGATCAGAATCAGCATGAGCTTCAATGAGATTACGCATGTGCGTTTCCAAAACAGGTTACTTTAATTACCGTGGTCCACTGAAAGCTACCTGTTGTAATAACGTTAAAATATTATGCTGCAAAAATGTGATCAGAAAACAGCTTTTCTTCCATTATTGTAAACAGTTATCCAGCGGTACAATAAAATCTTTCTCCTCAGCATGTCTATTTTGTTTTGCATATAGCAGTATATGAGCTACTGCTCAGGCATACCAAGGTTTTCCAACCATGCACTTACCGAAGAACATTCAGTATATGACCTGTAGCAGAATGAACAATATGGTACAATGCTAAAAGTATTTTGCTCTGGATTTGTCTACATTCTTGCAATCCACACACAAGGACCTGGTCATATAAACCTACAGAATCAAGATGGCATTTCTGCCTGCTAGAAACAGGTTTGTCCTCATGTAAGCCCTTTATCAGACGTGTCACTATTTCCATTAGAGTGCATCTTCAACTTGCTTCGCCACGGCAAACGATAACACTCCATCACAACGCAGAAAATATTTCAGTACTTGAAGATACATTTCATTTCAGATTACAAGGACTGTTTGGATACTTCTCAAAACTAAAAAGAAGAATAAATTTCATTTTTATCTAAGACCTTCCTCTCTTTACTCTGTACTTTTACTTACCTGCTAGCTGTTTAGTGACAAATGGTGATTAGTGTCTGCTATACTGGATTATGAAATGTGTAATATATTTGTACCTTGGCAATTACCTTTAAAAAGAAAAAATAGGAAGATATTTTACTAGTTATTCTATTGTTATTTGCATATGAAATTAACTTTCCATTGGCAGGTGTTATAACATCTGCTGACCTTGGTTACTTTGGAGACCAAGCCACAGTTTCAGGCTGATGTAATTGGATCTAAGCATAGAACACAGACAATAAAGCCCCACACTGACTGAAGCACGAAGGTTCTAGCAGATACAGTATAAATATTCTGTAGTTTGTTTCAAAATAGCATTTTTTTTACCTTGATGGTTGTAAAGAAGAATGAGGAGATTAAATACCTGGTACTTTGTATATATGCCATTCCACGTTTGTTAGCATGCATTAGCAGCAAACACCCAGGACATGCCTGTTATTCAGCTGATGGGGGGGGGGTTACTGGTTGTTACCAATTGCCTAGGTGACACTGGCGTTTTTCAGTATGGCAACATAAGTCAGGATGACCAGAAAAGTCTCCATAAGCACTTTCATGGATTACAGTTTAGCCTTAAACAAGCCTTCCATAGCTAACATGTCTTCCTCACCCTTGCCTTTTCTCTCATATATACAACCTACATTCCTTAACCCAATAATTACCCATGTAGGCTTAGTTGTACATGGGGGCTTTGGGTGCGGATGCTGTAAAGCGCTCTGAGACGATGTAATGTTGTGATAATGCGCTATACAAAAATAAATTTGTTGTTGTTGTTGTTCATTACATTATTAATTTATTTATCATTGTTTTCTAAAATATATCATAGTTTACATTACTTTAAAGCATTTATTTCTGTAACTCGACGAGAGACCTATGGATTGACTTCCACAGCTGAAGATTATGCCAAACACTGAACTCCAAATGAAATGAATGCCATTTATCCATCTTCTGTAACACCTTATTCAGTACAGGGTCATGGTGAGCCCAGGAAAATGCAGTAGATGACATTCATACTGTAATATCATACATTCATATTATAATGTTGTATCATGCACTTCTATTGATTGACATCAATACACATTTCTGTGTCAAAGTTTGTTTAATTGCCAGGAGAGTTTTTGAAATTCTCTTGATTTCCATGCATTTGCGATGGCATAATTATTACCTATAGTGTAACTTTAAAACCTTATCACAGTGTAACTTTTTAAATGTCATACATCATATACTGAAAATACATGGATATAAAATGACCCAATTAAAATTGTAGTATTCCCAGAAGGGAATAGAAGATATTCATGGCACCCACAAATGCCTTTTAATATTTACACAACTAAGTAAAGGATAACTACGTTGCCAGACAACATCTTGTGAATCTTGGAAACCGGCTGTTTAAACAGCCTAAGGGTCAACATTGCCTCCGCTCAAATTTTAAGTTACGTTTCGGATAATTTGAAATTAATTTTTGTTGTAAAATCAAATTGCTTTGCTTTTTCAAAATTATCTTGTACTTCCACCATAGACTGGAGAATCAGAATTAAGCAGCAATTACAGTATTATACTACAATGACATGTAAAGACACTGACCACACATACAAAAGGCTATCATGCATGATCACGTAAAGTTCTCCGACAAGGAAGTGTCCTTTATCCTTCGTATATAGGTATTTAACTTTGTTTGACATGTAACGCCTAGTAATCCTGTAAGATGACTTTGTGGGTCAGCATGGCAAAACAAAATACAATATACTGTGCAGTTTAAATAATTATGTATACACAAATAAACCAGGATCATTTCCTTTAAATGGCTTTGATTAAGTGTGTAAAATATTAAAGAATAAGCATAGTGGAAGTGTGCTAAGAATTTCTCGAATTATTAAACTTAATAATCCAATACATATGTAAAAATACAGACCTTGATTTCATACCAGTTTGTATTGTTTCTGTATTGTTTTCCATTTTAAATGTACTTCAACTATTAAACAAGACCAGGTATTTTTAACGATTAAGCAAATTAATTTAAAGTCTTTAAATCTGATATACACATAACCTTTAGCAATAGAATTTTACTTGTAAATGAAAGGGACAATTTACCACACAATTCTAAAATAATTTTATATTTTTTAGCCGGAAGAAAAAGACGCATTGTTCATTTTGAAAGCGTCATCATTTGTATCTTTATGATTAAATATCAGCTTGGCCTATATGTACGCTGTATTTTCTATTCAACACATATGTCTGCAACAACTTTATTCCAATACTTAAACTCTACTGAGTATATAATACGTAACATTAAATATAGATATATAACCATATTTCTAATAAAAAATACTGAACGTCATTTTTATTTAAACAGATTAATTTCTCATTGATCCTCTCATGTATTCACTTTTAATATTGCTGTTGACAAATGTTCAAATACGTATAGCTATCAAAGTTACCGTTATAGAAGATTAAATGGGTGTCACTTACCCTCATGATATTTATGCAAACATGAAACAACAATGACTTTAAATAATGTTAAATTTATAGTTTTTCCGCAGTGCTCTCCGCGGTTAGCCGTATGACAATAATTTCAGAAGTAATTCAGTCCCAGGAGTAAGCAATGCATTTCAGTTATTAATAAAATATCTGTTAAATATGTTTATTTATTTATGCTAATAATTGGGGAGAATACACACCAGAGGAGCACAGCGAACATTTCCCCCTTTCGTACTGCCATCGCAGCAAACGCAAATACAACTTCGGAGGAAATTTCCACAAGTCTCAGAAGTGGGGTGGTGCTGAACAAACAGCTCCCGTGAATGTCATCTTCCGTGACCGAATTCGGAACGCATCTTTGGGCTGACACCGGATTTTCCAGAAGAAGCTGCGAACGGTTAGCAATGCCGATGACTTATCGATCCTCAAAACTAACATTCCCAACTAAAGTAGATCACTGAACTAGATCATGAAGAGGCAAAACGTGAGGACACTCGCTCTGATAATCTGCACGTTAGTCTATTTGCTTTTTGGGGCTGCGATCTTCGATGCACTGGAATCTAAACTGGAAACCACGCAGAGAAAGAAGATGCAGAAGAGGAAACTGGAGTTGATGACTAAGTATAATTTCACTGAAATTCATTTTGACGAGCTTGAATGGGTGCTTTTACAGCTGGAGCCTCATAAAGCGGGCCTCCAGTGGAAATTCGCGGGATCATTTTATTTTGCGATCACAGTGATCACAACAATAGGTAAGAAAAGATACATATTAACATGAATAACTATCAGTGCCTTAATGGTAATTTGAATAACATCCAATATATATATGACTAATATTGTCTAAGTAAAACTGTGGATTTGGTCATCGTAAACGTTTTCCTAGGGTAATTGCACTAAAACACAATATCTTCCAGTTGTTTGGTTAGCGATGTCTCTGTGGGATCATCTGATCTTCAGTTTGTGGGGTGGTAAAATCTGGAAGGGGAAAAAGTACGAAAATCCCCATATAAGAAATGTTTTATATATATTTGGAAATGTACTGTAAACGTACCAGGCTACCTGCACTTTTAGTGTTTTGTGTACACGTGGAAAAAAAACTCCCCAACAGCTGTGCAATGGTGCCATATTTTCCGGACCATTAGTTCAAATTATCATTTCTAGGAAATACTGGCATGCCATCCAGGGTGCACCCCAGCCGTGTGCCCTATACTGCCTGGGATTGGCTGCACCCCTCCCTGCGACCCAGAGCCTGCAGTTAGAAGATGGATGGACGGATTTCTAGGAACAGCAGCACACAAAAACTCATGCATAATGGGAAACATTCTGCAAACTTAAATAGGTCCGCACCCCCCCCGCCCAAAACAAACAAACAAAAAAAAAAACAATTCACAGAAACAAACAAATGAAAAGAATAAAGTTTCAAATAAAGAATACTTGCAGGAAGACATGGTATCTCAGTGGGTCAGACTGTTGACTCACACTTTCAGAAACGAGATTCAAATTCCACTTCTGTTCTGCATCTATAGAGTTTGCACGCATCCTACAGGTGCCCCAGTTCCTTAAGCTGTCCATGCATATACAGATTGATTGGCTTTTCTAAATTGTGCACAGAGTGGGCTCTGTGATTGGTCCCCCATCCAGGATGTACCCCTACCTTGTGCTGAACTGCTGTCTTTGATAGGCTCCAGGCCCCACAAGTTATGTTTGGTTGGTAGAAGGAAAAAAGACTTGGAAACATGCATAATGTCTATATTAAAATGTGCTTACTCTCTAGGTTATGGACACGCAGCTCCCAGCACAGATGGAGGAAAGGTGTTCTGCATGTTCTATGCCGTGCTGGGGATCCCTCTCACCCTCGTCATGTTCCAGAGTCTGGGTGAGCGCATCAACACGTTCGTCAGGTACTTGCTCTACCGAATCAAGAAGCTCCTCAGAATGCATAAGGCCGAGGTCTCCATGGCCAACATGGTTACCATTGGCTTCCTTTCCTGCGTCAGCATCCTGGGTATCGGTGCAGCGGCTTTCTCTCACTACGAAGACTGGAGTTTCTTTCAGGCATATTACTATTGTTTTATTACTCTTACCACGATCGGCTTCGGAGACTACGTGGCTCTGCAGAAAGACCACGCGTTGCAGAACAACCCTAAATATGTGGCCTTCAGCTTCTTCTACATCCTGATAGGCTTGACGGTCATTGGAGCATTCCTCAACCTCGTGGTGCTACGCTTCATGACTCTGAACACTGAGGATGAGAGGCAGGATGCTGAGTGCCAGGCTTTGCTGTCTCAGAACATGCAGGGACACAAAACCTGTGCTAGGGTCAACAGCACCACCTCTGACCTGGAGGGCTCTGTGCAGAGAGGCCTGTTCTGCGTCTACCCCAAGATGCTTCACTTTCAGTCCATGTGCACATGCCTTTGTTACAAGGGTCATGAGAAGGTGCCCTACACCATCCCCATGATCTTCCCCCGGGACTGGACATCCTCGAACGTCGCTGCAGAACAGGAAGAGGACTTGGCAGAGTACGTCCCAAATCCTTGTGCTAATATGTACGTGTGCAGTTGCAGTGTGCGACACCGGTCTGTGATTAGCGGTACCCCTGCTGTCTCATATCATCATGCAGAAAACAGGGTGCTTTTGAAAAGACGCCGGTCAATTTAGCGTTAACAGCATTCCTCTTTAGTTCTCACACAAAGCTGAAGACATATTTTAAGCTTTGGGCTGAGGACATATATTACTTGGTCATTATTTTTATTCGAAAGGGAGGTATCACTGTTCTCATAATCAATGTAATTAACTTTACTAATGAGGTAACAGAACAATCTTAAACACACACATTCAGTTATGATTCAGTTTGAATCAGACGTGCTTACAGGGAAATGAAACAGTTACATGTTTTGACTGAAACTATATATCTATGGCAAAGGCACTATGATTTACAGAAAAACAACACATAGGATACACCAGGGCTGGACAAGGATCCCACAATGAATCTTGCCGATCCACAAACCAAGCCTCTCACCAGGAAAATGTCCGGTATTCCAGATACGTAGAAATATGTAGGTACATTCACCTTGCAAATTGGTTATTTACAATTCTAAAGTTTATCCCGTTAGCCACCGAGCCTCGTACTGATAGAAAACTTTGTAAGTCTCTGTCTTGTTTCCTCACTTACTTGTACAAATCATTTTTCGGAAGCAGGTCACTGTGACAACACCAAGACCTACTCATGATACTGCCTGTGAAATAAGAACCAGAAGAGGTTACTGATACTGATACCGCAATCAGTATCATTTTTCCAGCATCGATGTGCGTTGATTTAACTGAGACAACAATTAAATAAGAGATTTTATTGCTGCTTTCAAAGTTGCAAATATTGTGATCTTCCAGGACCAATATGTTAGAACTTCGGTGAAACAATACAGTATTTCACAATGAATTTGACTTATAATTGCTTTGATGACACTGACTTTCAAATAAATATGGATATTACTTTTAATTAAAAAAATTTAAATGCTGGTTTCATTTGTTTGTGCGAGCCCTTGGACTGTATACAACAATATAAATATTAAACTTAAGTTTTTCGTGACACCTGTCATGCCCCGATCGTCCGAGCCTCCCGTGTGCCACGCCCCCTCATCTACCCAGTGTGGAATCCCCGTGTTACTAGATGTTTTGAGTCATGTTGATTGTTGCTGTGTATTTAAGTCCGCGTTAAAGTATGTTTCCCCAGTCCGGTCATTTACGTCAGTCCTGCGTGGTTCTCCCAAATAAATCTCCCGACTCCTCGCTCCGTGCCCCCGCGATCACGACAACACCCCACATATTTAGTCGTTTGCCTGACACCTTAAACTTATTCCTTTGTCTGACTTGTAACTTTTCTGTATTTGTTTCACCTTCAATATTATTGGGAGAAACAGGTGCTGGAACTCCCCTTGTTATTCAGTACTGGGTGCTGGTACTTCGTTTGTTATTTAGTACCAGCAGATACTGAGAGATGTCAGTAGGCCTTCTCCTTAAGAAAAAAAATGAGGTGCTGATATTACCATTTATAGAAATGGTAAAAATAAGTGATAGACAAGACTAACCAGCAGAAAAAAACGGTTAACACGTCACTTACCTTGCAAGAGATACAGCTGTTTCCAGTTAAATACTAACCATAATTAAATAATATTGCACAAAAGGGAATAAATATCAAATCGATGCAATCCCGTCTGCCTTGGGCGCAGCTTCGGGAACGTTTCTAAGACCGCTGTTTCCAGCCCGAATAAATACGGTGATACACTCAGGGCATAAATACGGCCGATGTTGTAGTTCAAGGTGTATCTAAGTTCACATTTTCAGTCACTGAATCGCAGACATGGGTTTCCGAGACGCCACCATGACCGTGTTCGCGGCGCATCGAACAGCCGTGCTGTGCGCGGTGGGGATGGGGCTGGTTTCGGCCGGGTTGTGCGTCGGGTTCAGGTATTTTCGAAGACCGAAGAAAGTTAGGCGTGTAGGGGTCGTCTCACAGGTTAACGTGTTTCCTCTGAAATCCGGCAAAGGACTTTCTGTAACTGCTGCACAGTGCCTAGAAATGGGTCTTAAGTATGGCGAACTTAAAGACCGGTGAGTACTTAAGATTATTTTTGTTTTCAATATTAGTAACATGTTAAAGGCAATGTAAAGCAAGGCAGGTTTATTTATATAGCAGGCAAGGGAATTTGCTTTACCGAGGCTGAGGAATAGTTACAGACATTAAAATCACATTTAAGACAAACAATAAATAAAAATACAAAAAGTTTATGAAGTTAATAAAATTAATGACGTTTAATAATTTTGATGTTTCCGAAATAGATCCATCCAGAAACACTAATAAGGTGCGTGCGACAGTGTAATGCATTATAAACGTGCACGTATTCTAAGTGAAACAGATGGCATGGATCTTGTAGTGCTTTTACTGTGCGGATATTGCAGTTAGTCCGGCGATGTCAGTGCCAGCCCGGTCAAAATGAAATTACTGAAACGACTGGGAGATAGAGTTGATTTAATCCACAAGTATAATTGAATTTTGGTTTTGAACAACAGGTTGTTTAGAAACAAAGTTATTCGCCTACGGGGGGGATTAGTAGTTTACACCTGAAACAATTTCCGTTGCAGAATTTGAGATTAGAATGTGGATCGCACAGCTACCGTGGCAACTAATGCTCTGAACCAAATTTGAATCAGGATTACCTGACCGAAACTCGGGGTTTGAAGGGCGCTGCTGCTGCTTGCTTACGTACAGGAATGCAGCCCCTGGATTCGGACGCAGCCTTTTCGGACATTCGCGCAATGCATCTTGGGATCTCGGCTAAAGAAAATCGCATTTCTAGGCGGTGTCTGAAGAGCCTTTGAAACGGGACTTGTCGCGCTGCTGAGACACATTCGCCCTTCGGGTGCAGGCTATAAAGGCTACACAGACCGCGTCCTTCGAAGGGTGCAACCCCTGAATTCGGGTACAGCTACATAAGTGGCAAGATTTCTTCGGTTAGGCATTCTGTCATTCCCCGGTGCATATCTTCGTGATTTATTTAAGAATATCCCCCTGCGACCAATAAACTTTCTTATTTATTTTAACTCCTGTTTTGAGCCTCACATTTCAAACAAAACGCACGGTAGGTTTGCACTCATATCTTTATTGAAAATGTATGTAATAGAACGATTCCGAACACGCTGACATGGCAACAGAAAATATGCTTAGCACTGAAAAGGCTGTTTTGAGGTCCAGTGTCTGCGTGGATTCACTGTCAGCTCATAGAGCCCTTTTTGTGGCATGAGTGGTACTGCGCAATATTGCCACAATCAGGTGAGACTCAAAAGCCAAGACTCGCAAGTTCATTGTCGATACATTCAAAATCCATATTGATCTCCTGGATGTTGACATTCGTTTAGCTATCTACCAGATTTTTTTTTGTCTGTCTTTGAACTGTTTGGGCTCACTGTGAGGGTTTGGTCCTCGAGGTGATATTTAACTATTTTAGAAGATGAGCATGTTCCCTTTACGTTTTGTGCTGGAGGTGCTGCACGCTCTGCTTTGTCTGCATAGGCACTGGCTTGTCGTCACGGACGACGGCCATCAGGTGACAGCGCGTCAGGAGCCGCGTCTTGTGCTGCTCTCCTTGACCTGTCAGGATGGTCGTCTGTGCCTGAATGCCCCTGGCATGGAGCAGCTGAGCATTCCCCTTTCTCAACCCCAAAACCAGGTCATAAACTGCAGGTTGGTGTGTCTTTTCATTGCCTAACATCATGTAGGACCCTACTATATCAAGGACTTTGTTGTTTTCTAGTCTAGAGTTCCCTGTATAGACAGAAGTTGCTACATTATATAGAAATATGACATTCTATGAAATACGCTGCAGCTGTATGGTACTGAGGTACACTGCATATACCAGGTCCATAAGTGTTTTAGGTTGCTGCCAGTTGCTGTATGAATCACATCCATTTTGGGGAGGTTGGATGCCATTGAGACATGAGTGTTGGGCAGGTTACTCACTGGTTAAGTTACTGACAGAGGTGGAAAGTTGAGGTCTAGAAAGTACAAAGTGAGACCAAGGTTTTGTTTTAACCAACCCCGCTAAGCATAAAGAGTCAGTCACGGAGTACTCAACTGGTTGGTTGAAACAAAACATTAGCCTGGATTTGTACTTTCTGGACCTGAACTTTCCACCTATCTGTGAAGGATTGCTCTTCTGAGTAACTTCCCCAACACTATAAGGCATTCAGATGTTCTGTGTCACTGGTCTCATGTCTCATCAGAGTGTGGAGCAGTGACATTCAGGGTAGAGACTGTGGGGAACCGGCGTCTCTCTGGATCACTCGCTACCTGTCTGGTGACAAGACCTTTCGCGTGGTGCAGTTCGAGGCCCAGATGAAGGGACGCAGCCCGGTGGAAAAATTCCCTTTTTTCCTTAAGCACGAGAAGGTAACCCGTTTTATGTGACTTTTATTATTTCTTCTGCATCTCTTTCGAAATGCATGTTTTTTTTCTGTTGACTTCTCGAAGACGAATCCCATTTCTTTCCCGAAAAGGTTCTTTTTTTTTTTTAATCTTTAGACCCTTTGTTCCTGATTTTTTTTCAGTATTACAAGTTCATCCTTCTCTCAGGAAGGTGGTTATTTGTTTAATACCCGTCTCCCCCCACCCTGAACCCATCAATTGCTGACAGTTGTGTTAACTTTTGCCGCCTCCAGGTGGCATATCCTGACACCGCTGCTATCCTGTTAATGACCGAAAGCTCAGTGACGGACCTGAACACCCGCTTAATGGATAAAGTCACAACGGCCTGGTTCCGACCCAGTATTGTGGTGACTGGCTGTGATGCCTATGTTGAGGTGTGGACATAAACCGTGTATGAAAAAGATTTCCAGATCTGAAGGAATGCTTAAAAAAGACGTCACTTTGTCATTTCACGTGCATGAAATGAAATTGGGCTTCTATGGAGCAGTGTATAGCCAGGAAAAGAAACGGTTATGATACAGACAATGGACAACAAATACTGGATAGGGGGAATGAAGATTAAATGAAGATTAAATTAAAAAAAGAATTGAAATCAAATTAGAATAAAAATCAGTACACAGCTGTAGACAAGAATGATAACAGT
>JAODJX010000027.1:18281488-18292354 GCA_026776945.1 Isichthys henryi
GGGAAACCGGAGTACCCGGAGGAAACCCCACGACGATATGGGGAGAACATGCAAACTCCACACACATGTGACCCAGGTCCCAGAGGTGTGAGGCAACAGTGCTAACCACTGCACCACCATGCCGCCGCCGCATGGGGAACATGATTTGCTTATGTTGGACTGTGTGTCTGGCATCCCATCATGGGTGGACCCCAGCCTTGTGCCCTATGCTGCCTGGGAAAGGATCCAGGTTCCAGTTGTCCAGAATAAGCGGTTAGAAGACAGATGCATGGATGGATGACCGATGGATCCTGAAATTGGTCTACGTACCGGTTTACTCATGGACTCATGGACTGACATTTGGATCATTTCAATGTTTCATATAAAACTACAGTTTTTAACAAATATTTCTTAGAACTTCTATGTCAATGAAGTCTCAGGTGCATTTTTTGTGCATAAACTGGAATTGGTGACAGTACTGAGATCAGCAGAGAACATTATTGTGGTGACTATAAAGAGATACATGTTCCATGCTATCTGACTCAAGGCTAGCCTCTAAACC
This sequence comes from Isichthys henryi, assembly GCA_026776945.1. Classification (NCBI taxonomy): domain Eukaryota; kingdom Metazoa; phylum Chordata; class Actinopteri; order Osteoglossiformes; family Mormyridae; genus Isichthys; species Isichthys henryi. The sequence continues at coordinate 18,282,030 of JAODJX010000027.1, forward strand.
AGGGGTGGTGAACCTGATCCACAGAGAGCCGGTGCGGGTTTTTTGGATGACCTCTCAGTTAGCCAATAATAAAGCAGTGGGTCTCAACTCCACTCCTGGGGACCCGCTGTTATTGGCTGATTGAGAGGCCATCCCAGAAACCTGCCCCCACACCGGCGCTCCATGGAACAGGTTCCCCATCCCTACTCGAAACTTTCATATCCCAACAATTATAAAAAAGTTTGACAAGTCAGTAATAGAAATAAACTGCAGGCTGTGGCTGTACTGTACATAGCCCGATGGCTGTGGTGATTGGCTTAGGTAGCACACTCGCTTCTTCACACTCACAAAGTGACGAGCCCCAGCTGGCGTTCGCATTAACACCGGGCCCTTGCTAACCGAGGATTGGGATCACTTTCAGTTCTTATTTTAGCAGGGAAATTTACAGTTCCTGGCAGGTGTCGGTTGATCATTTCATATTTTCCTCTGAGGTTTGCTCGTATTGCAGGACAAAAGCCGAAAAGCTGGTAATATATTTGGTTTATTTGCCGATGAGCCAAGAAAATAAAGCAAAATGTTACACCTACTGTAGTATCTTATTCAGATCCTCAAAGGGCTGTAAAACAAAAGCAGTTATCGCTTTAGAGGACCAGGACCATAAAACACATTCTGCGTTCCTTGTGGACTTTTGGGCTCTGAGCAGCCACATTTTTCTGAAATGGGACTTAATCCACAAATACAGGTGGATATTTTACTGGAGAAATTTAGGTTTAAATCAAGCTCAAGGGTTGTATGAAAAGACCCCGTTTGAGACCTCTGAGCCTGTCTGGACCACAGTTCATGACCATCATCACCACAACTGATGTTCTAAAATACAAAAACCAATATATTAATATTTTTACATGAAACAGGAGGGTCAGGTTAATAGGTTTAGTAGCTATATTCATACAGAACTTTCTTTATATTTCTTTCCCAGTGGGCAGTGGTGGCTTAATGGTTAGGGAAGCACCCTTCTAATTGAAAGATTGCAGGTTCAAATCCCTGACCAGCAAAGTACCACCCCCAAGCACTGCTCCCCAGACACTGAATTAGCTGCCCCCTGCTATGTCACAATGTCACATATTGGATAAATGCAGAGGACACAATTCGTTGTTGTGTGCTGTGTCAACAATAATCCTTTATTTCTAAAGTATGTTTTGTACTTCGACATTATTTTAACAGATCTATTTGTCTATTGTATTTGTTTCTGTTCTATGTTGGTCTCATCATCCAGTATCTCTTAATTAGTTTATAATAAAATCTTTACATTGAATTAAATTCCCAACATACTACTGATTATGCCATTCAAATAATGAGAGTCTGTTACAGACAGAGTAAACTACAGTTATATCATTCAGCGATTCTGTACTAATTTGCACACTGAACATGACCAGCTGAAATCTAAACGTGTCTCTTTGCAACATGACTATGGCTATGAAAAAAAGTCTTTCTAAACAGTGAGTCTTACCTTTTCAGCTTGCATCACATCACATCATGTATTCTGAGATTGCATTATGGGTAATTGGGCAATTGTTAAGCAATTCACATCAGCATAGTAACATATGTCTCATGTCATTAATGTTCATTATTAGAGTTTACAAAAAAACAGGAGACCCCAAAAATGACGCAGCTCGAAGAGATTCCCTTGACAGTATGTTTTATGTTATGAAGATAAATCAGACCGAGGTACCCCTTGAAAAAGGTGAACTGGCCAATTCTAAGCCTACAGAATGCCTGCACCCCCCATAATAGACTGAAAGGCTCTAACAGACAGCACATCTGAAGGGTAATACTTTACTTGATTAAACACAAATAATATATTATTATGGTATTACTTATGTATTAGTTAACCGCAAGCTAACGATCAATTTATCATTAATCAATCATGATGCATGTTTTATCGCAGTTACTATTTTTGTCACTATACCTGTTAATCCTGTAAACGTTAGTGAATTACTGAAGCTACTACTAAAGGAACAAGTAATGAATAATAAGTGAAATACTGATGTCATGTTTGTTCATCATTAGTGAATCATGACGCATATTTTGTCTCAAGTAGTGACTATATTTGTTTATGATTTGTACTTCAGTAGTAACCCAGTTATTACAATACTAAGTATTTGTAATTCGTCACGCAAAGTGTTACTGTCTTGTGCACCCCTCCTTACAATTTCTTGTAAAATCCCATTTAACTACATTTCTAAAGTATGCAAACCTCACCCTGCAAACAGGGCAGTGACAATTATAATGAATACCACTTGACCAGCAATGATTCAAAAGCAAACTTCTTAGCTAGTGTTTAATTAGAAGCAATAGGTAACACCTGATGACAGTCAGAAACACTCTTTGCCAGTTATATGTAATGCATCATTAATTGAAAACATACCGAATGTGAAGTTTGGAAGTACTGACAAGGGACTAGATTTTTCCCAGCTCAGAGTATTAACACATGACTGTGATTTTACAACCTAATCCCTCATGTTTGTAAGAAAAAAAGCGCTCGCGTATCCAAGACACACATATACACGTTGAATTAAACTCACAGTTACACTTGTTTTTGTTGGTATTTTTTCTTAACAACTCTTAACAAAGGTCTTCCTGAAAGGAAACTGGTCAATTCATGTTTTGAAATGATGGCAACTTCCTCTCCGTTTGTACTTGTGCCATTATGCGAATTTAAACGTCTCGGGAAGGGAGACCGCAAGCCAATTAAAGGCATGTGGCTTCCTCCCGGCCGTTCATGAAAACAACTGCTGAAAATGGTGAATGACTGACTGTGGGAATACAGGCTGTTACCGCGTTGGAGGTAGTGAAGAATGACAAAACAAAACAGAATGCGTGGTCAACAATGGGCAGGGAGCAGACCTTATGTTTACAGCTAGGAGCAGGAGACATTTTCTGTGTAGACTTTTCATTAATTCAAAGCAAAAACGTGAAGAGGAAATACACAGTGAACAATTCGATATGACGGACAAATGACCTCATTTAGTGCTCTGTACATAAATAAAATGCTTAAGTTAAAAAATTTGAAAGAGGGCCGAAAGAGACAATTATTTTCATGGTTTTTGCACCATATCTTCTGTTTGGAACTATTCGTAAATTGGCATACTTCCAATGAAACTATTAACGTCAATGTTATATATTAATGTAAAAATAACTGTATGAAGACAACTAGCTTGGTTATCTAATTTACGAATAGTGGTTTTTGTTAGCCTCATAAAACAATATAAAATGTAACTTCTGTTCTGTATTATAACTTTTAATATTATATGGCTCGTGGCAAGGCCGTGACATAGGGGCACTTTTGAACTGCGGTGTTCTGTGTCAAAGCAGTGGCCTAATCGTACCATGGACAGACAAAAGCCTTTTAGCAAGCCTGATGTTATCTTAGCCCTTCAACAGCTGCGGTAATGGAGGGTCAATGCACTACTAGGCTAACTTCCGTCTTCTTCATGCTGCTAAACATAACTCCTTTGTGACGCTTCCATGAGAGTCCGACGGCAGAAACGCCTGCCGAAGGCAGCAACCAAAATCCCGGGTAAAGCTGCTAAGGTAACAGTATTTAAAACACACATCCATCCATCTTTAAACTGCTTATCGGAGTCTAGCCCACAATCAGGATGGGATGCCAGTCACAGCACATATACACATAGCAGTTAAAAGTCTGGACAGACGTGCTTTTAATGCATTTGTCTCCATTTTAGCTATATTATTCAATATATATAAAAAGGCCTCAAGGCAATTAAATATTAATTACGTAAGTGTTAATTAATTAATATTAATACCAAATTTTGCAATGACCAAGAGAAATGTTCAACACGACATTTTCTTAAATTTTAGTCTCTTCAGAATAGCCCCCCCATTCCTTTGATGACAGCATTGCAGACTCTTGGCATTCTTTCAACCAGCTTTCTGATGTAGCCACCTGGAATGTTTCTCCAACAGTCCTGAAGGAGTTTGCACAAGTTTAGGACACAACTTTGCTCTTACTCTTCGGTCCAACTTATCCCAAACCAGCTCTATATGGTTTAGGTCGGGTGACTGTGGGGGGCAGGTTATCTGTCACAGCACTCCATCTCTCTGCTTGCTCATGAGATAATACAGCACTTACATAACCCTGAGGTGTGCTTAGGGTTGCTATCTTGTTGAAAAATAAATGACCAACAGTAGGTGTGTCCAGACTTTTGACTGGTACTGCATATATACTGCAATTTTGAAACACCAGTTTCTAACTGTGCCTAACTGCATGTCTTGCACACAGACAACAGAGGAGGGATTTGAACCCCAGGGAATGGAGTCAGCAGTGCTACTTTCTCAGTCAGCAACGCTCACCCCATTACATAAAACCGAAAAATGGCTACTGCGAGTGTACTCCATTCAGAGTTGCAACACCCTGCCCTTTACATTTCTGGGATGTATATTAATGTCCATGTCACATGATAAATGAAGGTTGGTAAATTTATTTGTGCATTTTTAGAGACTATAGTCATTCTAATATGTCATTGGGGTGTTAATATTTCATTTTTATGAAGCATTGCTTTACTTTAAAAACTGCTATTCCTGAAATCCTCCAAGCTGTGAAAAAAACTGGGGATATGGAAGGATCAAGGTAAATGATTTAGTAAAGAGTAAAGCATTTGTATAATTTAATAAAGAAAGGTTTTCTTTTGTGGCAAACGTAAGCGTTCAGTTTTATTTTTCAGGAAGGCAATAGGTTTATTGGGACATAAATTACACAGGGCTCTGTGGCAGGAAATCTACCATTATACCGTTTTAAATGTGTGAGGATTTACACGTGTGAGAAGCTGGGCCTGATATCATACCACACAATGTGTCCTGCTAGCCACGTAATGTACGGGCTCCAAAACACATCTGCTTATGTGACTGTTTCGACATTTACAAGCTTATGATAGAAAGAATTATACATAAACTGCCATTCTGCACAATCAGATGCTAAGCTAGCAATATTATAAAAGTTTCATTGTTACCTTTTTGTGATTGATATACATCACAGTCAGCAAGCATTCTTGCTGAATTACAATAACGCAAAAATACACAAAACAGAGTGCCACCAATTTATCATAAAATTAACAGTCTTGCGAATAATAATATGAAGTTATGAGGATTTAATGAGATGCTAATGTAACTTCAGCCAGTTGTAATTGTGCAAAAGCAAAATGCAAATTTTGGGATTATATTATTTTAGGCAAAGCAGTTGGAGTACTCACGGTCCGAATAAAACAGACCAGGGGCCACTTTATATGAATGCATGACGTAATAATTTTAAAAGCAGCACTGGTGATTGGACTGAAGCTTCTTCTTCCAATAGCAGAGTCGCTATTTCTGAGGAAAAACAGTGGGAGCGCATTCAACCGCTAAGCGCGTCCCAGTATTATCGTTAATCATTTATTTTTACAATCCCAAAAAAAGCACAATCCTTTTTCTAACATATTAAACAACTTAGGTGGCTGAAAGACGTTTCTAGCTAAGTTACAGATATCGTTTTTCTATTAATGCATTTCCTGAAATATGTTGAATGTAGTATTGATACATTTATCGTCTTAAACATCGTGTCATCAAACAGATGAGAAACAATTCATCCAGCTGTGTTGCTAAGAGAAAGTGATGTTACATATGTAGCTTTAAGAGCCTCTTATTCAGTGATGAACATGGGGATCAGGAGCGTATCCCTGGAAGCCTTGATTACATCCCTTAATGTACAAACAAGGCATTCATAATTAATAAGCCTACTTTCAAATCATCAGTTTGTCCGGAATGGACTATGCTCAACCACTCTTTCTGTCTCTCTCTCTCTCTCTCTGTCTCACACACACACAGACACACACACACACGCAATCCTGACAGCGATGGTGTTAGGCCTACATGGCCCTAATTATTTTTGAATGAATAATTCTTGCATTTGCCATTACCTTAGCTTTACACTTCATCATCAACTACCAGTATCTTGAAAAAATTTAGAACTCTATCAAATATATTTTCCATGTCTTGGAATAGCTAGAGGGGAGGAAAATTTCCTGGCTAAAAACAAAAACCATATTACCAGCTCAGTCCATTAATCACAATTCAGTTTGAGTGTAATTCAAAACTTTTTAAAACTCCTGTTGAAAACACACTGTTGCTGGAGAGCAGTGGTTTTACGAGTGCAATAAATTTGTCGGTGTATATTCACTAGAAATTGTAAAAAAATAACTGCAGTTGACCTGTGACTGCTAGAGAGAGTTCACTCACTTCAACCAGTGTGTTGGTGATACAAACTGATTGTTATAGCAGCCCAGCCAAACCATAGTCAAGCCCACTAGCAAAAAAATGTACATGTAAACCACCCAGTGCGTATTTGCATTTGGACACTACCAAGTTACTTTTATTGTTGGTGGTAAACACTGTTACAGGTTGTAACAGAATGTAAAATGATGTATGACAAATATACAACATGGTAAAATAAGTTAAACTGACATTTTCAGCTATTTTTTTCCTCCTTATTATTGACATTTCTACATACTGGAACAGTTTTTTTGTGAGTTTCATATGTGCTTTATTGAAAACATCAGAAGTGATCTGGCCATCCATTTATCTTGCATTCATTTCTCCTAAACAGTGTCATGTGGGCCGCCATGGAAGCTTCACCAGGCAGCACAAGGCTGAGGAACGTCTCAGGGCAAACATTCCCAGCAATCTAGTATCTTGGGTTTGCTTAACTGCCAGTTTTTGGGACACCATATCTCTCAGGATTGAGAGTGGCAACCCCTAACAGTCAAACTGCAGAAGTACCCATGGATGAAACCCATCAAACTTGGCAAGAACATGCCCCAACACACACACAAACACACACACACACACACACACTGAGAGAGAGAAAGAGAGAGAGAGAGAGAGAAGAGAGAAGAGAGAGAGAGATTACGTGTCTATATCTCTGTGGGGACTCTCCATTCATTTCTGAAGCCATAACTTTAATCCCAACATGATGACCCTAACCCTACCTAGCCGGAAACCTACCCATAAGTAACCATGCAAAATACAAGATTTTTGTCATTTTTTGTTTTTTATTGCAGTCATAGACTTTCATAAAATTGAGTTTCTCCTTGTGGGGACCAACACAATGATCCTCATCATCAAAATAACAGTTTTTCCCCCCACGATGTAATATATACATCACACACACACACACACACACACACACACAGCATGCTGGACTTGTGAGTGCTTCACTCCGTACCACCATGCCAACTCAGAATTTCCCCTTATTCAAAATTTCAAAATGACTAAAGTAACAAAGTCAATAGATTTCATAGCTTACCTCATTTTACTGTGCCTAGTAGGGCAGTTTATAACACAAAAGTGACTGCAGCTAAGTGAACTATAAATTTCCATGCTGTACTGAACTATAGAGGAAATGAATTGGGCAAATATAAATGATTTGATGCATGGCTCATAGCTCCAGGCTAGTAAGCCTCCCGCCACAAATACAGAAATTTATATTTTACATTATATTCATCAGGCCAGTGACGGTTGCCACAATTCTATGACACAAAGCCGATGACAATTTCAATGACAGCGTATTCTGCCAGGTGGACTGGGCCAAATCCTGACCATAAAAAGTCATTTTGCAATATTACAGCCCTCTCTGTGGGTCATTAAAAAAAAAAATAGATTGAATGTATACTTGCTGTGCATAGCTGCTGTGTAAGTCTGATTAGACAGTTTTTAATACATATGTCTATATATATATATATATATAGTTTTTATTAGACAGTTCTAAGTACTTGTCCGGAGCCTATCCCGGAAGCAATGGGCACAAGGCAGGGAACAACCCAGGGAACAACCCTATCGCAGGGCACACTCACACACCATTCACTCACACATGCACACCTATGGGCAATTTAGCAACTCCTATTAACCTTAGCATATCTTTGGACTGGGGGAACCCAGAGAAAACCCCACAACAACACAGGGAGAACATGCATACTCTACACACATAACCCAGGTGGGGACTCAAACCTGGGTCCCAGAGGTGTGAGGCAATAGTGCTAACCACTGCACCACCATGCCACCCCAAGTAATAAAATATTTTTTCAAATTTATCATCAGTTAACAGATCTGCAAGCAGCAGGGCTCACATATACAGGTGATCTAATCAGCTTATTATTTTTTCCCTAAGAAACCATCTAGAATTTTCCAGGGAAATAACGCTGGAACATTTTCCTTGCTAGCGGTTTGACCTCTGACCTGCTCCAAGATTTAAAAAAAAATTATAAACTTACAGCAGACCACATAATGCAATAATGTAACGAACTTAAGTGAAGACTTGCCAATTAATCTCTTTCTTTTGCTTCTCCTGTGCCACTTAAACTTCAGGGGAACCTAAATCCCAAAGTGAGGTTACTACACTACTGCAAGCCCAGCCAAAAATTACAACTTTGAATGAAGAGGCTATTAAATCCAGAGGCTGTTAATGTGACCTATTAATTTTAACAACTCAGATACATTTCAGCACATTTAAAATTTTCACGTTTTAATGGGTAGTTACGTTAAGGGCAAACTGGGTTCTGAACCAGAAATTTTCAAAACGTTCACTGTTTTTAAAATTTTCCTTTGGGTGGAACTGGGTGGTGCTTATTCAGTTCATCAAAGAATTACTTCAAAATCTTTTTCATTTTCTCAAGGGCAAAGACAATATGAATATGGTAAAGTATAATATAAATTTGCAATCATACCCTGTGGTCCAACAGAAAGACATTTCATTTTCACCACATGTTTTCCATAAAAACCTGACCTGCAAAACCAATTGTACAAACATTAGTTTTTTTGGGCATGCAGGAGCAACTACCGAATTGGGATGTAAATGCAAACTTAACTGTATTTCTGAAATAACTAGGTTCTTAACAAAGACTAACTTACACATTGTACTTTTAGAGAATTGTATATAGGTCTAATATTATAAGGTGAGCAAGGATTACAAATTACAAGGACCCAGACCACATCTATCAATAAATAATACTGATTTCCATTATAGGCCTACTATTAATAAATAATCTTTTCAAACAGAATTATTTTGCAGCTTAAATTATTTCTCATAAGGACGTTTTTCATGTCATTGACTAAACAGAACATTACAGTATATGTCGGCCTGACCCCAGCATTCATCATGACACTATTTGGCCAGCAGGTGTTGCTGGCCATTCTGTTCTCCCCCCTGTCTCTGGTCAGGCCTAGTGTGCTCTTCCCTGTCCTCAGCCTGCTGTAGGGCTCATTGGGTTGAGTGTGTGTCTCTGAGAATTCTAACTGTTATGGCAATGTTTCCCAACCCAGTCCTCGGGGACCCGAACAGTCCAAGTTTTTTGCTCCCTCCCAGCTCCCAGCCAATCAGGAACATGGAATACCTGGTACATCTGCGCTAGGAGCCAAGAGGAAGCAAAAACATGGACTGTCTGGGGTCCCGGAGGACTGGGTTGGGAAACACTGCCTTATGGGTTTGAGGCCAACCCCATCTGCTAGATTCTGTTCTCCAGTATTTATTTTCTATTTTTTTCCATCTTAGTTTTCTTATTCTAGATTTGCCCTGGTTCTGTTCTCGTTCTGCTTTATCATTGTGTTGTATCTCTAGTGTGTGGTTTGTTTCCTAGTTTCTGTGTTAATTGTTTCCACCTGTTGCTCATTGTCCTGCGCCTTTTTTTTTTTATTTGGTTAACTTGGTTATTCTCACCTGTTCTGCATCATGTCCTATTAGCCTTCTGTCTGTAAGTGCCTGCCTCACTCCACTCTTTAATGAGCCATTGTGATGTGTTGAAGTTACTGTGTGTTATTGCTACTTTGTTTCGGTTTTCTAGTTCTGCTCCCTGTGTTGCTCTTTTTTCCCCGTGTTGTTACCTTTTTGGTATTTTTGTAGTTATTGTTTTCCCCATTTACCTTTGACCCCTCGCGGTCCCTTTTATTTTGTGCCTTCCTTAGTGTATTCAGCTTGTTTAATAAACCCCTGTTGTCTCATGAGATGTGTGTGGATCGTCACTATATTCTGCCTGCACCATGCTCCGCGTCCATAACATATATAAACGCAGAAAGGCACTTAAATACTAGTCATGTATTACAGAATATGAGACCTTTAGAGGAATGAAACTGATTATGTTTTTGGATCGAGTAGCAAGTTTTTCATTCCAATTTTAGTTCAAAACTGAAAAAAAAAATCTCTTTGACAAATCATGGAATTTAACAACGACAATTCCCTGGTGAGACCTCACCTAGAATATTGTGTGCAGGCTTGGTCACCATATCTTAAAAAGGATATTGAGGCC
>JAODJX010000027.1:18311915-18330068 GCA_026776945.1 Isichthys henryi
AGTGTGCCCTGCGATGGGCTGGCCCCCCATACTGGGTTGTTCCCTGCCTCGTGCCCATTGCTTCCGGGATAGGCTCCAGACCCCCCGCAACACAGTAGGATAAGCGGTTTAGAAAATGGATGGATGGATGGATGGATGTATACATTATTATGATCATTTTTTGCTCAGAGAGGATGAAGGTGAACAAATGTACAACTGAAATAATTTCACAGATTACTGGCAATCCCATTAGTGCCCAGTAATGTACTTTATATAGGTTTAGCCTTGAGACAGCTTAAACACATTTAAAAATATCTTTGATCACGTCCTCTGTAGTTTTTAGCAGTTTCAGGTGGAAGGGTTAGCTATTTACTAAAAATGCCGCATGAGATTTCATAGATGACTAGGGCCCCCACCCTGAGGCGCCCAGCACTTTTAAAGGCCCCTTAACACGCGGTGTGTTAAGACATCTTACTCATTTCATATAGGCTTCAGCTTTCTAGCGACAGCTTGAACACGTTAAACAGAACTTTGATCATGTCCTTTGTAGTGTTTAAAGATTTCAATATGAAATGTTAGCTCTTCACTGAAAATGGCCTGTCATGCAGGTAAAAAACTGAAGGAACATTCTAAGAATGACTTCTGACAATAAATCTGTAATCTACAAAATAGGTTTACACTATTTATTTTTTCATCATCGTGTATTAGTTATGGTAAATGATTCCGAAATATTTCTTGACAACATGAACGTCTTAAAATCATATATTGAACCTATCGAAAGCTTTACAGGGGTAATTAAAATGAAGAAAAAGCTTTTTAAAAACATTGCTGCATGTAAATTTAGAGAAACATGCCATTTGTTTAATACATCTAGGAAAACTTTTTAAAATCATTAGTGTTTGTTTACCTATTTATTTAACGTTTACAATGAGGCAGCTTAATTCTAGTTATCTGATCTGATCGTATGAAGCTTACAGGCAGCATTTGCTTTTTCCCATTCACCTTTTAACGTTACATGGTGAGTAATTTAGAAAGCAGTGTTACATTTTTAACATATGGCTGCCCCCTGGTGGACAATAAAGTTTAGTAACTATAATTAGTTATATTACGTTTACGTTGTTAAATTAAGTATGACGTTCTGGAAAGCACGTAATTGTTTAGGGGGGGTTATTTGTCAGTGCGTTAGGTATAGTTATTCTTATACTGTCACGTCACAGGCAAGGATGGCGGCGAACGCAGACGTGGGGGATTCATTAAATGAAATGAAACTACAAACAGTGCAAAAGGACAAGGCTGTAAGGAGAGGCGAGATTAAATAACTAACTATCTGCTCGTTGACGGAAATTACTGATCAGCCAATCACATGGTGGCAACTGACGAACCGCTGCAGTTCAAACCGAGCTTCAGAATGGGGAAGAAAGGTGATTTAAGTGACTTTGAATGTGGCATGGTTGTTGGTGTAATAATTCTGTATTCCAGCATAACCACCATCAGCATCTTCTTCAGTTCTTCTTCATCATGATCAGCATCCCAAGCAGTTGTGTGTTAATTCTCTACTCAACAGTCTGTTTAAGCAGTCAAATTCAATTAATTTGTGTGTGAAATGATATACCTGGGAAAATGTAGCATCCACTGAAAATGTACCATTGATTGGTCATAGAGTATCAAGCAAACTCGACTGTCCTAACTGGTTTGTTTACTCTACCTACAGTCATTGTCATCAGGTGGTTCTTTGTGACAGATTTATTCAAAACAATAAGCTGGGAAGCCTTTGTGTGGACTGTGACATAATGAGCACCAAAGGAGCAGCCTTCCAAAATCAGCTGTAGAAGTTCATTGACTTCATCATAAAACATGTTTTTGTTTTTAACTGGAAGGTACACTAGCCTCTGGAGAATGCATTGTGAGAACAATTGTTGCGATAATGTTTTGCCCGTGTAGTTGTATGTCACGTGAATTCCATTGTGCTGCCAGAATGCCATTTGCAATATCGTACTTTGTTATACATATTGCATAAGTTATATATAATTATAATTTATATATTTTATTGCAAAAAAGTTGATACTGTAAATAAAGCTAACTAAAAATACAAACCTAATAAATCATGTATTTGAGATAATTCAAAAACATACATTTCTATAATGACTGGAAAGAACTTTGCCATCTGACAAAGAACAGAGAGTTCTTAAGCACAACCCTCTACACACGCACAAAATCACAAACATTTACCTATTAATACAAACATTTTCATATATACAGTTCTGTGCAGTTGTCTGAGGCAGTCAAAGAGAATGTTTAAATCTATCTAAATAGTAAGTGTTTATTTGCTCAGAAAAAAATACAATCTAACACCAAAACATTTTCCAGTTAAGAGTAACCCATATGATGTGGGTTACTGGTCCAGTCAAAAAAATACATCGGCATATTGGTGTGGTTACTGCAAATACTGGACTGATTTTAGCCAGTTTCAAACTGGCTAACAGACTTTGACAAAGATAATATCACACTAACATAAAGATCATTTAATCATTTTCTCTTGTACAGTATTGACTTTATAATTACAATTTTTTTTTAGTTAGAACAGGTTTGCAGTGAAACCAGAGAATTTAGTCGATTGAAGGTCATATACAATCACACTTGCATACAAAATCACACAATATGGGCGATTAGGAGGCACCGATCCATCTCAACGTAAGTTTTAGGACAGCACCCAAAGGAAACACTCATGAACACAGGTAGAACATGCCATCTCCACACTCACACAACTAAAAGTAGGAAATGAACAGCCCTATACCTAGAGGTATGCTGCTACCATGCAACCCTATACTGTAACCTTTGACTAACATATTTGAGCAGACTTCTGCAATATCAAATTGACTTCCGTTAACCTGTGAGGAACACCAGCCTGTCTGGTTAGTATTCTCTGACCTGAGAAATCCTGACGTGTGTTTAAACCTGGAGCATCCTCATAAATACCAACATATTGTTGTGTTTTGGGTCCCGGGAACCTGATGCATGTAAGCACGGTCACTGTATACCAGGGTTTCACAATCCGGTCCTCCGGGACCCACAGGTGGTCCACATTTTTGCTCCCTCCCAGCTCCCAACGAAGAGCAAAAACATGGACTGTCTGTGGGTCCCCCAAGGACACTGCTGTACACTAATTTCTGATTTCAGCTATCTCAAATGATGCACAAACTTAAGGTCTGAAATTGAAAGAAATGCTCACCAATAATGTTTAATTAGTTAGTTTATAACATAGTTATTTTTGAGTAAAATATAACGGTAGCAAGACATCTGTGAACTAAGTATTATTAAGTATTATCATTAATTAAAGCAAGCAATCTTTGTAAATATTTCTTAGTAGTTATTCATTGTGTCCTAGCAGCATCCACATATCTCGAGCCCCACATTTCTGGTATCCTTACTGCCCAGTGCCCTGAATGGCCAGTGTATGACATGCATGTAAATTCAATGCACTCACTTCTGAGATCCTGAGGATTTTACTACAAGTTTGTCAACAGGCTACAGGGTCTGTCATAAAACGACATTTTGATGCCTGAAAATGTCATTCTTTTTCTAACCCTAATCCTAATTTGGGGCCTTAGGGTGAATCACAGACAAAGAATTAGACATAGAATCCAGTCAGCTCAGTATATCTTATAAATATCAAGAATTTACTTATGGAGTGAACTTGACTCATCTGTAATCAAGAATCATTCTAATCATTTTTCATATACCAGACAACATACATATTTTTATTCTGCAATACTAAATATGCCTTTAATTAAGCCTGCAAAATAAACAAAATGCAGAAAAAAAAGTAGTAATGAAAGCAAGGGTACCAGAAAGGAGGGGAAGTTAAGACGATTTCAAGGATGCTGGGGTCATAGTGGCCCTAAAATCTTGGAACATAACTAGATTGGTCTGGATTGGGGGGGCCCAAACATACTTTTATGAGGCCCAACATCTCTAGCAGCGTCCTTGAATCAAAAATAAAATGCTGAGGACCTGAGAGCTTCCATTTTCCACCCCACAGGAAAAACAAAAACAGTAAGCATGGGCGTTACAAAGGAAACAGGTATTTTCCTGTCAGATGCAACGAAAAAAAGCTAACTTCCAACACACGTGTCTAAACAGAAAAGATGCCTGGTAGTAGCCCAGCTAATCATTTTTTGTTCTCAAAACGTTTGCTGAACATTACAATTAAGGTAAAGAAACGTTGAAAGTGTCCGGTGTTCCTGTTGTTCCCAGAATGTTGTCCCACTACTACAACTAAAAGTATAATCAAAAGACAAATGTAGGGGATGGTAGAGCAGTGGGTAACACTGTAGCTTTACACCTCTGAGCTCATGGGTTGAAAGTAGGGTGACATGTTTACGATATACAAGAATAACGCTATCATAAAAGAGTTTTTTTATTATAAAACATTATTTTTAAATATTAATTACATTAATAGGACATTCATGAAAGAACGTTATCGTGCTGATATTGACAGAACCTTTGTTAAGAATGTGAAACGTCGAAATAACGTTACAGTCAGTACAGTCAATAGTCTCTGTCAACTTTGAGAAGAACTTTACTTAACGCTGACTAAAGTTCTGGGAACGTTCCCTGTTACCTGGGAAGATTGGACCACCATGAACATTTCTCAGCAACTAGTCATCAACAGTGTTTCCTGGTGTTTGGGAAAGGAAAACTAAAGCTAAAACAAGCTTCCTTCATCTTTTATAATTCATAAACTTTATATACAAACAAGCAAAAACTGGTTGATACAAATGATGAGTGACTAACTAAATTTGGTTTGACTTTATTGCATCACCGTGGACAATGTTTATAAAAGCCTTTCTATATCACTCATAGGCTGACCTGTTAATCATATTATTAGACTAAATATAGATGATACTGTAATATCATCAATATATGTGACTAAGTAAGTTAGGGTGCCGTGTCTGTGATAGGAAAATCACCAGTTCAAATCCCTGGGTCAGTAAAGTGATTTCTCAGTTAAGACTGAGCAAGACCCTTAATCCCGAATTGTTCTATGCCTGACCCTGCATTCACAAAAAAGACTATGTTATGGATAAAGGGATCTGCTACATCACTGAAATATTGGCATCGCTTCCAGGATGTTCCCTTGCCTTTGCGCTATGCCGTCTGAGATAGGCGCCTCTGACCCAAGTAAATGGATAATACAACACTTTGTTGAAGGATGCTCAAAAAGAATACCTGGATATTCTGAAAATTCCTTTTTTTATGTGCTTTTGTAAGTAACCCGAGCATTGTAAAAGTAACAGCATAATTTGCTACACTGATTCTATAACCATATACAAAATAGAAATAGAAGATTTAAGAAAACACGTTTTATGTTTGATAATTAAGGTAAAAGTTTCAATTTTCATTTAAGTTTATTTGTCTGCTATTTGACCAGTCAACTCACCAAACCTGGGGCTCGGATACAATTTAAATTTAATTCTGCGATTCATATGCAGCTAAAAACATTTTAATTTTAGTTTAATATTCAGTCAAAATATATAAAGCAAAAAAAAAAAAAACCAATAAAAATGAACAAAAATATTAGATTAAATGTTTTTTCATAAAGAAACACTCCATTTGTCAAAGTGAGTTTGAAAGGAGTTTTGAAAGGAGTTTGAAAGGACCAAACAGTATCAGTGCTACTTAAAAAATAACAATGCAAAAGTCTAGTCATTTCCTGCTGTCTGCCTCACATCCTTTAACAGGAAAAGCAATTGATAACACAAAAGTCTCCAAAAAAACCTATGCCAACAATGCCATTATATATGAAGAGGCAACGGTGGTTTTACTATATAGGAGGGGATGCATATTTTTATTTCAACATGTAGTCCATCTTGATGATACGTGGTACAGGCATTGTATCATATCTCAGCTTAGCCTAAAGCTGAATCCGTTCCTAGAGGTGTTACTGTACTTATGCTACATGTTGGAGAGATAAAACACACAGATCTGAAACCATGACCCAAATGACACCTGAAATAGTAGCAGGTTACAAATTGATATGAACAGGGGCACACCTAGAAACTCTGTCCCCCCCCCCCGACAAAATGTGACTTATGGCCCAAATTTATGTATAAATTTACCTATTTAGTGACCCCTTCAAGTTCTGGGGCCCTTCAATCTCCCGAGGAATCCATATACAGTACCGCTCCAAGAGCCCTGGATATGAGTCATGAATGAAAGTGATCCTACTACATTCTATATAGTAAATAGTACATTAACAAATGCCATGAAGTAATAGTCTATAGTTATGTATTATAAACAGTCTTTCACCTGGTGTCCCCATGTAATGTGAGTTTCCACCAAGTAATCCCTCAGTCCAGAGACATGCAGTAAGGCTGCTTGGTGTCTCCAAACCAATATTCCTCAATCTGGACCCCCAGACAGTCCACATTTTTGCTCCTTACCAGCTCCTGGTAGGACAGTGTTTCTCAACCTGCGGGTCATGACCCATATTTGGGTTGTGGTAAGTTCGGAAAGGGTCATGAGCCTGAGTTGGAAAATTATGTTAGCCCATTTTTCTCCTACTTAAAAATGTTAAATGGCATATTTAACATTAGAAGCAAACACATTTTTTTCAGTTGTCAAATTGTAGTAAGCGTGATGCTAAATCTGAGAGAACCAGCTAGTTTTACTATTTTACTGAACAGGGTTGTGACCGAGCTGCCACGTTAAAAATTGGGTCACGGTACTAAATATATTGAGAATCACTACAGTGGAGAACAAGGAGCAAAAATGTGTACTGTGTGGCTGGGAGTTGGGAAGGAGCAAAAAACGTGGATTGGCTGGGGTTCCTCAAGGATGGAACTGAGAAACACTGCAGTCCACACTGCCCATGGTCCAGGAATGTCAGCAGGAGATATGTGCAGAAAATGCCCCCCAACAGACTGGCATTTCAGGGTACGCCCCAGCCTTATGCGCTTTGCTGTGTTGTAGAATCTCAGCCGGAGACTGGGTTCTTATGTGAAGAGAATATTATATTTTAGCTTGGCACAGGGAAATTCCAGCAGTTCAACTCAGCACACAGCTTCTGTTCTCTGCTCAAGCAGAAAACACGCGCACGTCAACAAGTGCTGCAGCAGTGAGCACAGATAAGCAATTCCTTGGGAAAATTATAGCGGCTTTTGAGAGGAGTCAGACAGCTGCTCAAACTTGATACATTTGCAGAACATTCAATCTCGTGCTTTTCCGCACGTTGACTAGCCTTGCAGCTTTTTAGTTCTTTCATCTTATCAATAAAGGGTCAAATCATTTGAACAATGGTGGTATTTATTTTAGTGCATCAATAAGATATTTTGCAGTTGAACACATTTTGGTGTATAAGCAAAAGTAACTAACTTAAAACCAGATATGGTTCGGATACGGTTAGATCACCATGAAATTACATCAAGCAGACTCTCTGCATATTTAGATATGTTAATTAACATTGTTTTCTATTTTTCTTACGCAGCTATTTGAGCTGGGCTCTGCCCGACCCCCACGAAGTTGACTGAAATGTTGATTGATTGATATTCTTTCCTAATGTTTGTATCCAGTTATATGCGCAATATGCAACGAAGCTGTTTTGCGTCCTCAGTTGTTTGTACAGAACACACGCACTGACTAATTATCACTTAGGCTTTGATGTAACTAATTTCACTTAAATTTATCGTTCCCCTGCTCCCTCTATTTAACAGTCTTGATCATTTTCATAGCACAATAGTAGGCAACCGGCAGACTGGTCTCTGAAGAACAATACGAAGTAGAAGGGCGCTGTGTTTTTTGTTTTCAGAACGGAACCTATAGTTTGTCGACCAAACAGGATGCAGATGTTAAAATATACAATCCAAAGTCACAATAGCTGTACGCGAACGCTTCCATTTGCTGAACCAGACGACATTTCACATACACCCTTAGTATATGTAAGCGAATAAATGTAAAAAAAAAAAAAATACAAAAACAAAATAATAATAAAGAAGGAATGATGTTCTTGTTTTTCGTGCTATTTCACTTTCTTCGTGGGACTGAAGGAACAAACACTGAGCCAGCCGAGACTATCTGTACCGCCACTGCCTGCTTCACTTTTGTCCTTACGCCGCTGGCGTTTGAAGACGCTCAGAATAACTGCCAGGATAATGGGGGCAATTTAGCAGTAGTAAGTGATGGCAACGAAGCTGCGGAGATCCAATCGGCTCTTTCGCGGATTGGCAAAAAGCATCAGGGAATTCGTTTCCAGTTTTGGATTGCACTTAAATTACGAAAGGGGAACTGTGCAGTACCCAAAGTCGAATTCAGGGGTTTTAAATGGATTAACGGAATGACGGATACAAAATACGCAAACTGGGATCGAGAACCTAAACTCACCTGTATCGAAGATCGCTGTGTCGCAATTAATCATGCTTCATATTCAGTGACTGCTGATCTCAGATGGAGAGACCGTTCGTGCAAAGACAGCGTTGGTTTTTTGTGTAAATTTAATTTCAAGGGCATGTGTAACTCTCTTGTTCTGGCAGGACCTGGAGAAATTACATACACAACCCCTTTTGTCACTAGACCACTGAGCGATGGAAATGCGTTGACTATGCTCCCATACGGAACTATCGCGGCGATTACATGTCAGGGTGAAAAAACATACTCCGTTTGTAAAGACGTTAACGGTGTTTTTGAGTGGATCAACCCGGGTCCGTTTTGTGTATCCATTTTACAGGGCTGTAAACATGCAAACGGAAGCTGCGATCACCACTGTTCGGAAAGCGACCAAGGTGAAGTTACCTGTGGATGCAGAGAAGGTTATCGGCTTGGTGAGGATAAAGTGACATGCGTCCAGAAAGATTTGTGCAAGGACTCTCTCTGCAAATTCGGCTGCGTTTCGGGTCCTACAAGTTATAAATGCACCTGTGAATCTGGATTTAAACTAGCCGAGGACGAAATCAGTTGCACTGACATCGACGAGTGCGCCGATGCCGGTGAATCACGTGTCTGTGAACATATCTGCGTGAATATTAATGGAAGTTACGATTGCATTTGTAAAAACGGATATAAGATGGTTGATGGAAAATGTCAAGATATCGATGAATGCACTGAACACAGGTGCCCTCAGCAATGTTTAAATTCAGAAGGGTCTTTCTCGTGTAAATGCGTTGTAGGCTATACTAGGTCAAATAACGGTCTGAGCTGCGTGGATATTGATGAGTGCATTAACAGTCCTTGCGAAGGGAACTGCATTAATACTATTGGTAGTTATAAATGCTTTTGCAAAGGGAACTATAGACTGGCAGCCAACGGAATCACCTGCATACCTATTCAAGGCTTGAACACGATTCCCACGAAGATGTCAACAGCGGCGAAAGAAAGTCAAGATAGTAAGAGTGTGACTTTAAAGGTTACAACAGACCACGAGTTATTTAAAGACACTCATTCTTTTGGCATGTACGACGAATCTACGACTATTACATATGAAGTGAAATCCAGTTACACAGCTAATAACAGTTTGTTCTCACCGACGCTGGAAGCACCTTCTTCAAACAGAAGTGTACTGGGGAAAAACGCATTTACTCATACGTGGATGTTTGTCAGCATTATGAGCTCAGCGGCTGGGCTTGTAATATTAATCATTGTTATTTTGATTGTGGTAGCCTGCTTTTATAATCGTGAGAAAGGCAAAAAGAAGAAAAACCTAACTCCAGATAACTATTGCTGGGTGTCATCCGACTGAAGGAAACACACAATACATACAGCGATAAAAAAAAACAAGGTACACAACGGATATGTCAGCCAGTGATCAGAATCTGTCCTGTTAATTCATTTTTAAATCAAAATGGTCTAATTGGGTTACAAAGGGAAGTTATTCTGACTGAATCATGGCTGAAGTGATGTTAAACATTTTGTGCATTTTTGTATTATGTCATCACAGTGTCATCTGCAAAATAAACCATGTTCTGTATGATCACAATAGGCCTACTTTATCTGGTTCGCTCTAGTGTCACTTTTTATATCGGTAATATCGATGTCCATCGCAAAACATAAAGTCAACACTCCTGCAAGGACACAGCTTTTAAGTATTTTGATCGAGTAGTAATTTCGGGTAGGTCCACTTTGATTTCTATGTACAATTCAAACACGAGCAGTTCATGCGAATTAGTAACGCTGTGTAAATATGAAGATACGCCGCTTTGGGTAGACATTGTGTCACTTTTTAAAATTGAGTGTAAATGTATCTCTGCGTGTATATTTTTATCTGAGATATTCCAGATTCTGAGTAGGGATTTTTTAAAATAGGCCTATTACAGCAAATTATAGGCCCAATAATGATTTTCAAATGATGATTATCAATCTGTAAATGTTAGTTTATTTTAAATGTTATTTTAATTAAAGACCAAATCCCACTACACAAGCTGGGTGTCAAGCCATTCTAGGCTACACAGTAGCCCTTCCTTTAAATGATTATTACGGCAAGTATACGCAAATTTACACAAAAAAACGTGTTCATGGTCTGGAATGGAAATTTTATTTTAAGAATTATTAAGTTATTTTTGCTTGAATTTTTATGATTTTTTGGGGGGTACTGTAACATGCACCCTGTCGCTGTGGTTAATGAACTGATCTAACTAGTCGTTTTTTAAGTCCTCATGGGTGTTTAATAAAAGCAAAAGCCCTAACGCCGCCCCTGGGGGGACCTATAGTAAGTACTTGGTCTGTACTGCTTTTTAGTTATTAAAACTGTCCTACAGTAATCTGTGTCCGTCCAGTGCTCTTCTGCTCAGGCAGTTATAAGTACACGCTTAAAAGACGGATCAAAGAAAAAACGTCAAAATTCCTACACGAAACATTTCCTTCCTTTCACCAATTATATAAACACGAACGGGACACTTAAAGGTTGGTTGAACTGAATGACTGAATGAAGAATTATTCTCTACGGATGCGAACCGTGTGAAGCATTAACGATGTCCGTAATTCGAGCATTTGTTGCTTTTGGTTTCCTTTTGTACACAGACGGGAAAATAGCCCAGACCATCTCGTGTGTTGGAAATAGCTGCTATACATTATTTAAAGAGAAATTAGATTTTGGGATGTCGCTGAAAGCATGCAAAAACGATAAAGGAAACTTAATGTCAATTAAATCTACTTTGGCCAATGAAGCACTGCGGGATCTACTGCACGGAGTTACAGGGGACTTCTGGATTGGTTTGCGGCTACCAGACAAAAAATGCAGCAACATCTCATCTACACTGCGTGGATACGAGTGGAAAACAAGAGATACGAGCACACAATTCACCAACTGGAAGGGCAACATCTCAGTCTGCTCCCTACATTGCGTCTCTGTCTCCAGCGATCTGAAATGGACTGAGAGACCCTGTCAGGATAAAGTGAGTGGATTCATATGCGAGAACAGCTACGTCACATGTGCATCTGTACCCCATCAGAGTACCGAAATTTCGCCTATTTGCGTTGTGGAAAATGCCGACTGCGAGCACCAGAATAAGTCTGCAAAACTCCAATCAACGTGCATCTGTCCAAATCCCACGAATAAAACAACGTCTTTTCTGTGCCGATGCAAAGATGGCCATAAAATTGCTGCTGGTAAATGTACGGACATCGACGAATGCCTTCAGTCTCCATGCCAACATATGTGTTTAAATACACCAGGCAGCTATATCTGCAAGTGTCGGGATGGGTTTGTTCCAAAGAAGAATGACCGAACGAAGTGTGAACAACATTGCGATACAAATGCATGCCCCGCTGTTTGCAAACATAAGGCAGGCAAGCTACCAGAATGTACCTGCCCGGCGGGATATATACTTGAGTCTTCGGAGGAATCGTTATGCTTCATTTTTAACGACGCAGACAGCACCTTGGATAACACGTCGACTCCCTTTTTCACTCAGGATATCAGAAGCAGTTCACCTTTCCTAAAACTTAAACCAAACTTCCTGACACTTCCTTTGTTCTCCATAGTAGCCATTGTTTTTTTTCTAACATAATTCGTAGAATATTCGTGTTGGATTGACTTATACCTTTGTTTAGAACGTTTAAATATAGAACCAGTTATTATTTGGCTTGTTATTGCCTACATCGATTATGATGTATATGTTGATATCTTCCAGTCTATCGAGATCTTCTCACTACAATAAAAGTTACTTAGTTTGGAGAAATCGCCTAATCACGGGCAATTACTGACTGCTACAGAATGATAAGTGGCCCTCAGCGTTGGACTTCTGCGTACATACTGACTGGCTCAACATTTCAGTATATGTATATTGTTTTGTATATTTACTGTCTGTCCTGTGCTGCCTTACACAGTCTTACTTTTGTGTAAAAAGTGGGATTTTGTTGTAATCTCCGTATGTTATCTAAGTACTCTTGTCCTCTTATGTCTGGTCATTGAGCCTGGAGATACGCAATTTCGTTCAGCTAGGCATCCGTTGTTGTACTGTACTGTTGTATGGTGTGAATGACAATAAAGTTCACTTACTTACTTTATTAGGGCTTAATAATCTTACGTTGTTTCCTTGACAGTTTTATGCTTGTGATGCATCATTTGGCTAACCTGAATGCTGCTATGGTCTGCTAAAAATAAATGTAACTGTAATCCTAATTTTAGTTTACTGTAATGTCTGTGGTTGCCCTAGATCTTAAAATTTTTGATTAAGCTGTTGACCAAATGGATGGTCTGATTATTTTAAACCCTATGCATAGCGCACAAGGTAGGGGACATCCTGGATGGGATCCCTGTCATTCACTTCTATGGGAAAAATGCTAACGCTAACTATGACAACCGTAACCCCCACCCTGCCCTAACCATAACCATAAGTAACCAAGCAAAATACAAGAGTTTTTGCATTTTTAACTTTTTCATAGCAGTCACTGATTTTTATAAAATAGAGTTTTCTTTTATGGGGACCAGGAAACCAGTCCCCATAAGGGAAAAAAAATGGATATTTATCACGTTATGGGGACATAGTGTCCCCATAAGGATAGGTATACCCGCTCATACACACACGCACATGCGCGCGCGCACACATACACACACACACACACAGGAAAAACCCTAATCTCAAATATAACAACTGCAACCCCAATCAAGCCCTAACCTTAACCACAAGTAAACAAACAAAATTCAAGACTTTTCACATTTTTTTTTTTGATTGTGTATATATATATATATATATATATATATGAACTTACAATGGTATTTACTGAGCCACCGCCCTATACTGTACCATCAGTCATTCTAGATGCAAATAATTTAGTTGTTTTCAAAACAAACTATTACAAATAAATCTGATGATTAATACCTGAGCTCAATTTTAAGATATTAATCTGTAGAATCATCAGAAGTGAGTAATGAGTCAAGCGGCTGACTCATTTCCCAAAAGACTCTGTTGGCTTTGCCAAAATAATCACATGTCTGTGGGCCCTTGAGCACGGCCCTTAATCCCCAGCTCCATTGGCGCCGCTGCAGGTGGTTCCCTTACGCTGCCAAGCTTAATCTCACCTACATATGTGTCAGTGTGTCATAGAGAGCAAGATGGGGTAGGCGAAAAGAGAATTTCCCCATGGAGATCAATAAAATTGTCATTATTATGATTATTATTATTATTGTACTAGAAAAACTCATAGTGTATTTACTTGATGTGACCCAGACTACCCCAACCCTGAATTTCCACCCCAAAGCACAAATTAACAGGAACAAGGTAAGTGGTCATATATCAGATTTCATGTTCCTCTCACTTTAGTGCTAGACCAAGATGCTTCCAGAAATGACACTTGTTCTTAGGTAAAACGCGCTTGCCGTTCTTCAGGTGCTGATTTTTGTCCCACACACCCCACAAGTATTATTCATTCACCAGTGTCATTAATTCTCTAACTGCTTGCTCAGTACAGGCCTACTATCAGACAAATATAGCATGATTGGATGAGTTCAGCATATTGCACACACAAGAGCACCTAGAGACAGTACTTCAGCTAACCGAAGGGAGAAAATACAAATTCAACACATACTGAAGCAAAAGCAGGAATGGAATCCACAGTTAAGGAGGTGTAAGACCAACTTCAACAGTCTTATTCATGAATATTTCCATCATTTATGCAGTATAGGGTTACAGACGTCCGAGAAGAGCAGTTCTCAACCTTCTTTGCACCGCAACCAATTTTTACCATGTATCAAGTACAAGTTTAAATTAACACTATGACCACTGCAGTGTACTCTGCAGTTTACATCAGTCAATGCTTGTTGCACAAACCTGATTGGATACGCCAGTGAATTTTAAATTTAGCATCTGCGGTTTGGCTTCTTGGATTAGTTGAGTGTTTGCTAGTTTTGCCTTAAGCATTGGCAGACCCGAGACCTGTTTTTATAAGTTAATTCTAAGATCGGGGCTGGGAAATCTGATCATGGATCAGCCTAGAAGCTTGCTGGTTTTAAAATGCTTACATTTTCAACTCTGGCTAACGACCCTTTCAGAAATTGCTGGGTCGTGACACAGGGGTTGAGAATCGCTGTTCTATAATATATCCCAGGAAGAACAGGGCAGGGGACATTCTGGAAGGTTGCTTGACCATCACAGAGCACAAACACCGATTTACCCACCTGCATGTTTTTAAACTGTGGGGAGAAACTGGAGAACCTGGTGGACACTCATTCAGCTTGAGAAAAAAACTGCAAACTACAGGCACAGAGTTGTAGTTGGGGTTTGGTAATTAGGACTCCACCCTGGAGATATAAGGTATCTGTATTACCATCTGCAGCACCCTTAAAGCAAGCTAAACTATTAAACTTTTAACCATGGTTAGAATACAACCGAACAGATACATCACAACTATTCAAAACTTAAATTTGAACATAATTAAAGGATATACCATGGCTAGAATTTAATTGAACAGATACAACGCGAACAGCTTTTCTAAACTTAAACTAAACTTAAAATAAATTATCCACCATGGCTAGAGTATAAATGAACAGATATGATGCAAATGACTATTACAACCATCTGCCCATCCATCCAGCTGCTTATCTTGAGCAGGGTTACTGATATATGACTATTACAGCCAGGTTTAGTTCATTATATTGCTATTTTTCTCTTGCTTAACCAGCGAATATGCGTAAAAAACGCCATTCAGCTTCAGTAACAGGAAAGGGTCAGATGATGGCCAGGTTACTCCCTTTCCTTCCGGTCTCCTCGAAGCCTTTAACAGGCTACTTCCCTGGATGGTTTAAGGAGATAAAATGCATTCTTTGTCACCGTTAAATGTGATTAACGAGTAACAGCATAATTGAAATTTATTTTCACCGACTAGACATACTATTTTTTTCTGTGCCACAAACCATAATAACGGAGTATAAAATATATACAGCGAATGCAGTAATTTATACTAATTAAAATATACAAAATAAACATAAAAACTGAAACAGATGCAACAGTCAATTAAAATCTGTCTCGTACATGCCACTGATGTTTTGCTTTTTCGATACCTCTCAATTTTGTGAGAAACGCAGGTCTATGGGATAAACCAAATTTTACTGGTCACTTTAGTTGCACCATTTACGTCACTCGGGAGACGATTAGTACAATTATTGCCCACCGTAGTATAATTATTTCCCTACTATCACCATTATTGTAAAACAATAACAATACAATCTGGTCAGTTTGGTACAGGTGCTACTGCTGAAGGTATCTGGCTAATTAAATCGTGGCTGTAGTTTTAGCAATGTAGTGTCCCATACACATTTTGCGAGGTGAAGGGGTCTGCCCCCTCAGAAGATGACGCATACGTTTCATGGTTTGCTTATCTATTTGATAATTTGTTTAGACAAATGGATTCATCACGATTACAAAATTTACAACTGTTTATGCAAAAGGAATAATGTGCAAATACAGAAAAATAAAGTCCAGCGTTTTAAAAGTTGCACACAACGTGCACACACACCCTTGTCTTCCAGCTGGGTTTAGCTCGTTCACGCTGTACTACAGCGACACCTATTGTTCTTCTCCGGCACTCTCATCCAAGCATAATTCAACGAAATAAGTGTGTCGAGCTCCTATAATTGGCCCCTTTTATCCATTTAGGAGATACTTTTATCCAAAGCACGGTCAGTCAGTCCCTAGATCAGTTCTAATCTGGAATACACATTATTTACAATGAACATCATTTAAATGTTATTTGAAGGCAGCAGCTTGCATATCGTCCATTTCAAAGTAAAAAAAAAAACTTTTCATTCCGAATATAATTGTGTAAATGTCCGATGAATGACTATAACACACATTTCCTTTTCGGTGACTTAGGAAACAGAGGAGGTGTTTAATGGGGTGGATATATTTATCACATCTATTTATTTGTTTGTCTGCATGTGGGAGTGGGGGGGCATCCAGTACCTGATGTTCTCACCTCATGAATCGACGGCAAGCTCACTGTGATTGCGTAAACGCTTATGGAAGATGCATGCACTTTCTGCTGACTATTAAACAGTGTGTATATACAAGTAATTGATTGCCTCTATTCATACTGGTTAAATAAATAATATGCTTAGGTTTTACAAGTGCAACAATCTTGGCTCATATTCTTCTCTAATCTAAACCAACATCCTCTACAGTGGACAAAGATGAATTGCTGGACCTCCGGAGGTTATTGTTCAGTGCCCAGTGTGTTGGAGTAGAGTGTGTAACTGATATCTAAAGAAGCAGGCCAGTTAATACTCAACTAGTTCTAGATATTTATTCTGGTTTGCTGTTCTTTTGATAGCCTCATTTACTTTTACTGCTGTTTGTGGTTCAGTCTCTGGAGACTGGAAACTGGAGGCCTTACAGGAATACAAAGAATATATTATTAAGTGTTTGTACACTGCTTTGTGCCGAAGGGAAAAATATTTTGTGGGTGCAAAGATCTGAGTGCAGGGGTGCCCTGAGGGTGCTGTGTGGCTCCGTGGGTTTGGTTGCTGGTCATTAGTTCAAATCCTGGAGATCAGCAGAGTAGATCCACCCCTTGACCCCTTAGTGCTTGACTCCCAAGGACTCCAAGGAGTGGCTGGTACTTTGTTCTTTCATGTATCTGCTAATTAAATGTAAATGCATTCTTTGTGGAATGTAGGTTGCAAGCTGAGACATGACAGGTTCAGAAGTGATTTGGCATGGGAGAAACAGTTGCATTTTTACAGCTCTTCATTAAATAAACAGAACAGACTGTATACCTATCAACTGTTCTCTCAGCTCTAATCTGTCATCTCCTTCTGGTGTTTCTTTTTATCCTTTTCAGGATCACTTGTATCTGAGTATCAGTGCCATTCAACTAGACAAATTTATGTGTCAGTGGAAAACGGTGTTGCCTTAGTGTTACATTTGTTATATTTGTACATTTTCTATGAACTTAATGCAAAAAGAAATTACACACTTTATTAATGTTTTCAGGGATTTGTACCAGTTAATTTAATTTAAAGCATTTGTGAACAGTAGACCTATACACAGACTAATTCACCTACTCTTGACTCTAAAGAAAAGTTTGTTGCCCCTGTTAACCTTTGCAGATATTGAGTGATTAAAAATTTCCTTCTCAATTACTCAGAAACATGGCAAAAGGAACATGGTGCAGGATCCAAATACAATTTGTGTGGAAGGGCTGCACATTAAAAGGGAATGAAAATGCAGTCATCTGTCAGTATTGCAAAGCAGAATTTAAATATCAACACAGCATGACTGCAATGCAAATACAATACGGACTCACCAAATAATGCGCAATTACACACAGACATATGTCATTTAGCCTAAATAGCCTAGACTGTCTCTCATCACTTTGACTTAAATAATTTTGCTTAATTTACTTTCTACGATTCCTGTATTTCCAAATAATTGCTGCTAAAACTAAGATAAGATCTTTGCCTTAGCAGCATAATCTTACATAATATGATACGTAATAGCCATCCATCCATCCATCACCGTAAACGCCTAAGCCCAACAGGGGTCCTAGGGGGGACCGGAGCCTATATGTAATAGTCATGTAATATTATTTTCTGAGAACGATATCACCTTGAGATGTTTGAGGTTTTCATGATATTTGGGGGGGCGGCATGGTGGAGAAGTTAGCACTGTTCCCTCACACCTCTGGGACCCGGGTTCGAGTCTCCACCTGGGTCACATGTGTGTGGAGTTTGCATGTTCTCCCCATGTC
>JAODJX010000027.1:18345891-18360924 GCA_026776945.1 Isichthys henryi
GTGGGCGGGAGTGAGCGGGGGTGAGCGGGAATGAGCGGGGGTGAGCGGGAATGGGCGGGAATGAGCGGGGGTGAGCGGGAATGGGCGGGAGTGAGCGGGGGTGAGAATGAGCGTGGGTGGGCGGGAGTGAGCAGGGGTGAGCGGTTGCTGCTTCACTGCTCTTGCTTTCACTCCGGTCTGTATGTCTCAGGCCACAGCTGAGACACATTACAGCCCCCCTCTCCCACACAGCACCTCCCCTGAGCTCAGTATCGGTCCAGGCGTGGTCCTGTAACTGGACACCGGTATCGATCGCGGCGTGCATTTGACTCTGCATCTGTTACACCTGTGACCAGTCTGGGAGCGGATTTGACTGCAGGCACGGTGTAGATGAGCACTGGGGTACCACAGGAGATGTGACACGGCCCTGAAGTGGCCATTCCTTTGGCCTACCCATAAGGCCGTGCTGCAGTGATGTGGGCCAGCTCATGGCCTCTCGTGAGCAATCGGCATAGCAGTCAGGGCTGGGCTTAGTGCACGGTCACACCTGCAGTTATCGTCTCTCTCCCGGCACCTGCCGTCATTCTGAATCACCTGGGATATTTAGCTGGGGGGTGCTGAATAGAAGGCTGAACGAGAAGTTTTCTCACATAGTGAGAAGACACCCCCCATCAGCTTGGCATGTTCTCTCACCCTTCAGGGAATTCACAGCCCGTGACATGGGGGCCGTCTCGAGAGACCTGGGACGGGGGCCGGTGTATGGTGTTGACATAAAGCAGACTGGTTTACGAAGCAGCTGTCACACACACACCCCCCCCCCCCCACCACACACTACAGCCTGAAGCTGTAGTGGTGATAAGTAACAAAGGCATACTTTTAGGGGGGGGGGGGGCATTAAAAAA
The DNA here is from genome assembly GCA_026776945.1 of Isichthys henryi. Taxonomy (NCBI): domain Eukaryota; kingdom Metazoa; phylum Chordata; class Actinopteri; order Osteoglossiformes; family Mormyridae; genus Isichthys; species Isichthys henryi. The sequence goes on from JAODJX010000027.1 coordinate 18,346,773, forward strand.
TGTCGCTGCAGGGAGAGCTAGGGAGGGGGCTGCTTTTCTGAGGAAACACGGTGCGAGGCTGCGTTCGTAATCCGCCCTTTGTCTGTTATTGAAATCAGGTTCAGAGGGAGGCGAGTGTGGGGGGGCAGTTAGGGGAGGAGCAGCCGGGTAGGATGGAGGAGAAGAGGGCAGTTAGGAGACGGGCTTGGGTGGGAAGCCGGGTGGTGAGTTTAAAAGCTGCACTGACAGAATCCCCCAGGTCATAGGATGTGGGGGGGGGGGTTATGGCCCTGGTGTTTGCCCCCCCCTTCAGTTTCAAGGGCTTCCAGGCATCGGTCTGTGGGCCACAGTGTGTTCAGGTACCCAGCAGTGTGGTTAACCCACCCCCCCCTCAGGATACTATAGTCTAGGCTTAATCCCTAGGATGGGGTGGGGGGGGGCGGTGCTGCTGCAACTCCCTCCCTGAAGCAGGCAGGTTCACTGTGAGGCTGTGTACTGCCCCCCCAGGACCGGGGCGTGGCAAATGTGGGTCTCTCATTTCCTGTTCTGACCAGCTACCGAAGCAGGAGGGGGTCATGTCCTACGTGAGTCGCTATGGCCACCCCCGTTCTGCTCTCCCAAATGTCCATGCAAATAATTTTTCAATTTCACCCATAATTACTGAATCGCACGTCCTTTTATGCTGGCAGCCCGTAAATAACAAGCAGACCCTTTTTTATAGTGGAACGGCCACCTTGCTGGTGAGATCCGCCACTAGGGGTCAGTGTTTGTGTAATTTTAGAGCTTTGACGGTGCCTGGTGCTCCAGAAGCACTAGGCGTTGGTTGTGTTTAATATAATCCAGACTGAATGTTTTAGTCACAGACTTGTATGGCACAGTGGAAAATGGTAGGTCTTACGCAAGAGCTGTTTGGTTTGTTTTCATGTTTCCCGGTGGCCGTTTTCAAGAACATTCCGAGTTGTTTCCTGTTCTGGAGAGGGACTTCGCTCTAGTTAAATGAATTGTGTGTGTGCGCCGTACCCTCACGAGGAGAGGAAGTCATCTGAAAAGCGAGCGGAGGAGCACTGTCGGGATTCAGCGCCCGCGATCAGAAACAGCTGAGAAAACAGCATTCTTTCCTGAACTTTCCACAAACTCTCGCCCCTTCTGCTGACCGAGTCACAGTCATGAATTCATAGTTGTAAGCTGTTGTTTTGGGGGGTTTTGTGGGGCGGAGGTATTTCCAACCAAGTTTCTCTGCAGTGATCAACGATTCCAGCTGTGGAGCTGAATTGCAGTGACGTTTCTGATTGGTGGGGAGGGAGGGCTACTACCCCCTGCATTAAATGGCCTGGTTCCATCTGCCCCGTCTCCTGCTCCTCTGCCCACCATTCGGATATGGAGGAGCGGGGGGGCCTGTGACGCTCGGCCAGTCCAGCGCCCCAACACATACCAGCTTTCCTGTGGCACCTGCCCCCCGCCGTCCCACAGATTCGGGTGCCTCTTCAAAATTAATCTCTAGGCCCCATCAGTCGGCTTCACCTGGTCAATCCGGATGAATTTTATTCTCTTTAAAAAATATTATGCTTCACTGTATGTGTTTTGATATATACCAGGGGTTTGTGTGGCTCAGCAGGCTGGGACACTGTGTTTGTGATCAGAAGGTTGCTGGTTCAGATCCCAGGATTAGCAGTGATGACACTGTGGGACCCTAGAGCCCTCAGCCCTTAATTGCCGCAGGTAATGTCTAATCCTGCTTTCACAAAACAATGTCGCTTTGGATAAAGCATTTCCCAAATAAATTAAATGTTATTTATGATCTGTTTTGCCACACTGCAGCAATGGAATTACCCACAAGTAGGGAAACCATTGCTTTGTGTCATCGCACTGTCGCCCCCCCGTATCGCCAGGGTGTTTTACTTCCCGTTTCTGTGAAGTCTCAGCTCTGGGCTCAATCCCTCCGTCTCTCACTTCACAGAAGCAAACGGCCGAGCCTTTGGTTTGGCTTCAGAGATGCTGGATGGCTCCCAGCGAGGCTGTTTGCTCCCCTCGAGGACAGGTGCTCCTCTGGCCGGATGAAAGGCGCCAGTGACTCGCATCCACTCCTGCACACAGAAGGCGGCTCTCGCTTTGGCGGTGAAGGGCCTCGGATTTCACCGCCCTCGCGTTTGTAGAGGAGCATGTCAGGCAGCCTGCGGGATTATTACCTTCTATTTATTTAGCAGACACTTTCATCCAAAGCGACGTCCTTTTATTTAAGAAAGCAGGGTTAGTCAGTCCCTGGGGCCGTAGGAGGCATAAGGGCCTCACCAGGGGCCCGGTGCTGACATCACTCTGCTATTCAAACTTTTCTTCTCCCTACTCGGGAACTTTTGGTTCTTCTCTTTCTTTTCCATTCCTTTTCTTCCTTTATTTCTAACTCTTTCCTTATCTGTGTCTATATCTGAGTATGTGAACATACTTGGCCAAACATGTCTAATTCTGATCATTACTCAGCAGCTTTCCGATCACAGGCCTGGTGTCCCAACCCCTCCCCCCCCGCCCCCCATTATCAGGGGGAAGAAGCACCCACCGTGGGCTGTAGACACCATGCTGAGGTCATGCGATCCGTAGGCCCCCCCCTTCCTCATTGAGACCCACATTAGCTGCCGGGGGGGGAGAAGACCCCAAGTGATGTCAGATGATTAAGTGGTAGAAAGGAAGTCGTTTGGCTGCTTAATTACAGCACAGCGGGTTTTTATTACTTTATCTGGAGGTGAGGGATGGTGGAGAGGGTGGACCTTCAGGTAGATATCTCCTGTCTGCACATTCCAGACACCGCAGCCCCCCCACCCCACACCAGGATGAAAGGGTGCTGCTGATAGCCACACCTACTCTTTGAGGTAGACTGGGAAATAGCACCAGGTGAGGCCAAGGTGAGCTGCAGAGGGTATGGGAGGGGCAGGATGAAACAGGTGTGCTTGGCGGGGGTGTGGCCGAGCTGCAGGGGGGGGTTCGTTGGAGCTTCCTTTGATGTCATTCTTTTCTTCTCTGGTTTGATGTGTCCATGCTGTGGAAGCTTCTTTGGTCTGATGGCTGCGGTTTGGCTTGGGGGGGGGGGGGAATACAGACACCTCACCTGCCCCCAGATAGCCTTTTCATGCTCGTCTGGACTGAACATCTTTGACACATCAGCAGGCTTCATCCAGGCTGGGCTGCGGGAAGTGCAACCGAAAAGCTACAACACTCCCCACACTGTACTTTACTTCTGCTCCATTGTCCTCCATGATCTGTGCTTTCCTGCGGCACAGACACCTGCGATTAAGACCCCTGCGATTCAGCTGTATACATTTAGGGACCCTAAGTTCAGGGAGGGGGGCCTGCAGGAGCCAGGTTTTGGGGGTGAGGTCTCAGGTACTGCAACCCTGCAGAGCTGAGCTGGGGAAGCATGTTGGCCGGGAAACATGACAACATATTAGTGATTTCTGGGGGAGCATTCTGTGAATAAACGCCGGGGTGACTAAACCTGAGCAGAGAGTGTGTGTGTATGTGTGTGTGTGTGTGTCTCTGCTTTCAGCACAGCCCTAATTGCAGTCATTCACGCGTGCTCCTCATGCAGAATCCCACTGCATGGGATGTATCATCACCTGCTGCAGTGCTGCAGTGAGCAGGGGAGCGGGGCCAAACAGGGACACTCCAAGAGCATCGTCTATTAAAAAGGCCCCTGTGACACGCGCGGCTGCGAGGTCGTGTGTTGGGCCTGACGTCACCTGGTCGCATCTTGTCCGCCGTCCCGTCAGCAGCCCTGTTTACTACATGCCAGCCCCGTGGGACAGACTGATGACATCAGGCTGCTGTATCCCTGAGCTCAGAAGTTTCCCTGGGCGGGGGGGGGGGGGGGGTGTTTGCGGCAGACCCTTGAGGGGGGCTGAGCTGTAAACGGGCGCCTAGTGGGCACTTGGTCCGGGGGTCACAGCAGTACCACCCCCCCAGGCTGGCATCAGCGTGCAGCTGAGGGCTGCTTTTCTCGCAGAGTATTAAGACCTCAGCCATGGGGACCCCACAAGGCCTAACCCTAACCCTAACCCTAACCCTTAGCTATCCTGCACTCCTCTTCAGATGACTCATCATTTTTCTCAACGATGTGAGAACATCCTGGTATTTTTAACAGAAATTTCGGAGAAAGATCTTCTACATGGTTCTAGATGTGTAGCATCTAATTCTGGCAGATTGACCAGCAACAAATCTGCACTTTATTTCCCAGAATTGCTTGGATGTCGTGCCGTATTTTCTGATCACCTAGGCCAGTCCGGAGTTAGTGTGCCAGTATCTTCTCCGAGTAAAATCCATCTCAAGATAAGTCATAAAACCACTGGATTCCTCTCTCGTCAAGATGTTTGTTGCATAATTAAATCCTCTTGAACTGGTGAGATCATTCAGGCCCATGATAGTGAAACATCACATGACACAACACCCTCATCTTCACGAGTTTCCAGAACATTCTACTGAAGACTTGCTGGGACATTTTCCCCATCTGACCTGACTGCATTCCCACCGCCCTGCTTAAGAATCTGCATGCCGAGCCGGAGACGGGCGCAGATACCAGAACGATGAAGACATCCCCCTTACCGCGGGATGCAGCTCGGTTAATCCGATGACATATGCATGTAAAGACGCCGCACGCTTCCCGGGCACCGCTGTGCTGGGATGGGAGCCCATCTGTCAGCACTTGGGCACTTGCCTGGGCCCAGGGAGGTCAACTGCTGCATGCATCTGTCTGGCCACAGGGCCCGGCTCCTGTGAGGACAGAAGCCACGCCCCCAATAAGCTGATTGGTTAGCCAGCTCACCACACTATTGGCTCAACGATCGATACGAACATTTATCCATATGCATTTTTAAGTTTTATATACATATTTATATCTTAATATATGTAAATGTAGTTGCTATATTAGTACTGATATTTGCTTATTCATATGCAAATGGACATTTTAGCACCTCAAAGGCTCAAATGTTACCTGGGACTTGAACCTGCAAAGTCAGGCTCTTTGCAGCTCTGTCCGAGCCCCGCGTTCATCAGGGGATGCTCTGCTTCTAAATCACTGCCGTACATCTCGGCACCACAACCTGGCATTTGCCCTGTGAGCTGACGCGTATGTGAGCTGGCACAATTTACTGGGGAGTCCCCCCCCCACTACTGGCAAAATGTATCCATCCATCCGTCTATTTTCCATACCCAATGCAGCACCATGGTGGGTGTGTGAATGGCAAAAATTTTCAGTCAGCAACCATGGGGGACCGCAAAATCAAGAGTGAGTTAGTGTAGTCCTTCCTGACGTCTCAGTGACAGACACAGAAGCCAAGCCCTCTCATACCTGGACCCCTCCTCAAATGGGACACCCTGCAAACAGCGCAGGCACTAGGTTGAAACTTCAGCCTATCCCGTACAGCCTGACAGCCCCCCTGCTGATTCATAGCGCAGCGGGTCTGCAGTGGAGCCGAGACGTGTGCGTAGGGAGCAGGCGACTGGGGCCACGCGTTACACAAACGGCTAAGGGAGAGCAGAGCGGGTCTGCGGTGGAGCGGAGATGTGTTTGTAGGCAGCAGGCGGCCGGCCTTTGCCGGGTGTGTCCTCTGCTGCCTTGATTCGGTGTCTCTCTCAAGCATGCTCTGCAGTGTTATGCCAGGTGTACTGATCAGTCCTGCATCTGGGCATTTGATAATGCAGCGCTGGGAGGGTGGGTGGAGCGGAGGACGGGGGGTGGAAGGGGGTTTGCATTTACAGGAAAACAGGGGAGGTGCCTGAGGGGCCGGGGCAGAGCCTATGTAAATGCCAGAGACCTGCCCCCATCAAACGACACACATAGACACATGGCGTGGACGGTGGCAGGGGTTGGGGTCTGATTGCTGTCAGGGTTGTGGGGATTAGCCAGCCTGGCCTCCGCCATTGGCCCTTGAGCAGATTAGAGAGGCGGCCCCCGGCTGCAGTGTGGACTGACCCATCTGGGCTGGGGTGAGGTGGGTGGAAAGGGGAGGGCGCATTGGGGCAAGTGTGCTGCTGGGACTCAGTCGGGCTGTAGCACTGCAGACACTCGGAAGCAGTTAACTGGGCAGCACCTGTTAGCATCGGACGTGTTCATAAGCGGTGCCCCCTGCAGGCCCCGGACGGACACATCGCTGCTTCCACGACGTCCTGCCACCCGACCCTCCCTCTGCCATGGCTCTGGCCTGCTGTGGGGCTCTCCGGTCTCGAGGTATGCCCCCGGATCATGCTGCATGCCTGTAGGGCTGCTCGCGGTGACATTTGTTTGTTCTTTAACCTCTGGGGGGGGGATTATTGGGTGGGTCGGTCATATGGTAAAGAGTTTAAGATGATGCCAGCCCTCGGAAACTCACCACCTGCCATGTTCTCCACTTGTGCTGCGTTTTGCAGTTGTTAATTTTATTTGTTACTGTTTGGGGTGTAATGTTGTAACTTGCTTGCACTGGAACGTAAACTGCGCTGGAGGTGATGTGCGTGGCTGAGGGTTTGGCGTGGAGCGCGGTGCGGTTACATTTGTTTTGATGCGCTGCCACTCGCAGTGCGGAGAGGCGGCTGGGTGTGGCCAGCGCTGGGGCCACTGGGGTGTAATTACAGGGCTGGGAGCCAGCGTCCGCCCCCCTGAGGGTTTTGGGATGAAGATGTGTCGTGCGTCGCTGTCCTGCACATGATCCCACACTTCCTCCTTTCAGCCCATCGGTGGAGATAAACAGCAGAATTCCTGAGTCTCCGACAGACTGGGGGGAGACAGATTCCAGTAGTCGGAGAGTCAGGATTCCCGGAGGGTCCCCATTATCTCATACATCTTGCTTGCAGAAGAAGAGTTTATAACTAGAGTTGCCTCTGATGCGGTGTTTGTGTGTGTTAATGTGTTTTCTGAGAGAGACCAAAGGGATACAGAGAGATCTGCCTTTTCTGCACATACTGCTGTGTGTGCATGAGATGCTGAAACTCTGCTCAATACCAGCATATCACCAAAAATAAATGGCTGGCATGAAGGTCTGTCCTCTTCATGTTCTTCAAGGGACATTAACCTCCCCCCCACCCCCCAAACGCCACCCATGACAGCTATCTGTTTGTAGTTTGCTTATGTCAACACCCTGTGCTTTTATCACTAGCATTTCTGCCTTGCTTTGCCAGGCGTCACCGTGAGCGACAACCTGCTGAATCTCATGGCCTTGCGCCATGGCAGCTCTTCCAGAGAAATCACTATAGAGAGCTTCGTCTTCCTCATGCTGCGTCTGGACAGCTTGAAGAGTGAGTCCCTCCTCAGAACTGCAACATATGCATTTTCCCCCATTATTTACTCTTGTTACTTCTTTAACATTCATACTCAGCCAGGGACTTTTATGGCCAAGATCCGGGGAAACTTGGATAATGGATGACGCAGTTCACGTCTTATCCCGATAATTTAATTACTGACATTTCAAGAAGAAAATAAAGAATAGGTAGCGTATTGAACTGTTCAAGCAGTCTGACTTTTTCAGCCCCGTCTGGTCTCTGTCTAACATCCATCGTTTGAGAAACTTCTAGCAAGTGATTAGTTGTGGCACTTTCGCAACCGATCACTGTGGTCACTCAGTTCAAAATGACAGTCAAACTGACGTGTGTACTGCGTATTTGCACGTTTCTCTATGCAAAGCAATCGCAGGGTTGCCAACTTTTGTCAGCTGGCTGGAGTGAGATTTGCACACACATTTACATGTATGTAACAGTTTTATCACCTTGTTATTAGTCTGTAGGATTTGCAACCTACCCCAATGCTGTTGATGCAGCTAATTTTAGGTTTATAATGGAATGATACAGGTTTGCCGTAAGATTTCTTGCGTGAGAGTCTGAAAGCCAGAGTGTCACAGAAGATGCGTGACAGTTGGCAACCATGCAATTGTGGTCTATTGTGTTTTTATGTGTGTGTGTGTGGGGGCGGAACTTGCTGGATAACATTTTGAAGTATTGTTGTAAAATCTTCAACACAAAATGTTTTGTTTCCGACTGGCCCAATTGTAGACTAGACAAATTGATTTGTTTCTGACCGGCACAGCAGCTACGGGGCCCACCAGGGATTCTCCCGAGTCTGACAGATCCTGTTGGCATATTACAGCCTTTTCTCATAATTGTATTTATTTCTGGTACATAGTAAGACCTGATTTCTAATGTTTATTTTTTCATTTCTAATTTAAGTATGTCACTGACTGTTTTTTTGTCCCATTGTCTTTCTGTTTCTTGCTGTAAAGCCCAAATCTCGCTGCAGGGATTGATAAAGTATCTGTTTTGCCATTAGTCACTGGATTCAAACATCAATGGATAAGTTATGACCAGTTTTGGAGGATAAATTTGTAAAGTATTCACACGTATTCAGCTCCATCATGGGTAAAACCAGACATATATACTGATTATTAAAACCAGACTAGCATACAATCTTTTTTAAGCAGGTTAAGCAGAACTGTAAAGTATGACTGGACTACAAGTGCATTACATCAGTACTACTTTTGAGTTCATAAAGGCTGCCCTGCAATACCTGGTACCATGGCTTTAAAAGATTTTTTATTTTATACAAAGCATTCATATTAGCTTCGGTTTTCTTGAAAATAGACAGAAGTATGGCAATTTTCTTGTTTGTTGAGACCTTCCTATATCAAAGTCGAGCACCTTTACCTTTTGTCTGGTGGAATATCCAGTACTGAAGTTCTCTATGATGACACATTTACTAATACTTAGTAAATACTAGAACTTGCATGTATGCGTGTAATTTTGGTGAATATGACATAATATGTGGATTCATCTCCTCACAGAAATATTCAAGAACTTGTCAGATGGGAAAGGCATGTACCTTAAAGAAAAAGAGGTAATGCTATTTTTTGGGGGGGGGGTTACTAGTTGTCAGTATTGGTTACTAAGATAATGCATTGTGTTTAGATCTGAATAAAGGGGCAGAATATTTCTTACTGAGATCAAAAATAAAAACAAAAAAAAAACACCAAAAAGTTTAAATATCTGCTAAACTTTAACTGAATTTTTTCTCTATTTTCAGTGGCTGTATCTCAGCATCTACTCCTGAGCAGTCTTTTAAAAAGCAGACAGTGTGGAATTAAGGTCTAAGTGAAGGACAAATTTCCAAAACTCATTCAGTCCATAGGATATATTTTGGAGGAAATTTCTGTGGACATAGTGAATTTATTTGGAAATGTAATGAAAGTTCTGTTTCTTCTTGAAGGTCTGAGTGAGTTTTGGTTCTCAATATTGTAACATATGATGAGGAAGCCTAACTTTAGGTTACTGGTGGTCTCACCACAAAAATGGACTGAGTGAATTTTGGAAATTCGTCCTTCAATTAAATCAATTACAAAATCATATTTTTATTATTGTTATAGAGACTAATTATTGCGCTAATGTATATGTTTGTATAAATTTTACTGAAGACAGATGACATCATCCATCTCTAAACTGTCTGTCCAGGCCAGGTTTGCCAAGATATAAATTCTTTTTGAATTCATAAATTTAATATTATTTCCACTGATGACAGATGACATTATAATCTTTTAATTGCCAGTCCTGGTCATAATTACTTTTTGACATCTTAATGTGTTTTTCAGATACTGTGTACTAGGATAGTCTGTTCGATGTTTGGATGATTTTTTAAAATAAACTTCACAACAATTAACAATCCTCCTCACTGTAGGCATTTCTGTCTGATACTCTGTGGTTGGAAACAGCAATTGAGCATATATATTATGCTTTATATCCCATAACCCTCTGGGGTCTAGGGGTAGGAAAGACACATTCACTGACTGGGGCATAATCACACATTTCTTTCAATATAATAAACTTAATTCATGGCAAATAAATTATTTCTTATATATTTCTTTTGGCATTAGACTCATCTATATTTTAATGTACTTATATAATATGTCATATATTTGTGTTAAGTTTGTAATTTGACATCAAAGTATAGTCATTGCAAAATGCAGTTTGTAACACTTGCAGAAACATTATAAAAGTACATAGTAAGCAATGGTGGCAGTTTGTTTCGATCCCAGATATCTAATCACCCAAGTCTTGGCTACATGAAGATGACTAAATGGTGTAGTTGCAACATTCAGTTTGATTAATTAAATAAGAAAAACCTAACTCATGTCACTATTTCTGGGCTCCTACCACTGAATATGTAGGAGTTCTCATGTGTATGAATGAGCCATTCACACCTAGCCATACCCCCCCCCCTTGATAACACTGATGGGGATGTATCTGGATCGCGTTTTACCATGCGAATGCGATTTGAATACGCGGAAATGCGGCTATTTAGAATGTGAATAGTGATCTTCAGGTGAGGGCGGCACTACACGCCCCCGATACAAATAAAACAAAGAAAGGTGACGTGGTTTACTTTTTTGTCGATTTAACCTAATTTTAAAAACTTTAATACTTACGACAATGGACGTTTTGAAAAGAAGTCAGATTACGGATTTACCTCAGAGGACAGTAATTGGTCTATAACCATCCTGGGATCCAAGGAACATCCCAGGTCACACAGCCTCACACTACAGACAACACAGGGACACCAGATCATTGGGAGGGCATGGGGGGGTCATGAGGTCACTGGAAAGGGGCATGTGGCGTTCCCAGTATCTTTGTAAATGGATGAAAGTCCAAGCCGTTGAATCCTGGTACTTCCTTTTTTGCTGTAAGGCTGTGAGACATGAACGCCACCCAGTGATCCGAGACAAAGACTGGACTCCTTTGGTACTGTGTCTCTTCGGAGAATCCTTGGGCACCGCTGGTTTGACTTCGTGTTGAACGAGCGGCTGCTCAGGGAGTCCCGAATGAGGCACATTACCTGCATTGTGAGGGATCATCAGTTACGACACTACACACATGTGGCTCAATTCCCTGTGATCCAGCTCGCAGGATCCTCATTGCTGAGGACCCAAGCGGCTGGACCAGGCCAAGGGGACATCCACATACAGTAACATCAGGCTGCAGCAGATAGACGGCTATTTCTGGAGGGTGGGACTGGACCATATGTTGGGCCGGAGGGCTGCTAACCAAGATCTCTGAAGTGGGCAACGCATGCTGCTCAACCTAACCTGGCCTGTTGATTAAGTTTGAAAAGGGGATTCTAAAGAAATACATCACATTTATCCAATGATCTAAAGAAATGCATCACATTTATCCAATGATCTAAAGAAATGCTTCACATTTATCCAATGATCAGAGAGAATGCTGATAAACAAGTTTGGGCTTATTTTGTGAATTCCATAAAGCCATGGTCGTGCATGCGAGACAGAAGATGATAAGTGTGAACATGTATTGGAGGGAACAGCCTCATGCCTCATCCATCCCTAGCAGTGCTTACAGGATCCTGTTGCAGTGGTTTTCCTCCAGATCTACAGACTTTTTCAGAGGGACTGTTCAAGAACACTGTCCTGATGTTTTCATCTGACAGACGCCGTACATGGACTGAAGTATTAGACCTACAGATCTGTTATCTGTTAGTAGACAGTGTAGGAACTGGCTCCTTTCAAACTAGTTGGTTTTGAGGGGTTTTGATGGATTCCTTGCTTTATCGACCATGTAATGTGTTTAATTAATGATGAATGGAAGGGTTGCGGAAAATTATGTATTTTTAATAATATGGTGCCATCAGATTTTTTTTGTGGTTGTAAGCAACAACAAAAGGTTTTCTAGAAAAACTTTAGGAAGGTGTAGAAAATAAGAATACATTATCTTTGTGGAGGGGACAGGCTGAGACAATGGCACAAACACATTTTCACAGATCAAAGAACATTCATCATTTTAATTTTCTTTTGATTCATATAGCTATTATACTTTGAAGTTAATCACTACAGAACGCAATTGTCCCCAGAGTTAGTTGTTACCAACTAAATACAACAACTGTATTCTTTTAGGCTCCGGTGGTATTTTATGATTTCATAAGACAATTTGAATGAAATACACAGTTAATATGTTTTGCTTTTACAGGGCATATTGCGTAACATTGTTTTTCCCACCTGAGGAGAGGAATGCTCGTCATTCCCAGCCGAAAGGGATTTAACTTAATCTGCAAAGAACAGGCATTAAGAACAACAATAAAGACAATAACTGCCTCCTCGTGTCACCCATGTCACAGCAGAGTGTGACTGGAATGGGGAGAATTTCCAGATTCATGTTTATTTCGAATGACAGTTTCTATTCAGGGGTGCTTTAATGCATGTTTGTACAAACATTATATTAGTTATATAACTAATATAAAAAGCGGCCTCAATCAACCATGTTTATTGAATTTGCCACCCATCCTGTATTTTACAGGATTGTCCTATTTTGAATTAAAATGTTGTGTCTTAATACAGGACGTGATTTGCCCTGTATTTTCACATATAGGCCAATATATAATTTAATCTGGACCGCACAACTGATTCCTCCAAACATTTTTTTAAATCTTACCCCCAAAGCCCGACCAATTACTTTTTAAAACAGAACAATAGTTAATGTAGCTTCATAAGGAACTTGACTACACCTGTATATCACCCAAACACTTTTGTAGATCTATGAAGGAAACTGCCAATAAGAGGGGCAATAACTTAAATACAAGCTAAGCAAAACTTTGAAGTGTTATTTAGTGATGCATCTGGCTACTGATATCCCATGCTTGCTCAATGACGGCAGGACAATTTAAAAACATGTTTATGGTACTATAAGTATTTACACTAGTGGCCACAATGATGGAAACATAGCATTTTTGGCATTATGCTTTAAAACTTAATACACGAATATCGGCGGTAATGTTTGTAAATAATCAAAATAATGTTTACAAATATATATATATATATATATATATACATACGGTGGATGATTAAATAAGAAACTGGAGCAAAGTTCTCAAAAACTGGAAGTGTTTCCACAATTTTGGCCACTAGTATACAACACAGTATCTTCACACATAAGCACCAATAAAATAAGTTAATGTATAACAATTCATTGTGACACATTATATTGACCCACCCATCTGATGTTTAAAATTGGCCAGAATGTGGTATATGGTTTCTCACCATGAGAAAACATTTACTAAATGTATCATGTGACATGAATTTAACTAGAATCTTTCTATGCTTTGGAAAACATCCCAGAAAATGTTACTGCTACACTAAGCAGAAGGCATAAATGTCCTGATGAAAGAGTATGTGTAATTAAAGCCTGCAGGCTGTACAGACAGGTGTGGAGGGATATTAACAGCTAACTTTTTGTTTGATTGAACAAGGTGTTTTTTTCTTTCATGAAACAACATTTGTGATGCAATGTCACAGAAGCATTGCCAGTCAACCTATAAGGCTTTGGTCTCAACTAACAAGGCTGTATGGCGAGAAATTTCTTATAGTCAATATGGAAATGAAACAGGATGAATATTTTATTGTAAATATTTAGAGAAGGAAAGGAAAAATGGGAAGATGGCAGGGGAGATGATGATGAGGAGATAAAGGAGAGACAGAAGAAATGTGAGTCAGTTCCATTAATAATATTTATAAATCATCTTAACCAGGCAACAAGAAACGACAATCTGAAATCAGGCCTTCCCACTGTACCTCAAGCACATTCTGTATGTCCCCACCAACAACTGTTTACAGTACTGCTAAAAAGAATATATTATTGCAGAACTACACTTTGAATCACTATTCAACTATTCTGTACATATATATTGTATATATAATTCATTTTTATTTTATTATTTATCAATATTTATGTATAATATGCAGCACTGGTGGGTGAACATATAGAGTCTGCATGTGAACAATAACAATAAAGATATTCTATTCTATTCTATTCTATTCTATTCTATTCTCTTACTGGCAAAATATGTGAGAATGGTATTTATACTATTTATCTATATTTATTTATAATATGCAGCACTGGTGGGTGAGCATATAGAGTCTGCATGTGAACTATCATGCCCGGCTCGTACACTCCTCATGTGTGCCACGCCCCCCTGATTTCCCACGTGTGCCTCCCTGATCGTCTCCAGCTGTGTCCGATTATTTTGATCAGTCTTGTCTTTAACTAATATATATATAACTGAAGCAGATGTTTTGCAAAGCCTAGCTAAGCTCAAAATAAATAAATCACAGGGCCTGGATGGCATCTTACCTATAGTGTTAAAAGAGATGAGGGATATTATTTGCCGACC
>JAODJX010000027.1:18379553-18394032 GCA_026776945.1 Isichthys henryi
CCCCCCCCCCCCCCCCCCCCCCCCCCCCCCCCCCCCCCCCCCCCCCCCCCCCCCCCCCCCCCCCCCCCCCCAATAAGAAAATTTGTAGGAAAAATGTCTGGGATTTATTAATCACCAACAATCTGAACACTAAAGAGGGTTATTATCCATGTTGAGCTACTGAAACTAGCCTGGTTTTTACCGCAGCTATATGATCACTCGACTGTGATTGAACCAAAATAATCATAAAACACACTCAATTGAAAGACAATAAAATCTATATAATGTGTATAATTTACAAAATATATGACTTGCACTAGCTTTAAATAGAATAATAATTTTGTGTTTTACATGTGTTTTAGTGTTGTGAAATGAAAAATGAGATTTGTAACGTTAATGACAACGTTACCGGTAACGTTAATGAAACGGTTACCGGTTTCATGGTAAACTACAGTAAAATTTCTGACATTTAGTATTACCATATGAAATTTAATTATTATTGAAAACGTGGCTGATTACCGAGCTTTGAAAAACCCACATTAATAATGTCCAACATCAAAGTTAACGACAACCTCTCAGATGCAAGCACTTAGACATAGCATGCAGTGAGTTTGTTTTGTGTCATTGAAAAGTTGGCGGATGGTAGTGACTGTGATGCCCCGCTCGTCCGATCCTCCCGTGTGCCATGCCCCCTGATTACCCATGTGTGATTCCCTGATTGTCTCCAGCTGCATCTAGTTACTTTGATTAGTCCTGTGTATTTAAGTCCTGGTCTTACCTGTTCCCCTTGTCAGTCATTGATGTTAGTTAGTGTTGCTGTGGCTTGTTTTCTTGTCTCCTGCTCCCCGTCTCGATTAAACCCCGTTTACCCCGTATCCTGTTACCTGCCTGCTTCCTGCTCACTCGCCAACACGCACGATCGCCCATACGCCACTCGCTCTACGCCCGATCGTGACAAGTGACAGTGCTCTGGAGATTTTTAATGTTAATGCACATTTGATACAGTTTTCATATATTTACATTAGGTGTTGGATATCTTATTATTTTAATGTTTATGCTATCAAATTAAGGTTACCAATTTTATTTGTGGATATGCATGTAAAACTTCGTGAAATTATTTCAGTTTGTTTGTCAGTACTTTGAACAGTTTCAGCATATTTTAACAATACTGTTATAAATGGTAAATGGACTGCATTTATATAGCACTTTTCTACTCCTATGAGTACTCAAAGCACTTTACATTTTATGCCTCACATTCACCCATTCACACACTCATTCACACACCGCTGGCGGAGGCTGCCAATCAAGGCGCCAACCTGCTCGCCGGGAGCAATTTCAGGTTCAGTGTCTTGCTCGAGGACACTTCGATGGGGTCAGGAGGAACCAGGGCTTGACCTTGCAACCCTCCAGTTGCCGAACGATAGCACTACCTCCTGTGCCACCATATAGATATCCGTGATAATTTTGGTCATGTAATCATGATATACAATTTTCATAACATTAGAAGGCAGGCTGCATCTGCAGCAGCAGGTTGGGGGGGGGGGGTATCACGGTTCTGTCTTCTGGAACCGTGATACAAGATGTTTGTGAATGTTTGTATCGTGGGTTTCGGTTTCAGAACCATTATACTCTACTAAGGCATAAAAATGGAGTATACTGTGGATGTGATGTGAATCCATTGCAAAGGACACACAAGCTGAGAATCCAAATTCTGTACACGCTAAGCACAGGCCGGATTCAAACTCCCTACCCTGGAGCGATAAGATGATAGCACTGCCCACGGAGCCAGTGTGCCACCTCCAGAAGCATTTCATTCTGATTTAAACACAATTATTTAAACAACAAGTGCTGAATAATGGCTACCAAAATAAAATGATATTTTTAATTCCCTCAGAGGTCTTAATTTTTCATTCAGTTATGACAGATATTTAATTGTTTTTGCTCTTTCTTAGCTAGCTTGGTGCCATTTTCTAAGTTGTCCCTATGGCAATTACCGGTATGAATTATGCAAGCACTTTTTTTCTGACCAGAGTGAGATATTTGCAGTAGCCCCCCTTGTGATAAATAATATATTGTATTTGGTAGCTTTCCCACAGTGTCTGTGGATTGACTGAAGTAGGAAGAATGTAGGTATTGAATCTGGTTCTCAGACTTGACACAATAAAAAAAAAATCAGTTTATACAAACGCTTCTTTGCCTTCGTAGCACAACCAGAACCCTTTTCATTTTCTCATCTTAAAATGCATCTCCTCTCAGAAATGTACAGTGTGACACCTTAGGAAGTTATATAAAGTTGAGTAAATATGATCCTTTTTGTTACTCATCATGTGAGTTAAATGCCTTAATAATAAAAACTCCTACAGTAAAGCCCACTCTATTACCCATCACTGTAAGGAATGTCACTTAAAATTACTGTCAGCATCAATGCGTAGTAGTGGGCAAGTGAATTTCTTACCAGCCCCAAGTACTTTCCCTCCAAATAATAATTACTGCTTAGCCTGACAGCTCCCAGGGATTAGGAATATATCGTTGCTGGAAAGAGTAGATGTGTCCAACCTTGGTGCCTGTCATACCAATTTCACAGAACGTATTAGGGGGGAAAACAACTACGGCATCTCTAAGAGCACAAAACAGAACATTTTTAATTGTTTCAGTTGAATACCTTTAATGTTTTTTGATGTATAGCTAAATAGCACATTAGCTTAGTGGCTGACGTGTCAAGGTTTTGTGGATTTGATTCCTGTCCTCGGCTTTGGGTGTGTGGAGTTTGTGCTCCTGTAGGATTCCTCTGGCTATGTCGGTTTCCATAGCAGTAATGGAACATGGATGTATGTACCCAATACAGACAATTAAAGAAGTTCATTTATTGCTCATGCAGTTTGAAAATTCAGTGCACATCATTGTGTTGTGATGTATGCCTAGCTAGCAGTTTGTAAAATGACAACTTGTCGACATGACAGACTAACTTTCTTTTTGTATGGAATAACTTCTGATGTATGAATAGAAATCTAATAAAAACAGTCTTTGTCAGGAAATTGCTTCCTTGTCTAAGCTCTCTGAGATTACGAGACAGAAACATAATTTCTCACGAATGTAATGTAATCGTTTTGTACTGAATGTATTGAAGAACTAAGTTTTGTAATATTAAAAGGTTTCTCTAAAATGGCCTAGAAATAAATACTCGGATGAAATGAATCTGTAGAAGGTTCCTAAAAATATGAGGTGAAAAAAAAATTAATTTGAGTGACAATGACATCACTGGCAGTATTTCAGTTTTTGACATAGCAGTTATATAAAGATACATGCTTTATTACATACTGCACAACACTGACAATATGTTACAAGGCAGCAATAATTTTTTCTATATATAATGACTATATATTTGCCATTACAGGACTGTAAAATTTGTGCTCACGAAAAGTATAAATGAGAGAACAGTGCAGTTTTCCTTTGAATGCTTGCCGTTCTGCAGTTTTTTTTTTTTTTTACCACCAAGAGTGTAGCCTAATGATCTCTTCTGGATGACGAGTCCCGCAGCAGCACTCCAGTAAGACCGCTGCCCCACCCCCTATAACATAGGCATTCTCCTGGGGGCCGTCTGGACTTTCAGAGTACTGCTTCCTCCACACAGTGTCTGGTAGCTGGCTGAAAGCCTGTTCTCCTGCTTCCAGTTACCGACCCAGTGTCACTGTATCTTCCAGTTTTGTTGACAAATAGCTGGCCCACACTGTCCACCATGGCACACAGATCCATCCATCCATCCGTCCATTTTCCAAACCGCTTATCCTACTGGGTCGCAGGGGGAGATCCGTTCCCCATATTTTCAAAAATCTTTGGGGGGGAGGGGGGGTCAAATGTTTGGGTGAGATTTTTATAATGAGATAAGTTTGTGCTCATTTGTAATGTTTTACAGATCACCCCCCGTAAAGATGGATGAGAAAATACCTGGGTCATGGTGTCACCGGGACAAAGAGTGTGAGACTCATAAATATATCACATAATAAGATAATAGAAAATGATTGTTACCAAACAATATTCAATAGCATATTGTCCATCCAGGATCACAGGGACTCTGCAGGCTATCCCAAGAAGAACAGGGCATAAGGCAAATTCAGTATGGGCAATTTACAGAGGATATGTTTGCCTGACTGCATGCCTTTAGACTGTGGGAGGAACCTGGAGTACTCAGTGGAAACACACACCAATAAGAAAACAATGAAAACTCTACAGAACCACAGAGCTTGGGGCAGAATTTGAAGCTCAGTCTTGTTGGTGTGAGGCTATCCAGTGTATCCACCAAACCAGAGCCTTCAGAAAACATAATTCATAATTCTAAAGAAAATGTCATTTGTATATAGCGGAAAGTGTGCTTTTTTATAGGCGAGCACGGTGCTATCTTTATGCTAATCCTTCGTAGCAGTTTCACTGTAACAGAAGGCATACATATGTAGGCTTGAGGCAATGAAGGAAACTGTTCAGGATGAACCACATAAAGGTCAAATAACTAACTCCCTCCTAGCTGGGCTTTATTTTTTCATACTTGGTTACTGAGCTGTGATCGCAGGTTAACGTCTCAAACACCCACTAGACTTGGCCCTGCATTAAATGCTCGGAATGCTTAAGGGATTAAAAAGCATGTCGCTTAAACAGAATGTGTGAAACCCAGAATCCCATCCAGACCTTGTTATTTTAAACAAACTAATAATTGAGATCTCCTGAGCGTGCTGCTACGTTTGATCAGACCCGATTGCCGAGCTCTCACATGGGGCTCTAAAAAAAAAGCCTTAAATTAATGGCAACATGGAATCTGGTAATGCACTGCTCATTTTTATATGAAAACTAATTTTGCTTTAAATTGCCTAGTTTCTATCTTGATACAGTAAGCCCTGGGGTACTGAGAGCTCAGAACTATGATCTGTGGCCAGAGAACGTGCACATCGCAGTCTCAAATACAGTATCCATGTGTCCATATGCTGCAATGCAAGCAAGTGGTCTCCATCTACTCTTCGCATCCCATCCTTTAATTTATAGCCCGTTCAGCTCCCGATCTGTGGTGAATTTGCCCCCTCCTTTGTCGGGTAACCGCTTTGTTATGCCTCATTCTGGCGAACTTGTCAGGCCTCCAGCTGTCCCTGCAGGCTGCCCGATGTGCGGGAAGCCCCCATCCCAGCAGATGCCTATGTAAATGAAGGCTCGTTAGAGAGTCCATTTAAGAGATGTCCACCATAGCTATCCGCTATCCTCCGCGACTTCGGCTCCAGCCGGGATGACAAGTGGCTCAGTGTTCCCTGCCAGATGTGACGTTGGTCGCACGCCCGGTCTCACCCTCACCAGTATTCTCCACAAAGCATAACAAAAGGAACCTGTATTGGCAGTTTCTTTTTCACAATTTGTTGTTCCTTCACATATTTTCAGAATCAGTCCTCCTGGCAGCAGTAATTCGAGGGAATCAACTCAAAAGCTGTCCCATGCAAGCTTGGCTACTTAATTCTGCGTGATTGCCCCGAGTTTAAATTTATTCGTAGCTACAAGAGGTTGTGCACCCACTACAGGCACGGGCAAATTTTCATTATGCAAAATCCTTATCGGCCTGACTTCTACGACTTCTACGACAATTTTGCAGAGCCTCCACATGTGATCCTTGTAGCTAATGCTACCGGTAAACTGTCTGGGTGCCTTTTACTTAGCATATTATATACTTTACACGTAGTGTGCAAAATGAAATACATGATCGTATAGTCAGGGAAAAAAACGTGCTGGGGGATTTCAGTCCATCATTAATAAAGATAAATTGTCGTACAAACCATATGTACCTGCTTATGTATGATTTAATCTCTAATCTTGTTAATGATGGTGATACAAGATATTTAATAAAAAATAATTGCATTAGAGAAGTTCTTCTTTGTTATATAACTTAGCTTTTTGCATATTTTTGATGCTCTGGTATGTTTATTTTTAATAATATTATTTTAATATTTAAATTAAAATGATGAAATATTCTAGTATATCTATGAAATATTTACTGAAATTGCATAATATATTATGGAGGCTGTAGGCCCTCCATAATCCTGAGAGAGATTAGCAGTTAGAATGGATGGATGATATGCTATTAAATATTGTTTGGTAACAATGATATTTTATGATCTTAGTCTGTGGTATCAGTCTCATAACTGTTGTCCTGCATGGTGACACCACGACCCACATATTTTCTCAATTGGTTTTCCATGGAGGGTCATTTGCAAAACATTACAAATCACGGTTTTAGCCTAAACTTACCTCATTATAAAAACCTCACTCCAGCCAATAAAGCCAATGGTAGCCTGCTATTACAGAACCCTAATTGTGTAACTCCATGTCTCAGTGTCATGAAATTGTGTCCCATCCAGAGTCAACAAGTATTTGTTATTGCATTGTATTGCTCTTGGGTGTTGCTTTGATAAAAAAAATAACCAGAATGAAAAAACCTCTGTATAAAACCATCATATAGTAGTCAACCATCATATAGTGTTCTGATACTATGGTTAAGACCATTAAAATATCATAGTTCTGATACTATGGTTATGACCATTAAAATGTCATAAACCTTCGTCATATCTTTTTTAAAAAAGAAACTGTTACGGCCAAGGGGACATTTCAATGTGATGTCGCCAGTGGGGGAAAAGGAAGCCAAGGGAAGAGCCAGCAGGTGGAGGAGAAACATGCTGTACAGATTGAACTGAGCGTCTCGGCGCTCGCATCGGCACTGCGCAGTGCAGCTGGTAACGGCATCGCGGAGCGTACTCCGCTCTGAAGCCCCGAGGAGGGAAGACTTCAGCAGGGAGAGTCTCTCTTCTGCCTACAGGGAATAAAACAAACAAAATATATAAAGGTGGAAGAAAGAGCCCCTCCCGTCACAAAGTGGTGCTGGAGAGCGGGACTCAGCTGCCTTCGATAGCTCTCCGTCAGCGAGCGGAGCAGCATGCTTCACATCTTTCTGCCTGCCTTCCGCGGCGCTCAAGACGGGATCATTTGTAGGCAGAACCTGGCTTTTTCTGGGGTTTTTTTCCGGGATGAATGAGTGACAAATCCCCCTTCCGAGTTCACCAGTAAGGGCTTGCATGGGAGATGAACGTGGCCGGGAATCAGCCAGCTGAAGTCATTGAGCGACCAGTCAGCCTCCCGGTGCCAACTTGGGCAAGTAGAAGCCTTATTTCACTTTTGCTACAGCTGCGAAGGAGGGAGAGACTGAAAGGAGAATTTTGGGGGGGGGGGGTCGTAAAAGGTGAAGTGGAATTTATTAAAAATAAAAAAAATGCATTCCGAAAGTGCAGCTGAGGTTTACCCAGAAAAGTAGATAATGGTATAATTGATGTATAATTTAGGTCTACATAGTAGGGGATTTACAGTAGTAGTAGCAGTAATACTGCTATATCAATACAGTACTAATATTATACCCCGACTACTACTACTACTACTAATAACAATTATCATTCTTAAATTAGTTTTATTCAGTTTAATATTAAACGTATCTGCATATTCCCAGTATTAATCTTGGCCTTTGTAGGATATTTCTATTTCTATAATATATACATATTTCAGTGCTTTTTTTTGTAGTTCAGTAGTTGCCGCAAGATACACATGCTATATTGACAGGTTATGTTTCCGTAGGGTGTCAATTTAGACTTCACACATGGATTATATGTGTATAGTGACAATAAAAGGCATTCATTCATTCATTCATAGATTAGGGCTCCAGTTTTTATGTAGCAAGAGAATTATTGAATAGAAATATAGTCAATAGTCGAATCTCCTTGTGACCTTGCAGAAGGCACTGGGATCTTTGGCCACAGGGAAGTTGCACATATTGAATATGTAAAAGGTGCAGAGAGGCTTTCCTCCATACGCGATTTAGACATGCTCTTAATGCAAATCTCTCCAAACAGGGATTGAAACTTTCCAGCTTGGGTTGATTCTCTGGGCGAAATCTGCATTGATTTCCAGTGAAAAGTTGAGCACAATGAATGTGCAACATCTATGGAAAAGGTCTCTTAATTCAAGTGCATTGTTCTATAAAGGAGAACACCTACAACTTTGCAGCTGCGGTTCATTTTGTGCAAGGTGCTTTGTTCTGAAAGAGCTGCTCCTTTGTAGTGCTCATCTTGCTCTTGCTACAGCCGTACATACATCATTGATTTCACCAAGCCGTATGATGCATCATTAATACGACTGCAAATGCAGTTAAGGCACACATCTCTCACAATTCCAACATACACAGCCTCAAAATCCTGAAATAATGCTTATCTCATGAGCATATTTTTTCAATTCATCATCAAAGTCTTTGTCTTTACATTGGTGTGGCGTTGTCTTTCAGTGAGTAAATATTTGATAGTGTTAACTCCTCTTACTGTCGTACTTGGCAGGGTTACGCATTCTTATAAAAAGGAAGAATGCAGTGAACAGCTGCACGATTTGGGGCCGCACTCTATCCAGGGATTTTAGCTTTTCGTGAAAATACCAAGATACAGATTTTAATATTTTTCAAGTAAACTTAGTAAAGTTATCCAAACGACAAGGTATAAATGCCCAAGCTTCTCCTCGTAGATCACACACGTGGAGGATGGAGATGGAAAGAGATGCAAAGCAGAGATGATAACACAGTGCTTAGTAATTTACCGACTTCAGTACTGTCAGTAAACAAAACATAATCAGGAAAATTATTCTCAGTCACAGGAAAAATTAAACCCTTTCTGCTAATATTTTTTCCTGGATATATTCTCACTGTATAGAACAAAATACAGATCAGCCCATAAGATATAAGACTGCAAACTAAAATGTAAGATGTTCAGTCCATTTTAATCGTTCTTTTAATTACCTCAGAGCACGCAGATGTGTGGATGTCTGGTTTGTTTTCTCTGTAACACATTCACATCAGCGAAGACCTGTGACGTACCGGAAGACGCAAAATCAGTAGCTTTTGGAATATATTTTGGAATAAGATGTTAGGGTACAGGGACAGTTAATGGTACAGTTAATGGTTTCAGGTATTTGTACTTTGATGACTACATTTGCAAAACAGACATTTTAAATTTACTGAAGCTGCTCTGTTAATATATTGGATTTTAGCTAAATTTCTGCAAACCAGAAACCATTTTTCAGAGTCTCTCTTCACAAAGTGGTTAATATGCAATTTAATGTCCTGCTAATTACAGGTAGCTTCATATATAATAATGAACTAGCAGCATATGAACTACATATGGATAAAGATTAGAGATTAATCATATATATAGGACATATTAAATCCCTCTTTGCTTTCTAGTGTAGTGACCTGAAAGGATGCACAAGCATTAGCCTGGGTGATTAATAGTGTCGCCCAACTAACATGTATAAAAAAACGTTTTTATTTGGTAAGTCTGCAGTAGTTTCAGTTGAAGCTGTTTAGATAGGCAGGATGGACAGAAGAGAATTCTGAAATATAGTCTGGATAAATTTGCACTGTTAGGTATATAAAATATGCTCCACTCTTTTGGCTGTTTTGTTCCAGAGAGCTCTGCTCCCTACCAGCGATGCTCCTTAACTCTAGAGGGCCGTTATTAGTCTCTTGAGTGAGGCCGGATGCCTTTAACGCCTGTCACGACGCTAAGCCCCTGTCAGTTTTGCCGCTGTCTAGCTGCATTCCTTTCACATCAATCACTTGGTCCTTCGGCTCTGTGCGCTATATGTTAAATCATTCATTTAAATTACCTTATCTCCAGAGCCGTGTGGACGAATGTGAGCGGTATGCATATAGTAGGAAATGCAGCTTAACAAAGTTGATTAAGGCACATATTTCGGTGGGCAATGGATGCTAAATGTCTGTGGATACTATTGCGTGTTGTATGCAAAAATTCTACTATAAACGTTGTGTAGTAAATGATTTATGCAACAAATTACGCTTGACTCATCCTACGAGAATCCAGGATTCACGCATTTCTTCAGGGATGAGAAGTGGGCAAAAAACACACCCCCACTACTAATATGACTGTGCAAGTTTTCTTCTGTTCTCATCCCCTAAAGGGATTTTATCCCTTATAATTATCGCCTTTGACGAATACAGCCGAGGACACCCAAGGTTTCATCATCAAAGCACTGTTATTTTTTTTTTCCTGTAGATTTTTCTGTAACAACTGTAATGAAATCATCTTAATCTAATTTTTAGTCAATTTGGGCTGGGTGTTTGACTGATTAAATGTCGGATTTTATTATTTGTTTAACTGTTGGATTCCTTCAAATTATTGTAGGGGAAACTGGTGCTCTTTTCTAAGCATTCTTTTGGGGAGGTTTCACTGGTTTTGTAGGATTTGCCAGTTTGAGGGCCCTTATAGTAGAAAGGTTAATTCATTAAAGTTTTCTCAAGTACAGCAGTTTTGTTATAGCAAGTGACTCCACTAGGTGATGCTGAATATACAGTGCATCATGGGCATTTCGGTCTATGGTAGTAATGTGATATTATCTAGGAAAGTCAAAAAGATAACAATGCTCCGTTCATCTAATGTAGCCTACAGCTATAGCTTAAAAATGTCGTACCGTATTTACAGTAGTTGCTAAACTCTGCCATTTAGAATGAATGAACCTTGGCATCCAGAAGACCATTTTCACATCTTACATGCTCTAAGTTAGAAGAACAGCCATTTAGGGTGAACGATCGCACACACTCATTTCCACAAAATGGAATAAAATGAAAATGGAAATCACACTTAGCTTTGATGAATACAGCAACAAAATAGATTCATAATGGAGTAAAGGCGTGCCTGACCTTTGCATTTTCTTGACAGGGATTGTCTTTGTCTGAATTTTATTTTTTCTCAAATTGTTTATGCTAAATGTCTCGCTTCCATCTGTTTTTGCAGTCTGTCAGTGTTTTTCCGGCAATTTACAGCTGAATTGTTTTTCTTCTGTTAAAAATGGCAAGTCAGTCATTGACTATTCTGGATATTTGAGATATTTTGGATCTACTGGACCATTGTAATCCACAGTATTGTTTAAGCTTGCTCAGATTCAACTGATGTGAACTGGACCTTCACGCAAATCGAGCGCTCAAAAAACATGCAACTATTGCATGTCATCGCCTTCCAAGGTTAATAATTTGCCGGTATCTGGAGATATTCAGAGAGATCGGATCTGTCATTGTGAGGCTTCATTGACTCTTATTCAGCCACATCAATACTACTTAC
This sequence comes from Isichthys henryi, assembly GCA_026776945.1. Classification (NCBI taxonomy): domain Eukaryota; kingdom Metazoa; phylum Chordata; class Actinopteri; order Osteoglossiformes; family Mormyridae; genus Isichthys; species Isichthys henryi. The sequence continues at coordinate 18,390,722 of JAODJX010000027.1, forward strand.
GTACTGTAATTTGTTTCTTTTTGTACACTTCAGCTCATCTGGTAGAGTCTATCAAGTACAATAACGTGTCAAATCTCCAGACATCATTTGAAGGGGCAGCACAACCTCATCAAGCATACGTGAGGTTTCAGTCTTAAAAGACTTCCGCTGCTTGATTCACAGATAAGACAGTGCCTCTTGGGTCAATCGATTCATTACCTCAGGCTTGAATGAAGAGCAAGTACTTAAATCTCTGCCTAAGCTTTCTGGAAATCCTGGGTTCTTTGCAGTACCTGCAAACGATGTAGACACTAATAATTACTGTGAGAGCAAAACGTTCATCTATCCATAACTGCTTGTCCTATGCAGGTTCGGAGAGATCCAGAGCCTTTGCCTAAAGCTTCTGGCCCAGAAGCAAACTCCACACACACAGAGCCTGGGCAGGGACTTGAAATGTGGAACTCCGGACATGTGGGGGAACAGTATCAACTATTTCTCTACCACTCTACCCCCAAGAGCAAAGCAAATAAAACATTGCACATTATTTTGATCATTCTCTCCATATTTTACTTGATAAACCATCTTTTATTATTGTTTATTTGACATAGGGGCGGGAAGGCTATCTCCGGCACCACAGGGTAGGGAGCACCATGAATGGGAGGCCAGTGCATTGTAGGGCACAGACACACTCTCAGAGGAAACCAGCACAGACACAAGGAGGTCATGCAAAAAACTCAAGGGTAGAAGGCTACATTCCAGATGTGTGTGCTTCTGTTTTTACCAAACAAATTTCACTGGAACTGCGATGACCATTTTGGCTTATGGCCATTAACAGTAATGATGCTAAAATGCTAAGGTTGACCAATGACAGTATTATGCTTCCTGTTGCCCTGCATACTGGGATTGAGTTACGCTCTAATAGCTCTCAATTCTGCTCCAGCATTCCCTCCTGTTACCCCTGTTGGCACAGTACCCAGTTGCTCCCCATTCAAACTTTTTCATTCACCTAGTAAATAAACATATAAATAAGAATCCCAGCTAAATAGACTCTCCCTATTCGAACTGAGGCACCAAGAGGGCTCGACTAATACAGACTCTTATCATAGCTTTTCTTCTGCAGTGTTATGGGTCATTTTTTATTCATGGGTATTTTAGTTACGTGAGGAGTACTGGACATGGAATAAAGCATAACACAGAGTTTGAAATGCTGATGTTTGGCTAGAGCACTGAGGAGCAATATGACTAATTACATTTTTCAAAATATTTTATGAACTTTTATATATGTGTATACAGGTATGTGATAAAAACCTGTTATTTTTACTTTGTTGGGACATTTTTTTTGGTCCCCACAAGGGGAAGCTCAATTTTATAATATAAATCTACGACTACAATCAAAAAACTAAAAATGTACAACTATCTTATATTATCGTGGTTAAGGTTAGGGCTGGGTAGGGGTTACGGTTGTTATTGTTGGGATGTGTATGTGTGTGCGTGTGTGTGTTTCTCGTGAGAGACTGGCATTCATTCTCTGTGCTCTCTGGGAGAAGCCCCAGGCTAACTTCAACACTGGAGAAGAAGTTATGGAAGATGGATGGATAAAACATAGATATTTTGAATTAAAGTTTAAACGAGGGGTTAGCATGCCTCAGTGGGGTGCACTGCTTCCTCACACTTCCAGGACTGGGAGCTAGGATCCCACCCCCAGTCTGTACCAGTGGAGTTTACCCCAAACGAGCTTGACGGGCCGAATGGCCTCCTCTCGTTTGTAAATTTCTTATGTTCTTATTCCTTCCATGTTCTGTCACTGTCTTCCTGCAGTTCAAAAACATACAGTGATGTTAACTGGTGTCTTTAAATTGCCTGGGTGTAGACCCTGAGATCTACGGTGCGCCCCCGTGTCTCCTGGGATAGGCAGCGGGACCTCCCGTCACAGGGACAAGGATAAGTGGTTAGAAGATGGATACGTATTTATTGTGAAGCTGCATGAGTGAATGCATGCAGATGAGGCACATTTATATGCAGGACATTACCTACAAAGCACAATTCATGGGGAAAAAAAACTAAACAAAGTACAGGGCTGGCAGTAGCCAATTTTAAGATTATTGAAAATGTTCAACTCTGACATTCCGAACTGGACCTGCTGAAATGATCTGGGTCCATCTCTCAGTGTTTATTACTGGAAGGCAGGATTCACTCGCCTTGCTCTGAGGTATACTCTTAAATTCAGACATGAAGCCTCAGCATCATGGACTTGAGAGTATATGTGCTGCGTGTAAATGTTACCCTGAGCTTGAGGGCAACAGCTTCTATAACCTCTGGCTAAGGCAAAAAAAAAATAATCTCCAGAAAGAATCCCTTTAGCAACACCGCCCAAACTCCTGATGTGCTTAGTATTTTAGTTCAGATTCAATTAAACATAAACATGCAAGGAGAGAGCCATAATGTTGGATCTCGGGCAGCAAACGACCACCAGGTATGGATGCACTGTTTGTGCAACAATAAAAACAAAATCAATACCCCTAAAGGTTTAATATATATAACACACTTTCTGTAGCTAGACAGAAGTTCTAAAATTACATATAACTACCAGAATGAGAAGTAGCAGTGTTAACACTGAATTTATTTGAGACCAGCAAACGTCTAAAAGGACGCAATCAATGACACCATTGTTAATATAAAACTATTATGGAATAAATGTATAGAAATTACTAAACCGTCCGTTTTTAAAACTCTTTCATTTTGCAATCAGACAATGAATGAATACATGCTACTTTGGCAGTGGGTATGGTGGCTATGGATTATATATGAATATGAAAAATATGCAGGTTTTCTCTTAGATATGCCATGCCGAGCTAAGGTATGATCCTCGTTTTGTGCTTGAGGCTGTAAAGAAAAGCATCATATTGTCTTTGAAACTACTCGTTGTTCGAATCATTGGCGATGACAAAAAACCTTTGCCCACATACTTCCCGCGCTTCAAAAATCCACCCAAAGGATTATTATAACTTCATTTTATCGAGCGTATATATTTTAAACTTGTCCGGCTCCCCGGTTCGAAAGTGCTCGCAGGCCGCCCTGTTTCGGTTACAAACTTAATTACACCCGACAGAGTAGGACTGTCAGAGGACTTGGAGCTGTGGCCATCGATCAGCTTTAATGTAAAAACGAGCTAGTCTTCCTGGGCTTTCCTTTATCTGCTCACAAGACCCCCCCCCCAACCCGGGCGGCCCCCCCCCCCCCCCACCAACCCCACAAAACAACAACAGTTTAGGGTGGCGGGATTAAAAAAAATAACCCACCACACAAGATAAATAAAAAAATAAAACAAAAAA
>JAODJX010000027.1:18396105-18408322 GCA_026776945.1 Isichthys henryi
CCACTTTCAACTTAATGAATTACAAGTCCCACATAGTGTTATTATAGTTTAGATTTTTGTTTTTTAATTTAGTTTTAATTTTTTATATGACTTTCAATTTCCATTTCAAATCCATTTTAGTGTTTTCAGTGTGATTATATAATTTTTTTTTTTTTGTTTTTATTATAAATGTATGTTCTGTTTTTTTGTTACATATTTTACTTCCAGTTTAGGTTTTAGTAATTTTATTCAGGTTTACAGTGAAAGTTGTAGAGTATTATACAGTATGTACTGTATGTGCCTGGTCTTTAGAGAATCCAACATGGATACACAGTGAACTTTTTGTACTAATATCCTCAAAATGGGCAAGACATGTTCCAGGTATTAATAATGCTAATTAAAGATAAATGAATAATCACCTTAGCTAAGTAGTAATAAAAAATGATAATGGAAAGTAGTTGATAGTTAGTTTTTGAAGCAGCATTTATAGTTTTCATTTAGTTGTAAATTTTGGTAGCGGGTTGGGTGGGGGTTATCTGCAGATTTTCAACGGGAATTTTGTTGAGTGCTGGCCACTTTATTCTGCCTGGGTATCCCCCCCCTCCCCAAATGCCTCTGCCTGTATGATTAATAATTATTAAGTTTGGAAGGGTAATTACATCCAAATAATTATACAGTAGGTGGATAACAACTGAGAGATTGTTATGTGCTATGCGTTTCTTGTCCATATTTCCATGCTGTACTATTTGTGCATTAATAAATCAAGGGTCATTTAAACTGTTTTATTCTTTTTTTTTTTTTTTTTGTTCTTTGGGCTTATTTCACAGACATGATGAGCATCAAAATTAGTCATTAGCGGGTTTTGGTGTTCTATATGTTAAATGTGTTTTTTTTCAGTTGCTCAATTAAAATACATGCAATGACTTTCACAACCGGACTGCAAAGATGAAGCAGCACGGATTGGGCCCTCGATCCACAAGCCAGGCTTTCTTCCTGCTGCACCCTGAGACAAATGAACAGCACACTGCGGGACTTGGGGATAGATGACTGGCTGGGGCAGCTTTAAGCTGAGGTGCCACAGAAGGGATGGAAAACAGGAAAGAGGACCCAGGAAACAGGAAGTGGGGCTGAATCACAGGACAATTACAACAAACTTAAAAACATGGTGCCTGTTCCCCAGCCCTGCAGGGGCCTGTATCACAAAGCCAATTTTTTTTCTTAGTTGGATAACTTGTCAGATTTAAAGTACCACAATTTAAACGGACTTTATATTTGTTCACTTACATTTAGCCCAGACTACCTTAAATCCGACAAGTTATCAGGCTAAGTTATAAATCCTGCTAAGCTCTGGTTAATTATGACTATGAACCCCAGAAACAAGACGCCAGCTAAACAGGGTGAAGAAACTCACGATGAGATGCTAACCATCCAGAACCACGGCCATGGAACATAAATACCAACACCCTGAAGCATGAATCCGGTGACGGTGCTGGCAAATCTGACCAAAACCCAGGAGAAACAGATACAAATCCCATAAACTGTGGTTCAGAGCCCACAAACTGGAATCTGAACCAAATGAAGCTCTAAGCCCTACCCTCCACAAGCAAAGATGTTGACTGAGCAGCAAGCATTGCTCAGTGTCGTGTTAAATTAAATTCAGAGCTAACTACCAATCACACAATCACACAGACGGGACTCAATTACCTGATTACGAGGGTGTGACAGTTTTTACATAATGGTGTGGTGATAATAATAATTGTAATAATAACGACAGGATGCTTTGCTAATGTGATCTGGAGTCTTAAGCACATATACTATGTACTCTGTTTAATACTTTTCTTGTCAAAAGTTATCATTTGAGGTATTGATCATTCGATCATCAGACACTGTTTCACTATGGTCCAAGTCTACTGGAATCTTCAAACAAAAAGATCACTGAGCTAAATATTAAACTGAAATTTAAATATAAGGAAAACCCCAATAATCGAATATAAGGATTAATTTATATGTGAGGGTCTTCATAAATCCACTTAATATTTAAATTAATGCTACATATTTTTTTATCTTCTATCAACAGACCAAAACTGGAATAGCCTTGCTGTACAACAAAGACACCGATAATACCTGTGATATTCGTCTAAAGCTAACAAAAGAAGTATTAACCATACAAAAACAGGATGTGATCCGAATCGGCGGAGCCGAATCCCATTCAGATGTAAGTACCGGGACTTTACGTAATACACCAAGCATGTGTACATGGAACCAGCTTCTGTTTTACAAAGTGAATTGTTCTCTGCTTTGTCAGATATTAAAATAGCAGGTAATTTACACTTTAGTCCTTTTTTCAAATGGTAATTTCTATATTGTGGCCTGGACTAGCACAGAGAACTCGGGTATATCATAACAGAAAGCATAGCACAAAGACATCAGGATTAACTCTCCAGAAATAAATGGAAGACTATCAGCGAACCAAAGGTCGCACATTAAAGCTGGGAGGAGGGACAAAGAGGTGTCTTGCTAACAGTTGTGCAAATATAGTGTAAACACATTTAGCGTTATAATGAAACAACCTGATGCTAGTCATAATCATAAATGCTGACCATGTCATAAATGCTGTCATAATGCTTTGAAAACTCTTTATTGTTTTACATACTAAATTTCCATTTTTAAAGCACAGAACCGTTGTACTTCGGAGGCAAGCTGTTGGGGGCTTGGGTCTAAGCATCAAAGTAGGTTTGATTGTTTTGTTACACAAATGCATCATTTTTGCTCATTGATTACTCAGTTCAGCTTATATATGAATATATAGAAAACAAGCTCACTCCAAACAATTGTTTGATTTTATTATTATTCGTTATTATAGTGGTAACCCTGTCTTTTTGAAGCAAAAATATATCTACAGATTTTGAGCATGCAGCATGATCAACCGAAAATCCTCAGTGTGTTGTTGTTGGAACAAATGGTTCATTTAAGCTTAATGCATCATAGGTGAAATACTATTTAGTCAGCATCGATGTAAGGACTGTACCTGCTATATATTAATTTATGATGTAATTGTCCTTTGCCAGTTAAAAGCTTCCAGTCAAAGGTTGTTCATTTAAACTCATTATTGCATGGATGGAAGCAGTCAGTCAACTTTTTAAATGTGGCTGTCTCCAATCCAAGAATTGTGGTCAGGTTATGTTGATTTTCTTAATATATGCTGGAGTGCAGCCGGTAGGCTTTCGACGGGCCAGAGAGCGCTGCTCAATTGGCAGTCAGGATAAGGAATCAATGGAGAATATTGTTGGAAACTTAACTCCCACTTAATCATAGTGAAAGGGTATTTGTTTCTAGAATATATACACCTTTGAGAGCAGAGTAATGTAGCTGGTCATTTTTATATATATGATTTTCTTTTCCTTTTGTTCAAAGCATGTTATGCATATAAAACATTTATTTTTTGACAAAATCTATTTAAAAATTCCTATTCATATTATCCCCTAAGTGTATTCATTATTATTTTCCAAAAATCGTACCACGTCTTATCAGAAGGTTTGCATACACATGTGTGAGTATCAATGCACCGGAAGGCACATTGAGCTTCATTGCTAGAAAAAAAGGCTCTTGAATTAATGGTGAACTTTGTGTCTTGACAAGCAAACCACCTTAGGGATGAGAACCTGAGTGCAGCCTGAGTGCAGCCGTTTGTTTGTCATGTGGTGGGTGCGGTGATGCACTGTATCAGTGCAGACTCCTTACCTCTCTCTTTGTTTCTTACAGGGAGGTTCAGAACACAAAGTGCCCGTGGTCATTTCAAAGATATTTAAAGATCAAGTTGGTAAGGTGATGGCATTGGTGGAGTAATCCATTAATCAATCAACTTATCAACACAGATGTGAATAGGTTTTGTATTTATGATGTTTATTCAGGTTTATCGTATATATGTACTGTACTGTACATCATTACCCAGTCATATATGGTATTAACCAATGACAGTAATTTATTATAATTCATCCATTCGTCTTCTTATTCTGGTTATAATGCACTGTCAATTTGTATATTTTGAACTTTACAATGTTTTCATAATGTTTATTATTGTAATTGCATCTGTCTTTCAGTTAACGGGTACCAGATAGTATCCTGTATGAAACAGCATATCTTATTTTCTGAATTTGTACAGTGGTGTCATGCAAAGTAATGGGTGAAAAACAGAAAAAAAAACTATAACCTTTGCACTTTGCAAACTATCAGGACAGCATTATATTGAATATAATGCTTCAAATAGTGCTTCAGCATGTCAAGCATATACAATCTTTACAAAAAGAACGAATCACTTTTTCAATGTGCCTTCAGATGACTGTAAGTTTTTAATAATGGATTATGTTCAGTGAACTTAAGACTTGAACCGTTCACCACTCACTCTTAACAATGCATTCAAATTATGAAAGATTTAAGTGATTCTGCAATAATGGTATGTTTCAAGCAGACTACACCTAATGCACAATTCAATAATTGTATTATTTATATCAACCAGTCGACTGTTTTTCATTTCTGTCCACCATAGGCATTTTTGTGAGGCTTACCATATATAAATCATTTACATACATATGTAACATATATAAGAATAAATTCCAGTGATTTTATTCTGATTCACCTGTAAATGGGCGGCAGTAATGCCAGGTGCAATAAGAAGTGCACATGCTAAATGGAGATACTGAATTGGTTTAGGTTCTTTGATGCAGGAAAATGAACCCTGGCTTTTTGGCACCTTTTATCTGGTTATTTTGTAAATTCTACACACCCGTACTCAAAGGTATCCACCTGCCCTGGGTATCAATGGAAGATAGTCAGATGTGACCCTTGATTAATAACAGAAACCCATTACTATTCATGAATTGTGTAATTATATTCTATAGATTCCATTAACCTGCTTCTGTTCAACAGCCGATCAAACAGGAATGCTGTTCGTTGGAGATGCAGTGTTACAGGTCAGTGTGGTCATTTTCTTTCTGCTGTTACATAGTTATATGGCCAGCAAAACCAGGTGGCTGCATTACCGTACGAAACACGATAGCTGCATCTTTTATCGAAAGTGAGCTATGATCAGAATCTGGTCTCTTAGGATCTGTTGTATTTGTAACAAAAAAATCTTCGTTCAACTGAGCTTGATTTTGAAGAAAACACAATCTTTTACCTACCTACTATGTCTTTTTAGATCAATGGCATCAGTGTTGAAAACTCTACACATGAAGAAGTTGTGAGTATTAATAATATATGGCTGTCTAGCTGTCTAACATTTCTTGAGTCAGAAATAGACTGTCTGAAACAATAGCAAATATGCATTTGAAAAGTATAATGACGTACCAGTTTATAAGCATTATTAATAAAACACAAAATTATTACAATTTAGACGAGAACATTGTCTTTCATGTACTAAGATGAGCTATCACTAATTTACTGCTATGGCAGGTGCATCTTTTGCGCAATGCTGGAGATGAAGTCACAATTACTGTTCAGTACTTCAGAGATGCACCATCATTTCTAAAGCTTCCACTAGGTAAGACTAGGTAATATTGATGTCCTTGAGTCTACAGCACCACTGAAAATGTTTGTTCTAGGAACGTTTACAGAATGTTATGAATAAGGTATGGGAACATTCAAAGTGTCTAGTGTTCTTGATTTTCCCCGAACGTTATACCACTGTTACAATGACTACTACAACTAATATTAATAATATAAAAGCATTTATACAACGTTAGTTTCACTCAAGAAATCTGATTGGACAAGAGGCTTTCTATGAGTACAGCTATTAGAGTTTAACCTCACTTGGACATTTCACATCAGCTGTATCACCCTGCTTTATAAGTGCATCTAAAAAGCATCACATATGCCTCATTTCCACCAAGGCGGAGCCGGTACTGGGCTGGTTCTCACTTGTTGCCTTTTGAGAACCTGCCTGCATTTTCCACCTGTTTCAAAAATGAATGTAGGTGAAAGTAAAGGAGTAAATTAAAGGTTCGGAAACATATGAAGGGCGTGACAGAGCAGTATGTAACACTATTGTTTTACGTCTCAGAGGTCATGGGAACAAGGAAGGATGGCATGTACACATATACCATTTTTACTAAGTATTTTATTTATTATAAACCAATATTTTCATTAATTTCATTAAAAGGATTTTCAAGTAATGTTATCATGCTGACATTTACATTTTAACAAAGGCTCTGTCAAACATGGATATAAAACATTCCCATTAATGTTACAGTAAGAAAGTGCTCTGCCAACTCTGAGAAGACTTTCACATAATGTTGGCTCAATTTCTGGGAGTGTTAACTGTTAGTTGGGGGTGCTGTGTAAAAGTAGCTCTAAAAATAGAATAGTAGATTCCTCTGTACTATGGTCAACCAAGATATATTTGATATTGTTTGCTCAATCATAATAGGTAAATCCATTTTGATATTTATCCATATTCCATAACCTGTAATCCAGTATGGGGTTGTGATAGCTTGGAGCTAATGATGGCCAAATGAAGCGTCATGAACCATTTGCCATATTTTCTGACCCCAGTAGATGGTGGTCTCTGTTCATAAAAGGGCTCAAAGCATGTCTCAAAGCAAGCAAAGAGCGCCATCTAGTGGGGTAAAAAATACAGCAAATGGTTCATGAAGCTTCATTTGCCAATCACTACTTGGAGCCTATCCCAGGAAACACAAGGCAGGGGATACTCTGGACCCAGTCCATGACAAGGTACCCACCCACTCAAACACTTAAATGTGGCAGTATTTAAGCTAAATGCATGTGTGTCGTACTGTGGGAGGAAACAAAATGACTGAAACATGCACACAGAGTCTGTGACAGGATTCAAGCTTCCATTCCTGGAGAAAATTTGATAATGACTAAGGGCATGTGGAAAATGCTTAACGTTTCTGCACAAACAAGTAATATCTCATGCAGAACTAAGAGTACTTTGACATCCCACTTAATACTAAGTTGAAAAACAGATAAAACACACAGGTCACGACGTGAATTTCTAAGAGATTAACTAAGGCACTGACCGTGTACCTGTAATAACAGCAAACAAAATCTGGATTTTATTATGAACTATAATAATCCTTTATCCATCCATCCATCCATCCATTTTCCAAACCGCTCATCCTACTGGGTTGCGGGGGGTTCCGGAGTCTATCCCGGAAACACGAGGTTAATAATCGTTTGTGCCACAGATTTTTCATAACTGACAGTCAGGCAATAAAGCTTTTTCTGGGAACATGACATTCCTATGGATGGCACAGTTGCATCTCATACTTCTGAGGTGATGGTTTGAATCCTGCTGCCATGCTGGGTTCCTGGAGTTTGCATGTTTGGCAGCTATAATTTGCCCATAGCATGTGGTTGTGAGTGTGTGCCCTGTGAAGGACTCAAGATCTTTCCAGGGTGTACTTCTGCTTGTGCCTTGGATGATGGATGGATATTCTAATCTTAAAATATCAGTAAGGTATTTACACAAAATTATACAATTTAATATATTCATAGTATTTTCATCCATCTTCTGCTCCCACTTCTCATATTTAGGGTTACAGGGGGTCCGGAGCCTATCCCAGAAGCTATGGGCACAGGGCAGGGAACAACCCAGGATGGGGTGCCAGCCCATCGCAGGGCACACTCACACATGTGGGCAATTTGGTAACTCCAGTTCACCTTAGCATGTTCTGTGGAATGCTGTTGATACACGGTACCTGGAGGAAACCCCACGACAACACTGAGAGAACATGCAAACTCCACAGACGTAGAGCAATGGCGGATACTCAAACCTGGATCTCAGAGGAGTGAGGCCACACCACGCCACCCTTTCATAGTACTTGTTTCACAAATATATTTATGCAGCAACTGAGTTACATTAATGATTCCGATTAGTTAGTTTATTTCTTTGTTGTATTTGTGTCATGTTTGTGTGAAAACCAAAACATTACAAAATATTTTAATAATTTTTCTAAAACTGCTTACAAAAATATCACAGGTAAAAAAAAAATCTCTATTCAAAGATTATATTTTTGTACCTATATTTCTAACCAGTAGTATTTCAAAATGTCACAGGTTATGTCTCGTCTCCAAAATTTCTGAATTACATCTAAATAATTAAACCTAACAGTATATTCCCACATGAGTTTTCAGTGAATAACCAGTTATTGAAGATGGATGGATGGATGGATGGGTTAATGGATAGATGAATAGATGGATGGTTCACCATTTGGAGTGGCAAAGCGACACAGTGGATGGCACTGTCTCTTCACATCTTCACGGATGTTGGTTTGAATCAAATCCCTGCTTTTTGTGAAGTCTGCATGATTTCCTTCCCTTTCCACATACAGTCCAAAGACACGTAGTTAGACATATCAATAATGCAACTTAGCGTAACCAGTGATAGACTGACATCCGGTTCAGTGAATACTCTCTAACTGGCGACCTGTGCTTCCTGGAATGGGCTTAACACTTTCGATGATCCTTTAATGAATGAACAGTTAGCAGATGGATCGATGGATGGGTCCCTTTTGAATACGCCAAACATGGCTACAACATGAATCGCATCAATTTCCTGGCAGACAAAATAAGAATATCCCAAAACATTCTGAGAACATCATTCAGGAGTTTTCAGCCCCCTGAATTAAACAAGTGATGAAATGCAACATGAATAATTGTAGATCTTAGCAAGAAACACAACTTTGCAGCATTTCCTATTTGCTTTTTATGTTCTAGGCTCTCCTGAACCACGCAGTGATCACAGTAGCAGAACATCGTCTCCACTGTCCGACAGTGGTTTTCATCTAAATGGAAATTCAAATCACAGAGTAAGCTTTTTACATTTGTCATATCAAATATTTGTGTGGAATTCATTGAAATAAAGTGCTGCATAAAATAGTTTTATTTACATCGATAAAAGCCAGTATCCATATACACAAACAAACCCCAAGTGAAAAAGCTGACATACAGACTTAGCAATAAACATTTAAGATATTCAGCATGTTTGATTTTCTTGACAAGTGGTAGTTGTGGACTGGATTTTAAAATTGGACATGTTTTGTAACCTATGCTATTATTTCGTTATATCAGTCAGCTGTACCCTGGAGTTAAAAAAAATAATATCCTGAATATGTATGGAACGTTTGCGCAAACGAGAATTTTGAAGGACTAGTAAAGTTGAGTAAGATGCTGAAGAAGACACTGACAAGTCGGCACAGGTGCTCTGGGATGATGCAGACCCAGTGTCACTTGTCTTCGATTTGAACGTTGGACTCGTAGCGGGGTGAATTGACAAGAAAGGTGACAGGCGCATGGCTGACGAGCATATCAATCTGCTCGCCAAAACCGCACTTAGATTGGCTCGGCGTTCCTTTCGCGGTGACATTTTCATTCGCTTCGGTAGCTGATGGAGGTCTGCCTGGAGATTACAGGGAACCTTCTAACCCTGTAGCTTTGCTATGGCACAGGGGAAATATCTCGAAGCACATTCATTTGGACTGCCACTATAAAGGGCAAATACAGGCTGAATTTCTTGTCTGTTTGGCTACTATCTGACAGCCGTGAAATTAAGCATAACAGCGGATTAAAAAGTACAATTCAATTTAATTATATGATTAGGGGCACAGGAAGCTAACAGATTCGTTTTGAATATATGAAATATGTGAACGCATTAAGGTTTTTAATCCAGATCTTAGAATTTTAGAATGTCCCCCTTAAATTGCGCCCTTCACATTTAGATTTCTCAGTGTGTATCACTGCTTCAACCAAGGCACCTACCCATTCAGTCACACCCCCTCGACTTCTGCTCCACACACCTCCCAGTACTAAAGCACAACTGTAGCTCATAGAATTTGATATAGAAACACACAGATTTTAATAACTTTTTTCTAGAATTTTGAGTATCAGTCATTGTTTTAGGATCTACTTTTTCCATGCATGACAGCTGTTTGATTTCTGAATTTCTTTAATCTTTGTCTTGTGATGTGTATTTGTGTGTTTGCGTCAACGTGACAGCAAAAGTTAGAGTGGTGGGGGGGGGGCCACAAGCAGTTTGTTACATTGGTGCCCATTCAGAGGGTGCCATCCTGGCCAATCTTTTGCCTTTGCCCTTCCTGCCAGTGTTTGGCCTACAGGTTTGGGTGATGAGGATTTATTGGACTTAGACCTTGGATTGTTTCCATATGGAGTCATTACTAAGGCAACAATTTACATCGCAAGTGACATTTTGATGGCAGCCAATGTTTGCACTATTTATGTTCTCGTCCTCTAAAAAAAACACAACATACACATAGTAAATCAATAGCATACTACAGCATACTGCAGCATACTACATTATACTACAGTATACTTATCCAATGCACCGTTTGTCTGCCACCTTATAGTTCAAGTTTACTTTTTTGTAAGCGGTGACATAAATTAAAGACAAGCTCAAATTGTTATGAACTGCGGGTTTGGACAGGCAGGCTGGCAGGCAGGATGCAGGGAAGGACGAGGCAGGCAGGCAAAAGACGGGGAAAACTGGGGATTTATTGGAGAGACCGGGTACACAACGATGAGGCAACATATCATAACGTTAATGACGGACATCAGACAGGGCAAGATGTGGACTGATAAATACAAGACAGGGCGAAATAACAGGATACAGCTGGGCATGATCGGGGAAGCACACATGAGGATCGGATGAGCTGGGCATGACACAAATTATTTATGTGATTCACAATGTACGACTTTGCCGTAATTTGATACATTCCATGCAAATAATATAAATCAATAACATCAGCAGCATTTACGATATTTAGAGACTGCATACAGAAAATACATAAGAAGTGTTACTGGTTTGATTAAACAGGCTTCAGTTGTTATAGTGACTAAGCATAAATTATGCCATTAGCAGCTGCCATTGTAGAAGTCACTTCAAGAATTTATGTTCCTAAGTAAATATGGAGTTTGTTTTCAAGTTGGCTATTTAGTCTTGAGATATTAAAATAAGTAAAACTGAACAATTGTGATTGCTGGTTTTGAATGGGGACATACTGTACCTTTGCTGGCAAATCTTAAATTTGATTTCTGCTGAGGCAAGCGAAATAAGGCAATGTGCTTGTTTGTGTAGTTTTAAAACCAAATGCATTTTTTAAGAACTTGAGATGACAGGGGAAGGAGATAATCTAGACCGATGCAATATAAAAGGTGTCACACAATGTTACTTTGAAGAATGGTTGTGAAACTTCAGAGGGATAATGTTCATTAATAGCATCTAATAACACTTTTTAAAATATGGAGATAACTTCAGGTCTGTACTGTCTCCGACTAATCAGTCCAAAGTAGACTGATCCAGAATTACCTTAGAATGGACTGTCTGGATGACAGAATTGCAGTTGTGGATGATTGGAATGACTACATAAAGGTATCTCAAGCTGTATCTCACTGGCACTGACGTCGAAGACATCTGGGCTTGATGGAGACATGAAGAGCAAAAGGTATGGAGAGGGTAGGTCATTTGTTGTCTAATAGCAGATGAATGATTACTAGTACTCTTAAAATAGTAATTTCAGCTATACAATAGTCATTTGGCTTGAGAGAAGGGGCTTGAATTGACAGGAACGCGCCAAAGTGCAGTTGATAAGAGCAGAAATTCCTGTCATGGTTTCAGCAGTCTTGGTCTATAGTTACACTTCAAAAATTTGCCAAAATCCTATACAGAACATACTGTAGAAGAGCAAGACATTATTTTGGGCATCTTAGACATTTTTGGGTGAGTTTAATGCTAGGACAAGATGTGGACACAGTGCCTTGTATTTTGACTTGCACTGGATACTTAAGCAATTCATATGGTGATTTTTGTGTTCTTTAATTAAGCACAATAGCGATTTATCCTCTGATTATTCTTATACCTAGAATTCACAAGTTTCAAATGCAGAAATCCTGACTAGTTCCTAAGGCTAGGTAGTGCTTTCATTTCAAGCCACACAAGAGACATTCTTATTGATTCATTTACATGACCCAAATCTCCCACCAGCTAAGGTACAGAAAGGGTAAATGACATGAAGGACAATATTGCCTCCTCAATTATTGTGTGGCGAGTTACCTGTGTGAGAATGGACACCTTGTCTCTTTAATCAATTCTGACATGTGGACAATATTTTATTCCTTGTCATCTCAGTCGGGCGGCATGGTGGTGCAGTGGTTAGCACTGTTGCCTCACACCTCTGGGACCCGGGTTCAAGTCTCCGCCTGGGTC
>JAODJX010000027.1:18412439-18430962 GCA_026776945.1 Isichthys henryi
TGACCCAGGCGGGGATTCGAACCCGGGTCCCAGAGGTGTGAGGCGACAGTGCTAACCACTGCACCACCATGCCGCTCAGTGAAAATTACAAGCATACAAATAAATTGATAAATGAACATAAATCCTTTCGCATTTAATTCCACAATAAATTAACATATAATATTTAATTCAAAGTTATAGTTATGTGTTATACTGCAGCAATAAAATTGTGTTAAACCCCAGAATGTTTTGTGAACATCTTCTGATACTCCTTCTTACATCAGAAGTACAGCAGCAAGTAATAGTCTTGGTCCAGGCCAGTAATGAAGCCTAACTGATTATACCTCTCCAGGCAGATTTATGATGGCGAAACAATAGGATTGTGAAAAGGAAGGTTTATTTTCTTATCTCATTCCTACCCTTGATGGATTCTTTAAAAACAACAGTGAAGGATTGGCTCTCTTGGTTCTCATCTGTTTTAGAAGAAACACTCTCAGGAGAGTGTCCTGCTTGGGAATTATAGTGTAAATTACGCAGATGAAGGTGCAAAGTTGCTACTATGAATCAATCACTTAGCTTATTGATGTAAATAACAAATTCTCGTTGCCACGGGTTTCTGCGGCATCACGGTATACAAGAAACATGAAAAGGCCGGACTTATCTATCAACACGTGAAAATGAATATGGGATGGGTGTAATTCATTTTATAGTCTCTTGAAATTTTGTCAGTGTGAGAAATGTGACGACTGAAAACCAATTATAACAAGGCAGATAGCAAGGAAATCATTGTGGATCAAAAGGCCAGTTACTGAAAGGAAATGGCAGGATATTTGTGACGTACGGATACATTTATTGATCTTTGTATAATCAATCAGCGCAGTAACACTTATTTAAAAATAAGGCCCTTGTGCATATTCTCCAGTTATAATTCACGTTTCCCATTTGTTCCAGGTCCAACTGCTTTGAAGTTCTTGCCTTAAATGGGGAACGTTCCAGTGTTCTACAGTTTTGCACGGCTGCTGAAAGCACAGACTGGATTCAGTCAATATCGAATAACATCAACAACTTAACACTCGAAAATGTGAGTGCATGTAAACATATTGTATATTACACATTTATATACTTATATAATATATACCATATATATATATATATATACACATATATTATGTTTTTTATATATATATATAATATACTCAATGCATGTCATTATTCATGAGAGATTTAGCTATACAATACACGACCAATTTTAAGATGTTTGTTATAATACTATAGTTTTACATGATATACTACACTATTCTTGCACATTTGTATATAATACATTCTGGACTGCCTCAGATCTTTTCTAATTTTGTTGTTGATAACTAGTTGCCTGCTTGTGTCTGCTTTAAAATCGAGGTGACATGTACCATATAGCTCATAGTAATCAGGAGCCTTTCTGAGGAATGAAATTCAGTCACTTACTGTACAGATTGGTAGCATTCCCCACTGGGTTGCGGGTCACGCTTTCAGCGAGGTAATGCAAGATGCACTGGTGACAAAGGCAGGTGTTATCATTTCATGCATCGCAGATTAATGTTTTTACATATTTTTAAAAAAGAGAGAAATTTAATGAAATAGCACTGATCCTTGAACATATTTCCATTACTGCTATTAAAAATTAGAATACGGAGGCTGAAAATGAGAGGGGTTGTAACAATACTCTAATGCATTTTGGGGGAAAATTGATAACTTCCTTAACTAATGGTGGCTAAAATAATTTATGTAGATTTTATACAATCTTGTGAAATTTGTTTGATGCATGCAGAATGACGTTAGTGTCATGGTGAAATGTATTGCCTTGCATGACGGTGATGCATTACTGTGGGGACTGGTAATTACGTCGCAATTGCAGGTTGCAGTTTGTAGAATTAGCAAACGAATCTTACACGATCCATGTGAAAGGATTTCACTTTATGGGTTACATTTTATGTTTTGTGAAGATGGTGCCAAAACTCCTTCTTTATTAAAGATACAAACATGAACTTGCATACAGATGTTTTTTTAGAAGCTAATTATTTCACTTGCATCACTTAATTACAGGTTCTGATTACTAAATGTTCAATTAAATCATTATATGTCAGCCCCAGGAACAGAATTGGGACATCTCGGTGACCTGAAACCTAAAAATAGAAAACATTTGCTCTGCAGCTTGATAGCTTAAATGTATGCTGTTTCGTAGACCTCCCTGCTTTTTCAGAAGGCTTGCTTTAGTTCTACAGTATTTGAGACACATCGACTTAAAGAAATTATGAAGTGCAGACAGGCATGGATATACACTAATAGAAACGGCTGTAACACATGACATTATAAACACTACAGGTCTGTGAAGGCACACAAACCATTTGTCACATTCTTCTGCTTTGATACTGTATTCCAGCACTTTTGAAATGTTCAGCTGTCAGGTGTCAGTTGGTGAAATGTTTTCAATTAGATGTAAATGTCTAAGAAACATTATTGAGGAAAATATCACTCATCTGCTTCTACTCATTTGTTATACAGATGAAAACGATTAACAAATGCTTTGCACCTGATGAGCAGGTATGTAATTTGCACGTATGTGTGATAGAACATATTAAAAAACAGTGTACATGCAGGTTGCTGTATAACACAGCTAGCTGGATCATTAATTTGTAAAAAAAATTGTGTTTCATACTTATGAGATACACAAAGTATAAAATCTAAAAAAATGTAAATCTGCTTACTGGTCAAATGTAAAAGTATTACATAGCTATTAATTTTGATACAGAATCTCAATGAAGACATACTGTACAACGTGCATACACAATTTGTTACATTGTTTCAACAACTGGCAAATTGGAATAAATTATTGATTTTCTTGTGAAACAGGGAGAAAAGATCTTCTTAAACTCCTTCATTTCCAGGAGGATTTTATCTTCATCCTTTGAAAATGTTTCGTTTCAGATCATCCACATGGGATGGGTGTGTGACCACTTACAAGCCAGCGACTCCCCACCTCACTGCTTCAAGTTTCTTGCGTTAAAAGGCTCCTCTCTCTACATCTTCAGGACCCCCCCAGTAAGATCAGTGCCGGTCAAACCGTTATGTGACATTGGCGGCTGCCTAGGGCGCCGTTTTCGATGGGGGGAGCAGATTTGCCTAGGGCTCCCCATGGGCTTTTACTGGCACTGCTGGTGCCCTCTACTTAACATTTGAAGTACATGCTTTTCGAATACCAATAGCTCAAATGCAATTTAAGAACCTGAAATATATATTACTAGCTAAGAGCACAGTGATATTGTAAAGATAATCCATTTTTCCTGTACATGGGATTCTGCTTAACATAGTTTCATGAAAAACCTGGAGTATGCTACCAGTATTTATTGATTACGTTGAGATTATTCATAGCAAATTTAAACAATATTTTTAAGAAAATCACACCATTCAAGGCTTTTTAAAAATTTTAACGGAATTAAGAGAATTCATAATAATCTTGAATGAAAGAATTATTGCATTCAGCTAATTTAGCTAATTGAATGGTGATATAGAATGACTATTCAGCATACAAAAATTCAACCAATACAGCACCTTTTCATAGTTCAGCAACTTAGAATGTAAATTGCAGTTGTCATCAACATAAGTAATGGCATATACATCATATACTCTACTTCTATGAAAATACAGAACTAAAGTTCCCTTATTATCTGTACATTTCTAAACTAGTAGATGAGTTGAGATGACATGAACGTTTCATCCATAGACAGTAGCCAGTACAACCAGCAGATGAACGTAATGGTCAGTTGCTTTGTAATTCTGGATTATGTCATATTCTCTTTAACAAACATTTTCAGGCCAGGTGAAGATCGCTGGCAGGCAATGACCTTCAGGTACTTGGTCATTGCCTGGTCCTTAAGCTGCAGCTTTCGCTCTGCACTTTGGGTGCTTTTTTCTGCTGAGAAGTACATTTTCATCCCAGTCTTAGATCTTTTCAAATCTGACCCAGGTCTTCCTCAAGGATTAGCCCCTTTATAGCTCTGTCAGGGCTCCCACTTCCCTGGATATGAAAGGCGGCCATATTTCACAGCAGGGATTGCTACTGCACAACACTTTGCACTGGGTACCACAAAATCACTTGTATTTCAGTATATTCCATGGTCAGGAATCCATGTGCTTTCAGAATTGTCTTCTAGCACTAAGTAACAATACCACATATATCAATGCATGCTGAGCATTACTCATATCAATGCATTTTTTATTTTTTTTTACTTCTTTTTAGGTTAGCACGTTGGACTGGGGACGAGCTGAGGCGATTCATAACCTCTGTGAAGTTCTCTTTAAGACTCACAAGGTAACAAAGAGCAGTTTTCCTGTTACAATTGATTAAATGATTTAAGCATTATGTTTTGCGCATTAGACGCACAATAGCAGCCCTGCCTTGGAAGCGCATTCCAGTGACCTGATTGTCAAATGATATGAGTATTCACCTGTGTGGGAAAAGCAGGGATTTGCTGTAGTAAAAAAAAAAAAAAACTTGTTAAACCCAAACCTGATTGCAGTACACTTTACATCACAGACCCAGAATAACCTGTTTTGCAGGTACACATTTCCTCTATTGCATAGAGATAAATATGATGGCAGTGAGTTATATATGTACAATTTAACATTGATATCCAGTGTAGGAAGTTGTTTTACTGGGTACTGTCTACTTTAAAAATAAATTCCAAATAGTTTATAGTTAAATAGCTTATAACATAAATTCCAAAAAGCAAACTTATTGAAAAGAGATTTTTGTAGTTTTAGAAAACATCTCAGATAAGGGCAATATGTCAAACTCTGATAATGATAATCCTTGGTCAACTTGGTCAGTTGTGCATAGCTTGTAAAGTCAAGCTTGTTTTTGAGAATGGCGATGGATTGATCTTTGCCATAGAGATGCAACAACAAGGCGAACATTGTTCTGTGAAAACCGATACTTAGTACTTAGATCAATGTAAGACGTTGTCATGGAAATGAAGCAATAAACGCTTTAGTGGTTAAGATATTTACAGTGAAAACAAAGATTCTATTGTGTATAACCCTGTTGACTATAACGTCTGACATAATAGAAGAAAATCCTTGTTGATAGTAATTGCAACTGTGAAGTCCGTACAGTCTATGGATTTACGCCACGCTGATGGATGATGCACATTTTCTTTAACGGTTTTGTGCTGTAGGCCCTGGTGTATATCTGAGGAAGGAAGGAACAAAGATGGGAAACATGTGACCTACTGATTGTTTGCTGCCAGGAAATTGTTTGAAGCCCTTCCAGAGTGTTTCCTTCAATATTATACTACAGGAAGTTAACAAGAAGGGTTCCCTAATGTCCCATGAAGGTCTCAAAGGGAGGGGTGTCTGGCTTGGGTGGAAGACAAGCTGTAGTTTGCTCGCCAAATAAATTATGAGCGAAAGCGCAGGAACCTCCTCCCCAGGGAGAATAAAGAGATCTGTATTGACTTTAAGAATACAAGTACAACTCTGCTCAATTTTTATGGCTGAGGATATATGAGTGTCTTGTTTAATTTAGATGATGTGTGTACCTGACTGCAAGGCACCCCTGTAAGAGTTGTGCATCGGCAACTCAGGAATAAAATGTCTAAGAAATTTAAAACTTTTCTCACTCTCTTGCTCTTGTCCAACAAACGTTTTAGACAGTGCGCTGTGAGACATCAAATTGCAGGTAATTTGTGACAGATGAATATATCTAATAAATACATAAACAGATGCACATTTACTTACTTTCATGGCCATATGCTGAAGAGTAAATTTGAGTTCCTTCCATCAGGACTTCATTCTCAGAAACGATTGTTTGAATTGTCTGCTAAACAGAATATTAAATTATATGCTGTTCTGTTTACCTTTTTCCACAGCTCTGGATTGCAGAAGACTGTTGGATCCAGTCAAAGCTTCAGCTGAGTCACCATCACGATTGTGAGTCACAGAATAGTAAGCCTTACAGCTTCAGCGTCCTGCTGGGACACGGCCAGAGTCATTCCTTCAGTGTCGAGCTGGGAAGTGATCTCACCATATGGGAGAACTCCTTCCAAAGAGCCGTATTCTTGGAGGTACAGAGAACAAGGGTACGTGCAAATTTACTTTGTCTATGAGGATGCAAGAGATTTTTACTTGAATATGTCATTTACTAGGCTCTCAAACTTCTGATGTTCGCAGACCAGTCTACGTCATATAGAAGTTCAGTGAGCCGGTAAAACGACCTGGGGGGGTGGCAGGAAATCGATCGTGGATTTTGGCTAACCATTTCGATTTTTTTAAGATGTGAATAAAACACACAAATTTGAGGGGTCTTAAAAAATTGATGCCATATAAAAAATTAGCCAACCTCTCCACCTAAAGGCATATTTTCGGATGCATGAATAAACCCGCCCTCAGTTTTCTGCAACCCATTTGAGTTTGGAGTGCGGACTGGATCCAGGAATACCTACATATACAGTATATTATTTATTATTTATATGGATTTATGTACACAGATGGGGAGTTTTAAAGGAAACTGATGCATGAAAATGTAAATTTAATGTATTTACTTGGTTATTATATTTGTATGACTGTGTATCAAAATACAACAGATTAAGATCAATTACAGAAAAAATATGGCAACAGTAAACAATAGCGTTGTATTTCTTAATTTTGTCGTGCCTTAGTTTTCTGGTTCAGGAATCGCGCAGATGGCAGTATATATTTTTAGGGTTACACCGACAACTGAGGCAGATCATTTGGGGCAATATCCAATTCTTATGAAGTGTGGCCGTAAAAGAGGCAGCCCTGACATCCTGCTCACAGTGTACGGTGGGGTCGTCTGTTAGCACGGGAGCCCAGAACTGGGGGTGAAATTCTGATCTGCAGCTGGTAGGTGGGGTTGGGGTGGGGAGTGACATGTGCTTACTTAGGGAGGGCCGGACAGGGAGACGCATGCTGGATGTACCAATGGGGTCTGACAGCGCTGGAAGAGAAGGGACCTGAACGGAACAGACGGCAATAAAAATCTGTAGGCCCTGGGGCAATTATACTTCAAGCCCATAACTAGTATAAATAATACAATGGAATGGAGCTGTCAGATGAGATTTAACTCATTTCAGCAAGAAAAAAATACGATTTTCCTAGATTGGACAATTCCATTCTACTTCAAAACGTACAAATTTTTTGCAGTGTATTAAATAAGCTCAGGGCTGAGATGCAGAATGAAAAAAATATGATTTTCCTAGATTGGACAATTCCATTCTGCTTCACAATGTACTAAATTTTTGCAGTAAATTAGGTACAGTTCAGAACATTTCCAGGCAACATAAATATTATGCATAGGTTACATATTTTTATATTCCTTGATCTGTTGTACAGAGGGGTTAAATCTGAATCAGGGGGAGCCCCATCAGGTAAATAGTGGGGGTGGGGTGGGAGGGGGGTTGTTAATAAGCTGCTCTGTGCATTATTACTTATTATAATGTGTTGTAATATTAGTTATTATTATATGTTTTTGGCTAATACTTTAAATAGGCTGAATTGTTATTTGTCGACATGTTACAGTATGTTACCCCTTTTAAAGCAATACCAAATAACCTTTTGATTTCTTAGTTTATGTTTTTTGGGTATTGCACACATCACACGAGGGCCAGCATGGTGGTGCAGTGCTTAGCACTGTTGTCTCACACCTCTGGGACCAGGGCTTGAGTCTGTGTGTGTGGAGTTGGCAAGTTCTTCCTGTGTTGTCATGGGGTTTCCTCCGGGTTCCCCGCCACAGTCCAAAACATGCTGACTTTAATTGGAATTACTAAATTGTCTGTATATGTGCTTGTGTGAGTGACTGGTGTATGAAATTAGTCAAAATCCAAAATGTGATTTTTAGCACAGAACTGACCTTAAGTTTCTGCTAAATTTTGGCACATTAAGAAAAAAAGTTAACGTTGAAGGAGGGAGACTTGTGTTCCGGCAGAATGCTCCATGGGTATTTATACCCTGGTTGTACTATGAATTGTCCTCTTGTAATATATTATGAGTAACTGCGATGACATGTTAAAGCTCGTAATTCTAGGTTCAGGATTATTTCTGATTATTAGTTTTCAGCAAATTCCGGGAGTGGTAACACCAGCGGGACATGAATCCTGGTGACTGAAAGGAACAGAACTGAAAGTACATTTATTGGAATTTTTAATAGTAGCACGTACAGTACTCCTAGTTTATGAAAATCTATTAGTTAAAAGGATTGTCTGGATCTTATAAGGATTATCAGTGCTGTTCATGGCTCATACGATATGCGTAAGTGGATAAAAAAGACAAATTGAAGTAAATACTGTACCCATATCATTTTTGATCAATGAAAAAAGCAGGTTTTCATTCCTGAGTACATATCATTGCAGTATAAGAATGTTTAATATTATAATATTTTGAGGCTCTTACCAAATAACGAGGAGATTTAATGGAACATTAATCAATAGCATCAGCCACAGGAGCTGTCAGGTCGCCGGCGCTGAACTCGGTCAGTGTAACTAGCAGCTTGAATTTATAAACCAATGAATCATGTCTCTGGTAGAATATTTTATTTCCTTTTAATAATATGTACTCTATGCCAATGCATTTTTTCCACAACTGAACTGAGGTCTCTGAGGAACATTAAAGAAATATGTGACACAATAGCTCGTTTTCAGAAAAAACTAATGAGTATTCTGTTTGTGAAAGACATGGGAATTAATCCTTTGAAATTCTGAAAGCAACCCACAATGAGAAATGAAGCCGACAAACAGAAGGCAACAGATATTTTAATTTAAAATGCAAACATATTAATGTTCTTCTCGTGCTGGTTATTAGGGTCTGGCATTCGTTAGTGTGAACTTCTTCAATGTGCTCTGAAAGAATGTTGAGTAGAGATAATTGGTGAACAAATCAAAATTCAGTTGGAAAATTATTATCTGGATGTTTTTTGTTTCTCCACCTTCATCCTAAAATCATAAAGAAAACTTTCTGAAATTTGAGTATTAACTGAGTGAACTTTTTTATTATCGTTACTTATATGCATTATCAGTGTTATTATCACTGTTTCTGGACTATGGAAACTTTTAACGGTTTGTGGAAGCATACTGATCCAGAATTACTGTAGAAAGCGATTGTGTTTTCTTAATTAACTTTGCCACAATTGCGAATAAGTATCACTATCCCGGCTGTATGTAGAATTTAAGGGAACAAAAATAATCTCTATACAACACAGCATCCGTCTATATCCATCTTCCAGCTGCTTCTAATACTCAGATGCGGAGAGCCTTGAGTCTATCCCAGGATAAGGCAACAGATGACCCTGGATGGGATGTCAGTTCAAGGCAGGACATGTACAACATACCAGCGCTGTTAATTACTGTAACAGCCCATTTTGGTATGAGTATCAACAAGGGAACATCAAACTAATGCTTCCTGTTGCTGTATTTCACACGAGTGCCTATCTGAAATTATATATAATACACACCATTACATGCCTAACTCAAAAATACTGTATGTGGTACAGAATGGGCCGTTTGACGTCGGCATCCTCCTTTCACAGCATCACCTGGAGACCTCAAAACAATGTCAAATTAGGTTTGCATTTGGTGGAGTACGAGGCACCAAGAATCGTACCACCAAGCTGAAGACAGCGTTAAATGGGCTTAATGAAATGGAAAAGCACTATCAAAATCCACTGAAGGCAGAGTATTTTGTTCCTGGAAAATCTTTCCTAAGCCAAAGCTTATGCACTTTCTGTTTCATCATTTACTCGGAATTGGAAAATCACACACCTACGTGGGGATTTTCTCTCCCCAAATCTCAAACACGTTTTCTGCCGAGCGGCTCTTATTCTGCTTTGTATCGCACGGCATACACGTAGACGATGTGCCATCTCGACCGTGCCACTCTTTCCTGCTTCTGTTCACAGCAGCACAGCTTGGCGGGAAGCGAAAGGCTGTGACGGTAATCAGGGACGTTAGCACATGCTACCATCGCCATCAGTTTTATACTAGGGGTGTGATAGCAAACGCCATACCTCCAGTATAAATATGCCCTCAGCTCATGATATGAGTTTACAGTGCCAGCTTCTTCCCACAGGCCAGCGACATGCAATTTAAGAACTGGCATCTTCGTATTGTCTCAGAGACCATTACCAAACCACGATTGGCTCATCTTTGATGTTGCACTGATACCGTTTGCACTATTCCACAAATACCGTGCATATTTTTCCAGTTTCATATATTTTTAACCTTGTACATTTCTATATCTATCCCCATTTTTTCCACGTTGATCACATATTTGCATATGTTGTATATGATGACATGAAACGTACGAGCACAGGTACACTCTGCTGTTTCTCTCAGCTTAACCCATCTTTCCATGAGACACACAGACACTACTCACTGCCATTGTACATGTTATACCACTGGCTGGAGTGCTGCTGAATAACATTGCTTTTTTATTGTGACAATAAAGATTCTTATCTGACTTACTCTATCAATGGACTGTGGTCCCCTGCAGGAGGCACTTTAGCTTATTTTTCGTGTTTTCCAGGATGTGCTTTCAATCAGTGTACCCCTGATTTAATAAACAGTTACAGAGAATGGATAGTGGGATGTATTTGATAAACTAAAGGCCCAAAAATGAACCATTTT
Source organism: Isichthys henryi (assembly GCA_026776945.1). NCBI lineage: Eukaryota > Metazoa > Chordata > Actinopteri > Osteoglossiformes > Mormyridae > Isichthys > Isichthys henryi. The sequence continues at coordinate 18,423,092 of JAODJX010000027.1, forward strand.
ATAAATGGTGAGGATTCACTTAGCAGAGCGTGCATTACTGTATTGTGATGTCAGTACGGCAGCTGCGGTGGGTTATAATGTGTTTCCATGAGAACCAAATTGCTCCAAAATTAGAGTAAGGACCACTTCATGCGTGTAGTTTTAGTGGCATGATAGATACTATGTGTCAGGGGATGCAAGGTGACGTTTCCTCAGCGGCCCCGGAATACCATGCTTATACCCCTGTTACTTTTGGCTGGGCTGAAATTCAGTGTTTCTGGTTAAGTATGTATCTGAGTCTTTAAGTGGAAATTACGGACTGATATTACATTTTTTTGCTCCACTGGGTACTTAACAGAAGGACTTTGTTTTCTTTTTTTTAACAGTCAAAGACCTACCTGTGTAGCAGCCAGGGAAAAATCCTCTGTTTCACTATAGATTTTGAGTCCGGATTCACATGCTCTGAAAGTAGCACAAAGGTAAGTGATACTTATAAGAATGTAAAAGGCTCATTTTAAATATTTGTATTCAGAGCACTGTTAATTTTTTGCATTAGTATAAGCACTCTGAGTGCCGTACTTTGTAAATTCTTAATTTTATCATTATATAAAACTGACATCATCTAAATTAATTTGATTTTGCGAATTGATTTTGAAACAGCGCTACGCCACACCAGCACTGATGTTGCTGTGTGACACACGGGCCTCTCCTTCTCTCAGTCCCCTTTGTGTTTTCCAGCCAGCTGACCCTGTTTATTCCTCTTCCTGCAGAGTTATCTATGACATCTGGGCCTTTTTAATCACATTCCTCTGTGGGTGCAGGGCTCACGATCGGAAAGACAAAAATGTCTTTAAAACCCCATCAGTATGACCCCTGTTGCCTATGTAAAAGCATGCATGTTTTGTTTTACATATATACAGCATACTGTATATCCTAGAGATTTCATAGGGTTAGATTGTTCAAGACAAAACAATACAATTATCGGTGCATATTATACATTTTTATATGGATAAAATTACTGGTTGATGAGGAAATGATTTCAATTTTATTTTCAGGTGGATTTTTACTCTTAATATTAAGATTGGTACTACCTACTGTACAGGAAGGAGGCAGGATTAAGTCCAGCTCTGTATATAAAGGAGGCCCAGAGAACACAGATTACGTTGTGTTCCGTTGGTTGGGTGAGACGGCTGGTTGCTCTCGCTCCCGCCACCCTATGCCGACATCTACAGTACTGCCTGCTTTGGGAAATGAGCAAATAGCACTTGCCCCTAAGTGTGTTACATTGCTTCACGATGCCTGCAGTTCCAGAGTAAAAGCTAGTGAGTGTCTGACAGAACAGACATCACAGGAGACGTTTTTCTCTGCACGCCTGCTGGATCTGCAGGGGTGTCGTGGGGGAAACCTGCAATGGACCATTTCATATTCTAGATTGCAAGCTGTTGTTTTTTTTTTCTGCATCTCCAGTTAAATGTCATTCGGATAAAAGCTTCAAATCTTAATAGAACCCTGGCAGAGGGCCTCAATCAGGAGGCTTTTGTAAGGATGACTAACAGGCTAGGAACATTTACACATTAATTCTGAAGCTATAGTTTGATTCCACTATGCATTTCCCTAAGTTATTTGATGTGTCGGTTTTGCACCAGTTCTGCCTCTAACAATCTGATTTCTCTTTTGGGCCTCGCCTTGAACTTCTCGAAGAATATCGTTTGGAAGTACAAATTTTCCCAACTGAAGGGATCTTCCGATGATGGGAAGACGCGCGTGAAACTCCTCTTCCAGAATTCGGAAAACAAGCAAATAGAAATGACGGTAATATATTCTGATTAAACTGTTTTTCTATATATAGTGTTTTAAAGAACATTGCATATTTTAAAAATACAACTGCAGCACTGTGGTTATACAAAATGCCCGTATAATATTAAAAAAGGCAACAGTTTGTCATCTATACTAGATAACACTTGTTCTGCCTGCGCCTTGCTTGCCTCTGTCCCACAGGAGCTGGAGTTTGCAAACCTGACTGCCGTCTTGCACTGTGTTCACTCCTTCATCGCTGCCAAAGTAGCCTCTATGGACCCCGTCTTCATCAACAGTCAGAACGTCAGCAGGAAGCACGCACACAGCTAGGACTCAGCAGACTTTTCCTCTGCACTTGTTTCTAGCCGATCTGCTATTTTATTAATATTATCTCTGTAAATATATTTATTCCTTTTTATTTTTGTATAAGTCTTTAAAGATTAGGGGAAAAATGTTTAAAATGAATGAATTTTGGCAATAGGGAGTTTTTTTTATTGATGATTGAAGAATCATATCAAAATCTGGTTGCGTTTTACACAATGACCCTGTAGAAAACAGTAGTGCTACCTAGGATCTGTCTGTGTGGGTGGGGGAGGGGGGGTGGAATGTGTGTTGAAAGGTTTTAAAACTCATCGAAAGACAACAGTTAATAAAGTCTTTCCACTACTGTTTATGCAAATATAAATGACTGCATTTGTCATTGGCCTAAATGTTCATTTCCTTATTCTGCATTATTCAGTTTACACTATAAAACGTTACAAAACATGCAAAATATTTTAAATTATGCAATTTTTTTATGTAATTATCAGATTAACCAGTGAAATGTTGACTTTTTCAGTTAAAACTCTTATCTAATACATAAATAAAGCAGATATTTTAGTTGAATTACATACCTGAGTGAAGGATATGTCCTATGAAATGAATAGTTATTTATCAAAAGTGGTAAGTAGCTCCCAGAAAAAGCAATTAAATTACTTTGACTTCTAAGGCTAAGATACGAAGGGGATTAATCAAAATTATTTTGAATGATTGGTGATGAATGCTTGCAATAGGATGATTTTAGAAAAAAATACACAATAGCAACCTTTAATACTCAGTTCTTTAAAAAAAAAATGAATGGACTTTAACAGGATAATCACCTGTAGTAGATCAAGTGGGGTCTTTAGAAATATCAAAATGTTTCTGGTTAAACCTAATTAGAGATTAAGAATCTTAATCTTATCAGACATTAATCTTAACCCAATAATTGCCACACTTGATTGTGAGTTCTTAGTATGGGTTTTCAAATATATATTTAGTATCATTCATATATTGTAAATACATTTGTGTACACACCCATACACAATTAGAGAAGAACAGACACTATAAAGGAAGAAAATTATACTGTTTTTCATGTTTTACAAATTTTTTTTTCAAAGTGGTTGTACAGGGGAAAATGGTGAGTAATGTTTGCAAAGATTTTAAAGGTCATTAAAGAGATTTAAAGGAGAAGACTGTTGGATGTACAAGCCAGAGCATATTGAGGTCTAAGTCAAGGCCAATCACAGCAATAAATCACACTGCAAAACATGAGCTGTTTTTTCTTAGCGAGATACTGAGGATAAAATATAGAAGGATTGCTTAAGTTATCATAAGAGGGGATTGCGTGTATTGGATCGTTTTTATCATACCCTTCCTCAGTTAATAAACTACAACTGCTTAAAAGCTGTTTGAACAGGGGCATTTGCACTTTATAAGACTTCAGGTTTTGTCTTCAATGCATATGCAGCACCAGTGAAGATTTAATACATTCTTGCACCCCTTTACCCCAGGAAGGGTCCTCTGTGGGGGTGGAATGCAAACCCCCAGCACCGGGACTGTGAGGTACCACTGTAGACCGAAACCAATGAGCCACTAGACTTAGACTTCGACTTAGACTTTACCATTGTGTTGAAAATATAAGGTTCCTAAGTATAAATATGGGTTACCAAGAAACTGAAAGAGCTTTCACTCTTAGAAAGGTGACGTCTGTTGAAAAAGATGATCTGTTGCTCTTGGTAGTGAAAAGTTTATGTTTCTCCTAAAGAATTTAGCTTCTTGAAAATATTTCTTTTATATCTTGTATACATAAACAATACAAACAACTTAGTAATCAGTCTTGCATCATCTATTGGCAATTTCTTCAAATTTGAACCTTTTCAACTGCTCCGCCCTCTCTAGATTTTCACCTTGTCACAACACTTCAACTGGGTTAATGTATGAATCACTTTGCAAGCACAAAACTCTTCTTTGGCTATTCCTTGGTGTACTTCCCCGGAACCGTTATCAGTGCAACTTTAACTAAGTCATGAAAGCCCATACATCCTCCGCGGTAGGAGCTGTCAATAAGCCGTCTTCTTCCTTTCTGCATTATTTATCATACAATAGAGTCACGCATCACAAACATTTTATCATAGTTTTACAATTTTCAATGTGTTGCTGAGGATTTATGCCAATCGTTAGTCTGCTTCAAGTGATCAGATTTTGTGTCACACTTATCACACCTATGTGTGCAAGGTCAAAATAGTTGTTTTACACAGGAGAGGGTCACCCAGTTTTCATGCAGATTTTTTTTGAAGAATTACAAAGCAAATGTATCGTTTTTCAGAAATGACATCAGGAGAGCAGAATAAAAGGACTAAATACACATGCTTAGACCATAATCTTATGTTTAAGTGCATTAGAAAAATACAGACAATTATGAAAGAAAAAAAGCCCCCAGATGTACCAGGTACTTTAAATCACAGATGAATCATAGCATGTGTCGAGACCCTGACGAAGGCTTCTTGTGTATCCACTTCAGACTGCAGTCATGTACATCAGGAGGATGTGCTCCTCAGACCAGCTTGCACAAGCATCTCCAGTGACGTCAATGAACTTCTAACCTCTCAAAACATTCCTACTAGGCAAAATGCAAAGCATAACAGGAGAGAGCAATTTAATATGTCCAGATTTGTATATTCATGCTTGTAATATTGTATTTATTCATATTACGAGCCACAAGTTAATACGCTTTTTCTTGTGTTGGTTATTGATATTTATAATATAAATCTGCTTGTTGGAAACACTCTGGTCCCTGGTATACACTGTATTGGATACTTTTGCTAGCTGATTTATGAACGATTAGCATGGCTGAATTTTAATGTAATTAGGAATTATGAGAGTTTACCTTAGTTACATTGCTTATTTAGATGTTATTGCCTGGAGAGTTAATAGAAGTAATTGTAATTATTAAGATTAATCAACAATAGAAAAGCCACCTTAAATCCATCCATCCATCCATCTTCCCAATGCTTTTTCTGGTCAGAGACAGGGTGGCCTGGAACCAACCCGTAACAATGTTGTAGCTAATCAGAATCATACAGCCATACGAAGTAACCATACTTATATTAAGCTGAATTAACAAGAAACACTTTCAGCGCTCTTCTAATTAAATGTTGCCCAGCTTCATCTCTTTAATGTAGCTTAAGGTGGCAGAGTGCAGCAGGGAGTGGAGTGCGGGCTCCTTAACCTGGAGCTTCAGGGTTTGAGAAAGAGGCCTCTTTATGGGGGTGTGTGGTTTAGCAGGTTAGGATGCTGTGGCTGTCAGTAGAAGGTCGCTGGCTGGCATTCGATGATCGGCATACAGATTTTGCCATTAGGCCCTTGAGCAACACCCTCAATTGCTGCCTCAAAATATATATATATATATATATATATATATGTCGCTTTGGACAAAAGTGTCCGCTCAATTAATAAAATGTGATGTTATTTAATGAACTTAAGTCATCCTTTGATTTAGAACTGAAACACCAAATTATCCAAAAGCAAAATGACTTCAGAAAGCAATTTAAATGAGTTTGAATAAAAACGTAAGAACCATGAGGAGTGGTATACCTCCGCTGTAAAAGCACACGAGTAAAAAAAAAATCATGCATGCTGGGGCATTATAGTGTTGAGAGGCAGTGAAAGAAAACCAAGGAACCATTTAAAATAAAGGGTTTAAGTGCAGTCTATCAAAGGCGCAGGGGCACTGAGGGCAGATCTGCTAGTATCTCTAAGAGAAAATCTCTCCAGTGAGAAAATCTCTCCAGTGAGCAGGGTTACTGCAGCAGAAGCGCATCAGCATTGTGGGCAAATTCATCTAATGGTGAGAAATCCCGTGTGATACTTTTACATCTGGTACAGCAGATTTATGATGATGAATCTGAAGCGGAGAATTCTTCTGTTGAGTGAGAAGTGGTTTTCAAAATATTTATATACTGTATGCGGGCTGTTCATCTTGTTTCTGTGATTCTATGTTGTATTTTAAACTGGAAACTAGATCCATTTTCTTAGCTGTTAGTATTTTTCACTGGTTTGCTGCAGTGATGTTGTGCACCATGTAAGAGGATGCAAATATGTCTGCTGTGTTTTTTATAATAATTTTTTTTTTAGAAAGCAGTTATGTCCAGTTATTTAAGGTTTATTACATCAGTCCTGCTAGCTTGTGTTCTCCTCACATCTTTACAAATGGATGAAGTGGGAAAAGCCAAAAGTAAGGTTCCTCTATCTTTTATAATTCTGTAATTCCTAGTGGACATAAGCTGATACAGTTGTTCATTCATGTGGAAAATAAATTCAATCAAGCATCAAAAATCTCAGTTTATACTATGCAATTATTTGCGATGTAATTTTATACTTTCAGTATATATTTAATGGAAATTATTAGTGGTTATTTGATTTTTTGGTTTTTAAAAATAAATTTAATGCTGACTATATCAACTGAAGATGACTGGTTGGCTGGTTTTGTCTATCGTTTTACTATTAAGGATATAGGCCACAGCATAGAGGGCCAAATTCATTATTGAGAGCCTCCAATATTCTATTAGAGTTGAGTGTTTTTTTTAATTGTCAAAATATACAACAAACCATGATACAAAGCCAAATCATATCTTCATATGATGTTGATGGTATGTGTGCTATATTCATCATTTCCAGAGGAAATTAAAACGAACAAGGACTCTTCATTCCAAGACAGTCTTCAGAACGGACCCATATCTTCCCCTTACCCTCTGAACAGGTAAAGGGTGGCCAGTTGCATTGTGTCCTTCTTTATTGTTTCATCTGTGATGGGTTGGGTGTTATTAATATAGCTGGTGTTACTGAATCTGCCTCTTCTTAAAGTGACAGAGAGGGAATCCCCCAGTCATCATTGCACATGTTTATGCTACTCCGTCAGGCTGGGCCTGAAACCCAAGCCATTTCAAGGGCTGCAGAAGCTCAGGAAATAGCTCTGCATTCATTAAAGGGGAAAGCAGCCAAACGAGTAAAGAAGGACCTGAAATCAACAGGTAAACGCCCCTTTGGGCAACATGCGTTCAAGGTTATTATATATCCAAGGACACAACTGTGAGGGTGTGACTTCAAAAGCATCAGAGTACCACTTTATATTAAGGCTCCCATTTGTCACTTATAAAAGCTAGTAACTCATTAAAAGAAAATAAAACCATTATAACTTATTTATAACTGTCTATTAATAACTTACAAAATGTTACAACCGAATTAATGACCTGATTATAAACCATTCGTAATTCCTTTTGAAGGGTAGTCTTATTGTAAAGTGGTACTATTCATAGCACCGATGTTTCAATCCATTACAATCAATAATTAGTTATGCATCTCTCAATACACTTTGATGGGATAGCACAAGTCCAATATACTGTAAAGAAATATAAATGAAAAATGTACAGTATCCATCCATCCATCCATCCATCCATCCAAAGCTTATCCAGTACAGGGTCCTAAAGGGGCCTGGAAGCTATTCCAGGCAACATAGTGCACAAAGCAGGAATACACCCTGGATGGGATGCCAGTCTATCGTAGGGCACAGACACACATTTACATACATATTAAAAACTCTACTGGGTTAATATATGAATCGCTTTGAATCATTATATTTGGTAACGTACTGTACACAAGGTCCAGGGGCGGCATGGTGGTGCAGTGGTTAGCACTGTCGCCTCACACCTCTGGGACTTAGGTTCGAATCCCCGCCTGGGTCACATGTGTGTGGAGTTTGCATGTTCTCCCCATGTCATCGTGGGGTTTCCTCCGGG
>JAODJX010000027.1:18436325-18449505 GCA_026776945.1 Isichthys henryi
TTGCTTCTGGGATAGGCTCCGGACCCCCCGCGACCCAGTAAGGATAAGCGGTTTGGAAAATGGATGGATGGATAATAGTGAGTCATACGGAAAATAAACAAATTAATAAGCAAAAAGAGTGGGACAGTGGGTCAGTGTGTTTCGTTGTTCACTATGGCTGTTCCTGGCCGTTTTAGTGATTTGCATGCTATCCCTATGTTACGTGGCTTCCTCAGTGTACCCTGGTTTCTTCCTCCAGTCTAAACATTGCAGCTAGGTGAACTAGTGACTCAAAAATGCCAATAATGTGTGGATGTACTGGGATCCCAGCCTGCACATTCGTTTCTCTTGTGCCTTGCTTGGGATAGACTCCAGGCCCGACTGAAATAGCTGGATGGATACATTTTTTTTTAAAGAATTATAATGTTGCATCAAGTTTAATGTTTCCTGTTTCCTTCAAGCTTACGTGACTCATTCATGTTAATCGTGACAATGAGTGATTGTTGCCATCGTAGTTTCCAATAGAAATGCGATAATACCGTACAATGGCTGACGTCATGGGAGTGGCAATGGCCCAGTGTTATGTTGCATTCTGATACTGGAGTATCAGTTACCATTAGTTCTAAATGAATGAGAAGGCACTTACAAAGATGACTTATTTTTACATCTCAGCATCTATCGATTTATTGTATTTAGAGTTGGCATATTATTAATATAACAAAAATATAATAATTCCCATTCACATCACAAGACATTGTCTAAGTTCTGTGCCTGTTTTTTTTTCATGGCCGCTCAGGTGGCCATCAAAAAGGTGTCAAACAGTATAATAGATGTATTATTTAGGCTAGAAAAAAATTCCAGCTTTGGCAACTTAAAACCATCCCACATTTTGAGGTTACGAGTTTGACGGGGGAAAAATAACTTTCTGCCTCAAATGCTGGACTGGATTTCCCATTCATTCAATCACACAGGATGAGCCGTTTTTAAAAAATATATATTGTCAGAATTCATTGTGAACTGTTTTAAATATCTCCCGGCTGTCAAGGACATATACAGTACACTTTCATTTAAATATGCAGGGATAATTATTAGATTTTCTGTTTTTTCAAAATTTCTTCCTGCTTGGACCCAGACATTCCAGCATGTTCATTGTTGGTTGAGAATAAGCAGATTTGAGAATTATTCTGTATTATTAGCAGTTTTCTGATTCCATGGGTTTCGTTTCTGCTTTATGACAGAACCAAATTGGGCTTCACTTGCAGATCAAGCCATCTTTCATCCACAGGACAGGGTTGGGGGGGTTGGGGGCAATCCCAGACTGGGTACAAGGCAGAGGGGGAGACTTTTCACAATATTCCATTCACCATTACAAGACACTTGCATGTAAACCCTATGGGCTGAGGTGGCAATTTACACATTTGGACTATAAGGGAAACACAGAGTAGCCAGAAGAAATTCATGGCAAGTACAATCTCTACACAGGGGTTACCCAATTCCAGTCCTGGTTGACCAATCCACAACACATTTTGCAGATTTCCCTACTCTACACGCCTTATTCAGCTCACCAGTTAAGCCCTAGGTTTAATGGTGATTTAGCAGGGACATCTGCAAACTGTACTGCGGACTGGCCCTCCAGAACAGGAATTGGGGAACCCGGCTCTACACATTCAAAGCCACAGTCGTGCAGGTGTGAGACAACAGGATAACTCACTGAGCCACCGTGCAACCATGGCCCAGAGTAAATGCTTTTATTGTGTTTCCAAGTACGGTGACTGTAAAAATACTCCCATCTCTATTACATATAAACCTAAAATACATTTAATTAGGCACATAGACGAAATGCATTGCTATCAATTTCATTCCATTTTTAAACCATAAAACATTCCATATTCCCATATTGTTTGACACATAAAAAATCAAAAACATACAAATGACAGTGAGAGACAATCATAGCCTACAATTTGAAGTGATTTCTTCACTGTTTTCCTGTCATCGCAGATTCCCCCGAATGACAAACTGTCTGGGAACAGAAGCTGTCTGCCATTCTTCCGCTCTTCTCCGGCCTGTTTTTCTCTGCACACGGATGGTAAGGACCTCCCAGCGAGGCCACAGCGGCAGCAGATGAACGCCATCACATCCTTCCTAGATGCTTCCACGGTTTATGGTCACACGCCGGCCCTGGAGGGCCTGCTTCGTAACCTGTCCAGTCCGGAGGGCCTGCTTGCTGTCAACACACGTTTCTCCGATGGGGGCTTCCCACACTTACCCTTTGTGACCAGCATCCCATCGGGATGCCTCCAGGATCCAGGCGACCTGTGGGGGGAGAGGGTGGAGTGCTTTTTGGCAGGAGACAGCAGAGTCAGCGAGATCCTGCCACTGTCTGCCCTGCACACGCTGTGGCTGAGGGAGCACAATCGTATCGCCGCCAGCCTGAAAGAGCTCAACGGTCACTGGAGCCATGAGCAAACCTACCAAGAAGCCCGGAAAATTGTCGGCGCTTTACATCAGGCAAGTCGACATGATAAATATACATGACAACTGCCGAAGCGGCGTTACACAGGTACTCCTGCTGCCCCCCCCTGCATAAAAATGAACCTGTGCCTTTAACGGCACGAGAGGTTAAAAAAAAGATACAAGTAAGTCTCATGGAACACTTTAATATTTCAAGGTGGAGAATCCAGTTATTCAACTGTAAAGCTGATGAACCGATATAAAATAAGTTAGCTATTATTTATTATATTTATTTTAGCTAACAATTATTAGCTATTGTTATTTTATATAAGATCCTCCTTAAAAATGTTCACAGTTTTCAATATAGTTTAAGGATGGTTAATGTCACGCCCGGCTTGTACGATCCTCGAGTGTGCCACGCCCCCCTGATTATCCACGTGTGCTTCCCCGATCGTACCTAGCTGTACGTTGTTATTTTGCTCAGTCTTGTCTATTTGACTCCATGTCTTGCCTTAGTTCTTTGTCCGTCATTGATGTTAGTCTACGTCAGATGTTTCCTGGTCCCCGTTCCCTTGAATAAATCCCCGTATTCCTCCTGCTTGCCAGCCCGTGCGATTACCCGCTATTACCAGCGAGCTTAACAGTTAATTTATTCAGCAACATTTTACTCAAATATTTAGTAATAACTCAGTTACTAATGAAGTACAAATCATGAACAAATATATTCATGAGATAAAAGTTGCATCATGATTCATTAATGAACAAACAAGAGATTAGTATGTAACATATTATTCATTACTTATTCCTTCAGTAGTTCACAAAGGTTTATAGAATTAATCGATGTAGTAACAAATATAGTAACTTAAAGATAAAAGATACATCACTATTCATTAATGATGAATTACCATGAGGTCAGTACGTAACTAAGACTTTGTTTGTGGTTAATTAAAATATAAGTAAGAGAATGATATATTATTTGTGCCCCGTCAAGTAAAGTGTTACCGTTTACCCCAAACAGGCTCCTCCCTAAAAGCTTATATAATTTGCTCCAGTTTATCCTTACTGGTGTATGCAGCCACCAGTGTAGATAAGCTGCAAAATGGCTGTAATCAGTACCGGCCAATCCATTAGGCGACAGAGACCTCAGGTACGACCTGCTGTGAAACCAGCAGACTTCACCAAACTCCTCGTACCCCTATAAGCACTTGCGCCCTCTGTGGGGCAAGCAGAAAATTGCTATGCAGTGTTGGGGGTTTAGGTTATAACTGAAGCCTACCTTACCGCATGAGCTTTGGCACTAACTGTAATATTAGTGTCCATAGCAAGGGCAGCCACCAAAACTGCCTTCAACAGCACGAGATTGAAGATATTATAGTTATATATAAATAAATCTATTTCTTTTGAAATAGTTAGTTGAAGAGAACGACCTGTACCAGATGTGTTCCCTAATAAATTCGTAAATCTCTGCACAGGAAGACGATGGTGTATGAATAAAATATACATGAAAGCAAATTTTTTAAAGAAGGAGAAAATAACTGAACAGCAGTTAATATCAGGGTAACATGTAGGATCGAGAAGAGTGACAGAAGGAGAAAAGGCTTCATTTGCTTGCGAATCTAAGGAACCTGCAGTGTAATTTTACAGTACATGTATAATTATAACCTTTATCTGAGACCTTGAGATGATAATTATAAAGTTATTTTGGGTCTACTGATATTGTTTTTTTTGTATCATTTATAACTGAATTCTGAAGATTTCTATCCATTAGATGAATCCAGTACCACAATTTATGCAATTAATGCAGTTGTTGTCAGTGAAGCTCTGTGTTTTCCCAACAGAGAAAACATAAATGACGATACTCCAGTGAAAGGTTTTTGTTGCTCCTATGAAAAGTATTCCATTCAGAGTGGCTAGAGCTCTCATGACACATTGTAACCATTAAAGATGAGTAGAGTCAGTTTACGTAATTACGTAATTCTATCAGAGATGAGATGGTCAAACTAAGGCTTTTGAAACTAGAAGTAAAGGCTGAGTCGATAACGTCAGTCCTGTGTTTTTTATACCTGTGATATTCGACCATTAAAAAAAGGTGCACCCACTCCTGATTTAACGTCCGAGTTCCATTCCAGTGTCCAGGTTGTTAAGCAAAATGGTTGCTAAGCGAAAACTACAGTAGCTTAGGTGTGACCACGACTGCACTTACAACTTTACTTCAACCTTTCATACCCTTCTTTAATCCTTCATGAAGTGAATATTTTAACGAGGTTTTGTACATCCTACTTCATATTCTGCTGTGTGTTGTCAGACATATGAAATTTGTTTGTAAATGTGCACATTGGTTGTAAGATGATTTATTACAGTTTTATTTGCGAAAAAAGGTAGTGTATTCCATCCACTTATCCATACATACATAAATACTACTTATGTAGTACATCAATACAGTGACCATGTAGCTCAAAACGCACTCGGCCTGAGGCAGAGATTGCCGTGGTACTGTTATATAAAGCACTGTTATATACTGTGAATAATATGCCACGATTTGGGTTATTTACTGCACACTGTATGACCATTCCATTGACAACTGTACTTATCCATGATTAATGCATTAATTAATTCATCAGCTATGCATAATAAATATAGCGTCAGCAAATTTCAGAGTTTATTAGTTTGATTTGATGTTTCTCTTAAGGTCATAACTTTCAGGGATTATGCTCCAAAGATCCTTGGAAGAGAGGCTTTTGAGAAATACATTGGGGTTTACGAAGGACACGATCGGTCCATCAACCCCACGGTTTCCAACGTATTTGCCACAGCTGCCTTTCGCTTTGGCCATGCCACCATTCCAGCGGCGGTGCTGAGGCTCAATGAGAGCTTTCAGAAACACGAGCGCTACTCCCCTGTGAGTCTACATGAGACATTCTTCAGTCCATGGAGACTTGTTAAAGAAGGTATTTATCTTTAGCTTTGTCGGGTTTTAGTCTATGATCAACTTTATGCCTTTTCGGGTCTTGTAAGGAGATGCCACGGTGCCAAATTAATTTCAATGTAAAAACTGGATGTCACTACAATGCAGCTTACTTGTCCTGTTTGCTAGGCGGACTGGATCCTATTCTTAGAGGACTGCTGGGAAGGCCAGCAGTAGCAGTGACAACAGACCACTTGATGACAGAGGAGCTGACAGAGAGGCTAATAGTTCTTTCAAGCCCTGGAGATCTGGACCTCACAGCCCTTAATTTGCAACGTGGCCGCGACCATGGGCTCCCTGGTCAGTTAAAGAACAAGGATGAAGCCCTAATTTTAATAACGCCACACAATAAACAAACATGACCAGGTGTTTAATGGAACAGTCAAGTTTATACAATGTCAAATATAAACTATGAAATGAGTAAAATGCACCTCAACCTCGCCCCTGACAATGTACTAAATTTACTACTGCGCTTCTAGTACTGCAGTTCTATTTGGGTCAAATGAATATGTGTTGCATTTATTTATTTTGTTAATTTAATTTATATACCTTCAGGTACTTAATTTGTATCCGTAAGATACAATAATGTTGTCCACCTCAATAACATTAAGATTTCTTTAGTTTTATATCATTAATGCAATCTAATTTTATTAAAAATAAGCATTGCTAATTGTATTCAGTTGATATGAGCATATCATTTTGCATCCATAAGCACACTGGCATGATTTTTCAGGCTACAATAAATGGAGGGAATTCTGTGGATATGAAAGAATACAGACCCAAGCTGAACTCAGCAGAGTTATAAGTGATGCCAGTTTGGTTCAGAAGATCATGGATCTGTACAAACATCCCAGGAACATTGACGTGTGGCTGGCCGGACTGGCGGAGGATCTCCTGCCTGGTGCCAGGACAGGGCCTCTCTTTGCATGTTTAATTGGGAAGCAGCTGAAAATGCTTCGAGAAGGTGACAGGTCAGCCTACCTGAGGACCTTGAACATACACTTCGAATGTTGTCTATGATCTTCAGAGTTTTCTCGAAAGAGTTCTGCTCTTTCGAAGATAAACTTGTTGTAAATGCACCAAGATAAAATAAATATTCTGAAGAAACTTAATAAAGGACGACAAAAATTTATGTTTAGCCTTGTGGCATCAAATAGTGTGAAAACAGCATTATAGTAACACAGACTGTTATAATATAGGCTGTTCACCATAAACAAGCATCTGAGAAAATCATATTCAATGAGATTTAGATTTTTTTATCAATATCTAAAAATATGGAATAATATCAATACACTTTGAAAACTACACATCTACTGTTAACCAAATACAAATCTTATAATGACTACAGGCAATCACTTATTTGAAAGGTAGGTTTCAGTAAGAACACGATCAGAATTACTGTATTTTTCCATGTTTTTTTAACAGGTTCTGGTGGGAGAATGAGGACATGTTTACAGATGCTCAGAGGGCAGAAATCCAAAGGCATTCTCTTTCTCGGGTAATTTGTGACAACAGTGGACTGAACGAAGTCCCCACTGACTCCTTTAGATTGAGACAATACCCAAAAGACTTTCAGTCCTGTAAGAACTTACCCACCATGAATCTGAAGGCTTGGCAAGAAGATCTCAGCAAAGGTTAGATAAACATCAGCTATACTGTCAATCTACCCACACGTATATTGCTATGGTGATGATATTTTTCTTCACTTGATTTAAATGATTACAGATTATGCGGAACAAGAACCACAAATATTGGTTGATTTGCACTGGATATGGCATTAAAAGCTATAGTAATTAGTAAATGTTTGTGTGAGTTGGAAATGTTGCCATTTCTTTTTTGAAATTACAGAGCTGATGCCCTGTGGTTCTCCTGCTGAGCTAGAAAATGGGGATTTTGTGTTTTGTTCCATATCTGGCAAATTGGTGGCTGCTTACTCCTGTCGCCATGGGTATCGCCTGGAAGGCCAGGAGGAAATTCTCTGCACGGAAAGTGGCTGGAGCAGCCAACCTCCCATCTGCAAAGGTAAAGTGACTCTCGACTGGGTTCAGCCTTTTCAGTTTCCCTTCTCACTGCTGTGCTTCAGAAGATGGTGACACTCCTCTGGCCTTAAGGATCCATAAAAATGCATTACAGTAATTGAATATCTTCTCAAGGAATATCTGAGCTGATTGAAATAAAATGAGGAATCATTCTTCAGTGTCTAAAGAGGGGCTGTGGAAAAGCCTTATAATATTCACCAATTCGTCTTTCAACCACTGATACTGATCTGGGTCACCTGGGGCCTATTCCAGTCAGCATATGGCACAAAGCCAATGGACACTCTAGATGGGATGTCAGTCTATCACAGGGAACATACACTCATACTCTACAGGCAATTTACATACACCGGCTAGCCGGACTGCATATCCTTGGACTATAGGAGGAACCCTGTGCAAGAGCATGCAAGCTCCACAGCAAAGGTGGGATTCAAATCCCCGACCCTGGAGCTGTGAAACAGCACTGCTTCCCATTGCAGCACCATCCTTATATTGCCGTATTGTATAATACCACATTTCTGCTGTTTGGGAGCATTGTGTGGATCAGCAGGTTAGGATGCTGTGTCTGATTGAAAGGTCACCGGTTAAAATCCAAGGGTCATCAGAGTGGTGTCACCATTGGGCCCTTGAGCAAGACCCTTAACCCCAATTACTCCAGGGACTGGCTGACCCTGTTATATCAGAAATGTATGTCACTTTAGATAAAACTGTCTGCTAACTAAAATGCAAATGTCTTCATTTTATTATCCTCAAAAGCTATTGCAGACAACAAACCTCATCCTCTAATTTTGTGAATGAGCAATTACATATGACTTTTTTTGCTCATAGTGTAAAGGTACCTATCTATATTTTTCACACTGTAAATGGCATGGGTTTATGGAGACTGACACATGATTGTCCATAGATAGCCCTGAGGTATTTACCAGACTTTTTAGGGCTACTACCCGTCAAGGATGATACATCAGAATTGGTGTATCTGCCTGGAGGTAGCTACATGTAGGGGCATCCAGTGTCAAACCAGTTTTAATGCAGGTCAAACTGCATCTGGTGGAGAGAGGCCCAGTGTTATAAGTCACAGATAATGAAAAACATGCAGGTGCATTGTAACGACATTCACGTATTCACGACCAAACTGAAAATAACGAATTTTGTCTTATATAGATATTAAGTTTCATACTACTGATGCTTTTTACAGAAGCAAATTGGTTGCCACCATTACAATAAAAGCCCAGTTTATCATTATGAAGAGAAAAATTCTTGATATAATGAGATCCTTTTCATTTTTTAATGCGAAGGCATGATGTTAAAATGTGAAAATTATCTTGGTTCTCATTATAATGAGATACATATTACTTTTCTTGCTCGTAGTGTCTGGTGTTAGATAGTAACAATATGCTGCCTTAGCTTTTAGCCTTTTTTTTACTTTAGACTCAAGCAAAGTATAATATAACATTGCCATTGCCAAAGCCATAGTGAAAAACAATATTTCACCAGTATATTTTATTAATATTAACCTAATATAATTCAATGCTACTATATAAATATTTATAATACTGCTTTAGAAATATTTCCATATATTGGCTTTTTTTTATATTAATTTAATTTTATTTATTCTATTGTTATGGGCTCCTGAATAAAGGAATGTCTGGGGGACCGCAGTAAACTAGCTAAAAAGTCAAGCAGGACCTGAATGCCAGAGTCGGGTGTTTCCTGTGCAGTCTGGTGCTTCACAAAAGGTACATGCTAAGAGAAGAGGGCTGTGGTCTGCAGTGCTGCTTAGCTCTGCTCCAGGGTCTGCATATTAGTTCTGTAAATAAAACAATGCTGTGTACTGCATATGAGCGCACATTAAAGCCTGAAGACAGATACACATGGGAAAAAAAAAACAAGAGTGTAATTTGATCCATTTGATTCTGAAACCGGATGCGTTTGGCAGTTCATTCAAAGAAACGCATCACCAGAGCTAGGAACCCTGTTACTGTGTCCCACACCATTTTATTGCATGGGAAAACCACCCATTACTGATCAGATGGAGAGGGGAGCCTTGATGTTAAGCGATTCAGACAAACAGGCTACTCTGCAGCTGCCGGTCACACAGAAACAAAGGGGATGATTACAGATGTAAAATGACAAGCATGACATCAAACTCGATGTAGATTTTGGTCTGGGTGTCTATTTGTCTGCAGCTAATTGGTATTTCAGAATTGAATTACTCCTGAAGGTTCGTGATAGTTAAAGTGATTGCCAAGCATTAAATTGTCTTTTATTTTGAAAGGAATATACCGGCTCATGGAATTTTACTCATATGAATTAAATTGCAAACTATTTAATGTATAATATTTTGTGGTCTGTCACTGGGACAGAGTTAAAGAATACACAAGTGAATTAACAAGGTACATTTACCTAAACTGCCTGTATCACCAAGTCTACTGCTTGTCAGTCCTGTTTGGTACAGGGTGTATATGAGGTGGCTAAGATGGACTCAATTGCTAAGTTGTAACTGGTTTGTAAGTAGGAATAAACTAGAGAGCAAACCGAACAAGTCCAAGTGACACAACCAAACACAATCAGACAGGCATTCATTGAAATGAATTCGAGAGAACCAGAGACATACAGTTAACAAGAATAAGAAAAACCCAAGACTGCGCAAGGTACGTCAGAGGAAGTCTAAGTAAAATACCTTGAAATTGACTGCAGGTAGGGGTGATTAAGGAAGCAATCTGGGGGTGTGTATGGATGTGGAAGATCACCACACTCATGAATGATTCCCCCCCGCCCCCAGGGTAAACCAGCTCTGTGAGCTGATGCACACTCATGTGATTGCATTCACTGAGAAGGTCTAGCATAGGGCAAATGATCCTTCTCAATAGATAAGTGGCAGGAGGTACACTAACAATTTTTAATTGTGATGTTATTATGGCCTTCATGACTCAAACATGACCACAATCTTGTTTTGGCCCAAGAAAAAGAAGCTGCCAATTATGGGTGCAGCGGACAGACAGATGAACTATGGCTTCCATAGCTTTTTGACATTTGTTTATATCCCTTGATAGGAGATTGACCACACAGTCATTCAGTCTGTGAGGAGAAGGATCTGAAGTGCTCTTCTTACTAGGGACCTCTTTAAAATCTGCATAAGGACCAGAATAAAACCTTCAACTGGAATCTCAATCGCCTTGTGATCTTGAGACACACAATATCTTAGCTGTGATCATGAAGCACACAGGAACTGTGAACTACTTAGAAGAATTACTTGGAAGCACTGCTCTGCTTGTAGATTTCTTACTTCTTGCAAGTCTTGGAGTCTGGGTTAAGTGGAACAATAGGAAACTATTGCATTAGATCAGACATTCAACACAGTTTCCTCAATTCCGGGATGTCAAGCTTGGGAGCAAGGCTATTACACCTCCTCAACTGGAATTTGGATATTTTTGCCTACATTTCTATGTCAGGTTATCCAACCTAACCAACAGCTCAGTTTAGGCTTCAGTCGAGTCCTTCATGTCAAAAATGAGTGATTAGAAATAAGTAAAGCCCAGGACTGAGCCAGTTGTATTAATTAGAATGAGTTTAAACAGCCTTATGAATGAAATGCAGATGAGTGTGGCCATGGTGGGTGAGCACAACAGCAGCAGATAGCTTTTCTCATTCAGTCCAGAAGGTGAGTAAAAAAAAGTAACTGTCCACTGTGTCCAGAGTAACGTTGAGGGCGAACTGGCATTAAAAAGCAGACCATGAATTTGCGGGGGCCCCCTATGTGTATTTTGTTACTAGTCGGGCGGGGGGGGTACCGCTATATTTTGCTGATTGCGATCACTATATCTCGCGATCTGCTACATAATGCCAGCGCTGAGGGAGCAAGAGCGGCCCTGATGTGATTCCCCAACTTCCCGAAGGCCAGTCCATGCCTGATTTCACACTTCAGAAGAATTCCATTGTTTATTAATTGTAGGTTAATTATATTATAAAAGACTATTGTATGTGTTCGAACAACATTTCAACAATATTTCCTTTAATCCACAGATGTAAATGTTTGACCACATCCAGTAATGTCTACACTAAGACCATCATTAACTGCGTCAAGACGTACAGTATATGACATGTCTGAAAGACACCTCTGCACTTGGATTCTGATGCAACAGCTATGAGGATTATCTCAATGGCTACTGCACTTTTGAACTTCTTAATCTAACAGTAAAAGTAGGTTTTCACTGTTTATAATTGATTCTTTTTTCATTCTGTTATATTCATTAAAAGATTCTCTTGTTACTGGAATATTTCCATATGTCATGCTAAGAAAATAACCCCTTAAACCATGGAATGAAAGACTACAAATCCCACTATAAAGTGCATTTATTTTCCTTTCCCTATTTGTGGCAAGTCCATGTTATTTTATTTATTCTGGGTTCCATTTTGCAGCTGATATATACTGCCTTAATATTTCAGTTCCTTATGTGGCATTCAGGTGTCCAGGAACACTGATACAAAATAACCCTGATTTTTAAACTGCATTGAGCTCACAGGGATATTCATCATGAAAAAAGTGCATTGTGACAGAGGTGGGTGTATGCATTCTAGCTATTATAAAGTGAAATGACTTATGGCAGATAGATCTGCAATACATAAATTATGTAAAATATGCTTTGTAATATTCAGATACTAGCACACTACTGAATCATACCGCTATGATCATTCTCAAAGGTAGGCTGTCTTTATAATAAGAGGACAATCGTACAAAGTACAATTTAGTAGATTAATCATTAATAAAAATGTATTATTTAATTTCCGAGATTCTTCTTGAAGAGAAACGCATTGCAGACTAGAAAAAAAATGTATAATCAGTATCGATATGATAAGACAAAAATAATTTGAGCACAAAAGGAGTACATTTAATATTATCTTTGTGTATGATTGACTGGGGAAATTGCAAGGAAATCTACTGATCAGTCAAGTGTGAAACGACAAGCATATAAAATATGGAAAAGGCTGAATTAAAAGATTAAGAAAAAGTATAGGACAAAACCTTAAAACCTGGAAAAAAATACAAAGCAATGGCAAAATCAAGGAATTCAGTCTAACCTGAGTTCATCATGAGTTCACCGGTAACTAAATATGAGCAAGTAGACAATCTGTTCACTTTGATGACTGTTTCTTAACTGCCTCAGGCTTAAACTTGGAAAAAATGCAAACATATAGAGTTTCCTGTTTTTTAGGCCAGATTCAAGCATCCCATCAGAGGCTAAACACTCCATAAGGCAAAGCTGACTTAGAAAGCTGTCCATCAAACACACGGGGTTTAGGGGGGAATATTGATCCTGCCAACTGAAAGCTTAAATGACAGGTTTACTGTTATTTTCACACCCAAGATTTTAAACCCTGAAAGTTGCAATTAATTCAAAAGTCTTTAGTTTTTCAGAACTGAATTTCTGTACGCATATAAGATTGAAGGTTAACCTCCAATGCAATCCCAAAGTTAAAGTTATGTGTGTGTGTACATGTGTAAAAATAAATAAATAAATTATATATACTGTATAGGGTGGCATGGTGGTGCAGTGGTTAGCACTGTCGCCTCACATCTCTGGGACCCGGGTTTGAATCTCCTCCTGGGTTACATGTGTGTGGAGTTTGCATGTTCTCCCCATGTCGTCGTGGGGTATCCTCTGGGTACTCCAGTTTCCCCCCACAGTCCAAAGACATGCTGAGGCTAATTGGACTTGCTAAATTGCCCGTAGGTGTGCATGTGTGAGTG
>JAODJX010000027.1:18449605-18461611 GCA_026776945.1 Isichthys henryi
TGCGATGGGCTGGCCCCCCATCCTGGGTTGTTCCCTGCCTCATGCCCATTGCTTCCGGGATAGGCTCCAGACCCCCCCGCAACCCAGTAGGATAAGCGGTTCAGAAAATGGATGGATGGATGGAAATATATATATATATATATATACACATACATACATACAGTATATTAGGAAATATGAACATTCCATGTTTTCAGTTTCATGCAAAAAAACTTCCTATTTCACAATCAATGACTCACCAGAATGCCTTTACAGCTACAAATGATAACACTCTTATATGTTGGATATTGAAAAAACTGTCATGTGAGGAAGTACAGCAAATGAATTTGTGGATTTTATTTCTTCTCTTAGGTAAATAATGAACAGCTGGTAACTTTCTATGAATGACAGATCTATAAATCTATAAACACTCTATAAACATTCAAATCAAGTTATATTGCATTCATAAAGCATAATAAATATTGCTATAAATATTTATGAAAAAAGGCATAACACATTATGTTTATTTTGCATCGTAAATGCGTTATGAAGCTCTCGGCTATAATGCAATATTGATAGCTTCAAAATGCAGTACAAAGCATCCTTAACTCTTATGCCAACCATTATAATGCATTATGATGCTATCTATAACGCATTATGGAGCTTTATTGGAGCTCATGAAGTTTTGTAATCAATACTATAATGTCTTATTACTGTCAATAGAAGATGTCGTAATGCTTTATTAATGGTCAGTAAAGGTTAATGGTTAGGAAGGTGTCCATAATGCAATATAGATGACAGTTTTAAGTAAAGTGTTGCCAAACATCCTACTTACTCTAACTATAAAGAGGTTAGAAATCATGAATAATGTTCTACTGAGTTATTTTTCTTTTTCCATGGTCATTTTTCATTGCTCACCAACAAATATTGCAGAGGAATGTTTAAAAAACTTTTTGTTTTTTTTGTTTTTGATTGCATTGCCTTTTATTAAAGCAGAAAAAACCAACACCTGCCCCTATCGCCATTCTCCTGTGCTTCACTAATGCTTCAAAAATGCCATGACAGTGTAAAATGTGTGTGTGTCTGACTGCCATCCCCACATGAACAAAGACAGAAGGCACGTTAAAGGGCTGATGCTGAATCCCAAAGTCACTATTGGACTACGGTTGCATAGTCTTGGATTTAATAGCAAATGTTAGTAGTGATGCACTACACTAACCTGCATCACAGAACGACTCTCCTCTCCATCAGCTGAAATTTCAGTGCTGACAAAACTATATTGCCCACAGTTCATTGGTTACCGCAATGAAAATAGATTCTACTCCTCTAACAAGTAAATAATCTCTTTCAAATATGCTCTTATTTGACCTGGGTCTATGGCATGTGTCCACATTATATATAACTGCTTGTTTAATAGTAGATCAATGGAAATGTAGGTTTATAGCCCCATAGAGACATCCATCCATCCTCAGTAACTACCCGTCCAAGACTGGGTCAAGATGAGCCTGAAGCCTGTCCCAGGAAATAGAAGGCAAGGCAGACAGGGAATGCATCAATGCTCAATGCCAAACAGGGGATTAAGAGCCACCATTTTCCCTAACTACAGGCGTTTGCATAAACAAAATAGGGTATGTAACGCACTTTGTAAGACCTCTAGTTCAGTGTTTCCCAATCCGGTCCTCAGGGACCCACAGTCGGTTCATGTTTTTGCTCCCTCCCAACTCCTTGTATGACAGTCCACATTTTTGCTCCCTTCCAATTCCCAGGTCCCCAAGGATCGGATGGAGAAACACTGCTCTATTTAATTCAGTGCTAGCTAAATAAATTAATAAACAAATAAATAAACATTGATATTTGGAGGAAACGAACAAAGCAAAGAGAAATATGCTAACTCCATAAAAATCTGCTAATACGTAAATCCAGCCCCTAGCACTAAAGGTGTGGGGTATCCATGCCTCCTCACTATTAAAACGTGCGGATCACAATTCACGCCCATCTGATTTCTATACCTGTTGATAGCAGAAATGCTAATTCAAGCAAGCTAAACTCTGTTGGAGGTGTCCATAATCCGCTAGAAGCAGTCAGTTGTCTCGCGCTGGTCGTTCCAGCTCACGGGCAAGAATGCCAAGTTTCAGAGCCGTCGGCTGAACAAACAAGAAGGTTCTGCAGAGGCTTTTATTGCTTTCCAAGTGTAATAAAACACAAGACCCGGCATTGAGCCTGGGTGCAGTAAAAAAGTCGCAAGCGGCAGCCAACAGCTACTTGAGCCGTGCGCTGTGATCACTTTGATCAGACTGCTTTTATTCCACATCCAAAAATAACTGATGCGCTAAACCTCAGACCGGAACAAAGACCTCTGAAATGAGATGCCTTGCCAATTATTTTTACCCATAAAACGCTAGCGTGAAGGATGTGACTATACTGCTGTTTCGAAAAAGTCTCAAATGAGACGTAAGCAGCTGATACCATCCTGAGTTTCACTTCAATATTGATGTCGCTTAAAAATTTACAACTATACTTTAACTCTGTTTGTATGATGTACTCATTGAACTGGTACAGAAGTGTATTGAAAAAAAATAAGATGGAGGGCAAAGGAATGAATGTCAATATCTGATTCATTCTCTTAAGATACAAATAGGTACACAAGAAGGGTATTAAAATTGACACTGTAAGAAGCTTTTGCAATGCCGCCATTTAATTTGGCACTGACTGTACACACTGAATAAAGCTGTTCAAAGGTGTACTTTTATCTTTTTAATTATCCATGGAGTTTTATTGTCATGGGGTGCTAGTTGGGGGTTGGAACAGTTTGCATTGTTGCTTCACACATTGGGACCAGGGTTTGCATTGCCACCCTAACTCTGTGTGTGTGGAGCTAGCATGTTCCCCCCATGTAGTCTGGGGGTCTTCTGGGTACTCCGGTTACCCTTCACAGTCCAAAAACATGCTAAGGTGAATTGAACTTGCCAAATTGCCCCTTGATGTAATTGTGTGAGGTAATGGTGTGCGTGATTCCCTGTCTATAGATTCTGAGATATGCAGGGCTGCACGGGTGTGGAGCCTAGGATAAGTGAGTACAGAAAATGGATGGATGCTAGCTAGGTAGCAATCAAGTCAAGGATAATTCTCTTTGCAGGTATGCTTGGCTCATTCATTCAAATTTTCACTTTCTTCCTTAACATTTGGCTTTGATAGATACAGCTATTGGTTTTGTCACTTTACTGGGGACATCCAAGGTAAGAACTGAACACTGGTTCCTTATGCTAAAATCTCTGGCAGCCTAAAATGGAGAGACAGTAGGTTAAATCTTCCATGCGTCACTGCCAGGATCACTATCCTACTCAATAAACACCAACAAATAAATATTAAATGGGTAGAGAAAAGAAAACATCTGCCTGACTGCAGCAGGAGACATTTCAAGACCTTTGAGAAAAGATTTGCAAATGAAACCTACATTCGACTGTATTCAGTGCGTTTCAGTACGATTAAATATTCACTTTGGTATCACTTTTATGAATTAAGGTATTAGAAGTAACTATTAAGTGACACATAATGCTCATTTATGTTTCTTTTATATTGTCCTTTTAGTTATGATCAGAATATAGTTTGGGAGGTTTTTATTAGCAAAGTTAATAAAATAAATAGCAGTGATTGTAGCAATTTTATTTGTTATGTGTTTTACTATTACTGCAAGATGATCAAAGCCAATAAGCTAAATAATAAAAAAATATAATAAGGAAAATAAAACAAAAGTACTTTTGCAAAAAATATGCAAACAAGCAAGCTGTGATAACGTGAATTTTTTTGTCGCTCTTTTTCTGATGGTCTGGCTCTTTGCATGCGAAAAATAAGATGCATGCAGAGAAGTGGTACAAGATGATAGCTATTAATTATGCCTTTCTTTCTATCTCTTCCCGTAAACTGTGGGAAGTCAGTCCTTTCATATAGCTGGTGGCCATGCATTGTAATTATCTCTGGCAGCACAAGTGTTGTTGTAAAACGTTGCCTTAAGCATGACATTACTGCTCCGGAGGCCACAAGCCACTTCTACATATCGGAGATACACGGAATCGCTGATGATGTTGGACTATTGCTCCTTGCTAAACAATGGGGGAGATGAGATAAAGTCAGAAGCACGGGGCAGAAGCACAGAAGGGGCTAAGCAGAAGAGGGGCCATTTAGTGAAATCCCAGGTTAATTAAAGGGGTAGCGCTTCTCAATTATTTTTTCTGCATAGTCCATTGTTAACGATTCGAATGATGCCCTGGGCTAGGGGATAGGGTAGGGAGACAGGGAAACCTGATAGGGAGATTTCACAAGAGGATTTCATATTAGAAATCTCGGAACTGCTACAGAGCAGTTGCATTATTTATATATCGTCTAAGAAAAACACAGGAAGGTGAAATGAACAGGGTAGGATGTAGCTAAGCTCTCATATGGACAATTAATGCACAACATCTTGACGTTTGTCTTCTTGTTTTAGCCTAAGATTTTGTATATACATGCTGTAGTGAATGCACAAATAATTTTCTGCCCTGTTTCTCTTTCTACCTCTGATGTTTGAATAGTCTGCTAAGTCCTATGGAACATTTATAGAGGCTCATTCCAGAGGGTAAGGGTATCTAGGAAAGACTCAAAAGAGCTGATACAATGTCTTCAACCATCCATCATACTGTTATACCATCCATCCATCTACATATATCTATGTTCTAAATCAGTGTTTCCCAACCTGGTCCCTGGGGACCCCCAGCCTGTCCATGTTTTTGCTCCCTCTCAGCTCCCTGCCAGACAGTCCACATCCCACCCAACTCCCGGGAGCAGAAATGTGGACTCTCTGGGGCTCCTCAAGGAAACAATGTTTCAAAGCTCATAATGGGTAATGGTAAGCTTGGAACCAATCCAAGGAAATATAGTACCTACGGCAGGGGAACACCCTGGATTGGATGTCAGTCTGTAACAGAGCACACCACTATCACACGCTATGGGCAATTTCGAGACATGAATGGTCATTTAGAGTCATCTAAGTTCATGTTTTTGGACTGGGAAAGGACACCAGAACATCTGGGGGAAAGAGGAACTCACAGAAGCCCCAAGCACACAGAATCAGGACTGGGGAACCTGGAGGACATGGAGTTACACATTGCAAAAACCAAATCCGCTCTTATCAAATCAAAGTTTATTTATGAAATGCACAACAGTATGACAAACAACAGCACATGCAGGCAATGAAATAAGTTTCCCTGAGGGCTCTCTACAGTAAGTAAGAGAAATATGTAAAGAAGAGCAAATATAAGTAAAACTGAAATAACATAATAGTAAAATAATGATATAAGGATACACTACAGTATATTGCCAGTATTGGGACACCTGCCTTTACCCACACATGAACTTTAATGACATCCCCTCCTTAATACATAGGCTTTAATATGGTTTTGGCCCACCCATTGCAGCTATAACAGCTTCAACTCTTCTGGGAAGGCTGTCCACAACGTTTAAGAGTGTATTTATGGGAATTTTTGACCATTCTTCCAGGAGACCTTTTGTAGGGTCAGGCATTGATGTTGGATGAGAAGGCCTGGCTCACAGTCTCCGCTCTAATTCATCCCAAAGGTGTTCTATTGGGTTGAGGTCAGGGTTCTGTGCAGGTCTGTCAAGTTCCTCCACACTAGACTCGCTCATCCATGTTTTTATGAATCTTGCTTTGTGTACTGGTGTGCTGTTATGTTAGAATAGGAAGGGCCCACCCCCAAACTGTTCCCACAAAGTTGGGAGCACAAAATTGTCCAAAATAGCTTTGAATGCTGCAGCATTAAGTGTTCCTTTCACTGGAACTAAGAGTTGCTGATGTTCCCAGTGACTTCCACTTTGTTATAATACCACTAACAGTTGAATGTGTAATATTTAGTAGCAAGGAAATTTCACATGTGGACTTGTTACACAGGTGGCATCCTATCAGGGTACCACGCTTGAATTCACTGAGCTCCTGAGAGTGACCCATTCTTTCGCAAATGGTTGTAGAAGCAGTCTGCATGCCTAGGTGCTTGATTTTATACAACTGGCTATGGAAGTGATTGGAACACCTGAATTCAGTTATTTGGAGGGGTGTCCCAATACATATGTTGATATAAAACAATAATAAAATAAATTAGAAATGTGCAAATGGTCCATACTAAAAATGCACACTTTCCCGTTGACATTTAAGGGCAGTTATGCAACATTTAAGATGGATAATGATTTAATGTGCCCTTATTGGGAATATTTGACAGGCTGAACAGCAAGTTCAGCTTTGTTCTGCCACATTTGAATTTATTAGAGAATTCACTTATGTCTCATCCCACTTCAGACACTAAAGCGTGAGGTTTGATTAATAAAATGGATGCCCATATACTTTCTGCGTGCATAACTTGAAGTAAAACTATGTGTTTAAAAGGCTGCAGAATCCTGAGCAATTCATGACTATGTTCTTGCTGATTATTTTTGGGATTGTCAATGATCTCCTCCACGATAGCGCTGAGGATAGACTAGGCCTTTTCAACTCAAGTGGGCGTTATGAGATCCAAGGTTATGTGCAGAGTAGATAAAAGGTGTCTGCCTATTACACTGATTAATGTGGCTGGTAATACTCTGATTGCAAAAACATGGCATCACCCTTGGCACTGCAGGATTGAGGTGTTAGTGCTGAGAAAGAGCGGGAAAGCAAAGTACTTGCTCCCTGGTCAGTGAACAATCTTACGAAAGAGCAGGGTTTAGCTGACAGTGGATTTGAGCTATTGGAAATGCAAGCCATTAAAGTTCTCTTAGCAATTCCTCTGTACTGATGGAGCTGATTCAGTAAGGACTCATTTGAAGTGAGGTGGACATGAGCCCGAATAACATATTAAGATGGTCTCTAGTGGGTCAATCTCCACTGCCTGTGCTAAGTAACATCAAGGGAATAGATGCCTACTGCTTTCTAAACTCTGGACAGTTTAATGATGGTGTGACATAGAAATTATATTTCACATACGCCCTAGATACATCAATATTTCTGATCGGATTGCACTTATTAAAGAAAGTCTTACATTGTAACACAAGACTTCTTTGGGATGACCTAGAATCACTCTCCAGTTTGCTAAGGGATTATTTTTTTTTGCAGTAGCTTGACCTTTACATCAACTGAATACCAAAGGCAGAACGTTCCATTGTGACTATTGTCAAAAGACAATTGTCTAGTCAGAATCTTGTGGACACTGATCCATGTGATAAGGACAGGTATGTTTTGGGAACAGGATGAGGGAGTTAGGTCAGCCATACCTAGACTCAAGTAGAGACTGGAGTTTTGGATTCTTGGAAAAATCTAGAGAGCAGTCCCTGCAACAACAACCCTTAGGACTAAACACCCTTAGACCCACTCAGAGATCCAACCCTTCAGACAGAAACGGCCTCCTGCAGCTGCCTCTTCCTTAGCCTGTGAGTGTTGCATGTCACCCCCTCTGCATTCTTTTACACACTGCTCATTGTTCACTTGCTTAGCAGAAGGGTTGACTGTTGCAGCAGAGATAGATCTTCCACCCTGGGAATGGCCACCTGCACAGACATGTGATTGCATGATGGGCTGTGAGTTGAGGCTGGTGCATTGAAGATCATCAATGCTAATACTGTGTGAGAATGATATTTAAGGATTCAACTGACAAAGGCTAAACATATTTTATTGAAATCAGGTTTCCTGTTTGATTTTCATCTTTATTCAGTGGTTGTGAAAATGGCTTTCATTTGCAATGCTTTTATGCAAGATTGTTGTCAGCCGTCACTTTAGATAAGTTTTAGTCTGGAGGAAAGGAACAGAATATGAACTTCGTCAAAGGAGAGTCATTTAGAGTATAAGTGAACAAATGCGGTTGTAAGTAATGCAAAGAAATGTATTGATTGCAAATGACGGTGATTTGGTGTCAGAGAGCACAGCAAAGTGGTCAAGCTGTCGGATGCAGGGATCTAATGCAGTGCAAGCGCCTGGCAATATGTGGATGCAGTGCGGATGCCTGGCAGTACATGGATGCAGTGTGGATGCCTGGCAGTACATGGATGCAGTGTGGGTGCCTGGCAGTACATGGATGTAGTCTGGATGCCTGGAAGTACATGGATGCAGTGTGGATGCCTGGCAGTACATGGATGCAGTACAGGTGCCTGGCAGTACATTGATGACATTACACTGGATCCTGCTGCATTGCATCCATTCTCATGTCTTTCCCATTATGTCATAGATTAACACCTGGTTGATCCTGAATGGGAAATCTCCACAAATAATCCATCTATCCTACTATCTTGATATGACTTCTCCTGGGGCCTCATGTATAAACGGTGCGTACGCACGAAAATGTTGCATACGTCCGTTTCCACGCTCACATTGAGATGTATAAAAATGAAACTTGGCGTACCGCTATGCACATTTTCACAGCAGCTCCACGCACGTTTCTGCTTGGTTCTGGACATCTCCCAGTGGTAAGTCATTGCTACTGTGGTTTCCCTTTTTAAACTCACAATCATGACGCTGACTTTATCCAATACACCAACATTAATTGTATGTTGTTTACAAATGTACGGCACCTGATTTTTATTCAGTTTGTAACAATAAAACGGTGAAGAAAATGACCAAACTATTACAACTACCATGGCAGCTCTTGCATTATTGGAAGACGTAGCTTATGGAAGAATTGGAAGTGAGCGCGTATTCAGGGATCATAGTGATTTAGTCAACACCAAGTCGTGCCATGCCAGCTGTATGAGACAACATAATCCACCCAGGCATATAAAATTTCCTTACACTGTCGTTGAACAGGCGAACATTAAAGCGCAATTTGCAGCGATGTCCAGTTTTCCCAATGTAATCGAAGCCATTGACTGCACTCACATTGCTATAAAAGCACCTTCAGAGAACGAATTTGCTTATGTAAATAGAAAGCACTTTCACTCTATTAATGTATACATTAATACATAATGTATACATTATGTGCAATTCAAACATTCCTCTCATTAATGCATGGGCATCGCTGCCATTTCATGATCATTCGTTTGGATCCCTCCACATTTAACATAAAATATAAGTTTTATGCCAGTGTGTCCCCCCCACATTCAAAATGCTTCTAACGCCCCTGCATTAATGTTGTGGCTAGATGGAATGGCTCAACCCATGATTCGTTCATTTTCAGAAACAGTAGTGATGGAAACAAACTTGAAAATGGGGTGGTATGTGATGGCAGGCTGATCAGTAAGAAGATTTTCCCCATTTTATAATTTTCTCCAGTATTGTAAGTTTTGTTTGATTTAACCATTTGACAGTTCCTTTGGGGACAGTGGGTGCCCACTGAAGTCGTGGCTTCTTACGAGAATTAACAGGAGTGGCGTTATAATGATGCCCCCCTTTGTCGGGCTCGGGCGGTGGCGGAGTGCATTGTAGGGCAGCTTAAAGGCTGCTGGCGCTGCCTGGACAAGACCAGTGAGGTGCTGCTATACAGTCCGCAAAAAGTGTTGCATTGTACACGCATGTAGCGTGCTGCATAATCTGGCACAAAATCGTGGCTTGTTGGTATCTGAAGAGTTTAGGCAAGATGAACCTGAGCCAGCAAATTCACTGGCAACATATCTTACAGCATGGACTATTGCATTTTGTGACTGCAGCACAGCTTCAGTCAGCACATTCACATACAGTACGTAAAATTTCACGCTCATTGGGATTTATAAAGGGAATGTGTGTCGATCTGTGCTTACACACAGTTTTATGCATCTGGATCATTTGCAAATTTGCATTTGCAAATGACTAATTTAAGTAATAACTGTTTAGATGTTGACTACACCTTAACACAACTGAGAAACACAGATGCAACACAGAGATCTTGTTTTAGTACAACATACCACATTACACACAAGGAATAGCACAAAGATAAGGGGGTACAAATCTAAGAGGTGCACTTCACTGTCATAGTGATATCAGCACAATGTTTTAGACACATATATCAAATCTTACTCCAATTACATTGGTTTCTTATTTTGTATGCAAAGCAGTACCCTAATCTCATTTGAAACTTACATTGTAGATGTACAGACCTTAAGGACATATATCTGTAAAACTACATAACACATTAACACATTCACACATACAAATTTCCATTATGATTTGGTGCAATAAACAAATTACTTGATCCGTTACCCTTCTTTCTTCAGTTTCACTTCTGTTCTGAATACCCACTTGGAGTAGGTGCCTGAATGAGAGAGTAGACTACAGTAAATAAAATAGCTGAAAACTAGTGGTGGAGAACCTGATCCAGGGATAGCCGCTGTGAGTGCGGGTTTTTGAGATGACCTCTCGATCAGCCAATAATAAAGTAGTGGTTCTTAACTCCAGTCCTGGGGACCTGCTGGTATTGGCTGATTTGAAGGTCATCCCAAAAACCTGCCCCCACAGCGGCTCTCCATGGATCAGGCTCACCACCCCTGCTGTAAACCATTGCTAACATAATCATGTAACATAAGTCTCTCTTTGTGCTCCAGGCAGTTAGAAATGACTAATAAAAACAGCAGATTTGAGCTTCCAATAGTTAGTCCAATTCTTTGGCATTACAGTGCCAATATGGCTCTGTACAGTACATCCCCACACCTGACAGCTATTTGGTTGTGCCTCAGACATAAATAAAATCACGACACAAAAACTTTCTCAGCTATATACTGTGGTCTTGGCTAAGAGCGCACCACAGCAATCAAGTCAGGATCTGTTGTGATGCTTCTGCCATCGAGTACTTGACCTGCCCATGGAAGATGCTGCACTTAACTTGGTTCGGCTTGAGGCCCACTGGGAAGATAGCAGCAAAGGCTTCCCAGAGGTTTCCCAGGATACTTTTGAAGTTGCATGAATCGGCAGGTCATCCATGACTGTGATATATTAAAGAGCACCTGCTCTATCAGCACAAATTGGCAGGAGCATTGCAGAGCCTTAACGGCATCACTCAGAACTGCCACAATCCTCGTCTCAAGCTGAACGCTATCTTCTCCTTGGCATCCAAAGTGAGCACCATCTGCCAATAGCTATGGCACAGGTCAAGGGAGCTGAACCAAGCTGAACCCGCAATGAAATCAAGGGCATCATTGATTGAAGACAGTGGGTGAGAGTCTGTTTTGGCAATATCATTCAGACAACAATAGTCAATACAGAACTGCCAGCTGATGAGATAGCACTGAATAAACATTCTGGTGCTCTATCTATTTTGCCTTGTGCTTCTCAGTGTCCAACAACACTCAGCCATTCCAAGGGGTGTACTGAGGTATCCTGCTTTAGGTTGTGTCCTCTGGTACTTGGGCAGGATTTTCCAGCAGTCCACTGTGTTAGACGGTACCTTTACTTCTTGGTAAAGGCATCTTGCAGGTTGTAGTTCAAATTGTCAGCAACATCCAGTCATCACATGAGGCAGAGGACAGTAACATGCCAGTTTCCCCTTTTATGGGGCTGACAGAGCAGTGAGTTCCTCCTGCTCATCCATCAAATTTCTCTGCCCACCCCCCTCTTCTATCATCAGCTGCACCTTGGGGTTCTCTGACCAATTTAGTTTATTTCAGATGGGGGATAGAGCTTCATGCTGAGCAACCACCTCCACATCTGACTGCCTCCATTCTCTCCAGAAAACAAAGGGTAGGTGAATCCCACAGCGGTCTTGGCTGCTGCACAGTTATTTCTGTCGATCTCATGATTTGTTGTCAAGAAACCAAAACCATTCAGAGCTGTTTATTAATTTAGCTTCTTTGTGGGAGTCCAAAGGACAAAATTCACTCTGACACTTTAAATACAACCGTAACCAAAGTCTTTAACAACAACAACAAAACAGCAACAACATCAATAACAATAAAATCACAATAGGGATCCAGCAGCATTGGTGCAAAAACCCATAATAATAATAATAATAATAATAATAATAAATGTGCTACATGTCATGCCCTGCTCGTTCCGATCCTCGTGTGTGCCACGCCCCCTGGTTACCCACGTGTGATTCCCTGATTGTCTCC